>OZ038485.1:50717961-50875461 GCA_964036315.1 Acanthosepion esculentum
AATAAAATTTGCTTTAATCTGTGGGCAGGCATGTGTTAAAATGTCTGAACTGAAAGTCACGTGATGTTATAATTTATTCCATCACCCAACATGTGAACAACATAAACAAGTGTGCTCCTAACACAAGCCAACCCTCAACTTCTATCTTACCTTTAAAATGACTAATAATGGTCAAAAATACTGGAACATCATACAGTTTCTACTCAACATTAAATAACACACACATTATATATATATATATATATATATATATATATATATATATATGATAGTGGCTCCCTTCTCATATATAGCCATTACCTGAAGCACTTCAGAATCAAATTCAACTGTGAGCAACATGGATGTAATTGTCTAGGCTGGAAAAGAATCTACACTTTTTGGCAGATGTTACATACATAGCTGCTACCAGTAACAGGAACTACTTGTCCACCAGATTATTCTCTTGTGTTGTTTCTTTAGCTGATTGGCAAACCTTGCCACATTCTTGGGATATTGTTATATGCATATAGCATAATCCAAGTCAACTCGTTGTACATGGCTTCTTTTTTTGACTTCTCAATCCCATTCATCTTAAGCAGACTCTCCCACATTCATTCCTGGTCAGCTCCCTCTAGTCACACACACTGCTGACAGTATGATGTAAACACCCTTTCTAGCAACCCTCTTCAAATTTTTGCAATTTGGACAGCAATCCTTTTTATATATGAAGGGAATATGACAGACAAATATTTAGTACATTTATTTTTCTTATTCAGTTTTTCTAGCATTCTTATTTTTTATGAGGACTAAAATCATGACTGTTCTCATAGAAAAACTGTAAGAACACTAGAAAGGCTGAATAAAAATTTAATATTCCTTGTTTATTATATTCAATAACAAAATATAAATATATATAAAAAAAATGTGTGTGTGTGTGTAAAACCAATTTTATATATATCTTATCGTAAACAAATGACATGATATATTATGAAATGGACTAAGTCCGACAATTATTTTAATATATTTTCATTTTTATATGCTATTTTTATAGATACAAATATTTAAGTAAGGGTCTTCTTTGGGTTAAGCAGTATGGCTTTTTGTTTAGGTTAACTACTGATGTATTAACAATTATTGAAGAAAGAATCTATCAAACTTTAGATAAGAATGGTGAAGCGTGGGCTATTACTTTAGATACCTCAAAGTATTTGACAGGGTTTGGCATACTGGTCTCTTTACAAGTTAAAAAGTTATGGTGTCTGGACAAAATTTTGAACAGATTCAATCCTTATCAAATCATGAAATGAAAGTTACCCTGAACAGCCACTTTTCTATCTCCTTTTGTACTAATGCAAGTATCCCCAGGGATCTATCCTTGGTCCTATTTTGTTCTTACTTAATTTTCATTAATGACCTTCCTGATGGCATCAACTCTCAACTATATAAAAAAGAAAGAGAGAGAGAGAAGTTTAATAGTCGAGAAGAGATGTTTCATAACTTTCCCAAGATCAGTTGTACAAAAGTGAACACAGACTTTGCAGGATTTGAACTTGCAGATTTCACTTTCCACGCCAATAACCATCACGCTACCTGCACATTCATCCCCCTCCTTCACCCATCAATTAAGTGATTGATCTAGGATGTTAAATAGCCTGTTAAGATAATTTTTACCTTGATACATTTTCATGCAGAAGAAATATACTAGTTAATTGACTAATTGGAAGGAATTTTAAAAATGCATGTGGGATATTGTTTATTTCACCAATGTTTTACATATTAACATAATTGCAGCTGTTTATACAAGTCATGTAGTGATGGTTTTATGTTTAACACTGAGGATCTTATGCTAATCAGTTGAGAGGTTGGTGATGCTTATAAATACACAAACTTAAAGGATAAAGAATTTTTATCACATTGCTGTTATGGATACTACTCCCTTACAGAAGTCCTACAGACACTCCAAGCTATTGTTGCTATGGTTTCTATAGTAAGTAGGTTTTGTCCAAGCTGGAGTTGCTGAACCCTTGCCTGACTGGTTTTAAATTCAGTGTTATTCTCCTACACTGGGCTATTCAGCTTTGGTTGGCAATCAATCTACCTTACTGTTAACCTGGAGGAAAAGAGATGGATTCATGCCTTCCCCAAAAGTATTTGTGCAAAAGAGAATGTAACAAACTTAAATGAAATTCAAACTGAGCTCACCAATTTCTCGCTCTAACCCATTAACCATTACACCACCTGAACAACTGTCATGGATGCTAGCATACTTAATGTCAATAATTCCTATTGTTGTTGACAGGCAAACCCTTAGTCTTAACTCTCACAAGAGTTCTTAGAACAGACTGCCTACATCACTTTGACAATGCAAATATGTTTTACCATGTCTGCTACAGCACCTACGTCAAGCAACATTTAATATTGATTTTCCATTTTGCCTTCCCCATAACAAGAATTAAGTCTAAGTGAGATGACAGACGAAGAAGTGTTTCTTCTAAGAACACAAGACAGGTTTAGCAGAAAACAAAGAAAAATTAAAAACAGAGAAAGACAGCACCAAATACACCAATATTTGATGCAGAGAGCATCAATAATTGTTAGGTCTTAATGGCAACCTCTATAGCTTCTCTCACCCTCCAATAATAAGTTGCTTAGGAGTGATATTAAAAGTGACAAGTAAAATGCTCAGTGGCTCCACCAGGCATGACTTGTTCATTTGTGTAGGAGTGGAAGTTTGCTTATGAGTATTTTTTTTTTTATGTAAAAATTACCTTGACTATAAAACCTCACACTTGATATAAAAATCAAGAATTGTAAACATTGACATCTAATAAACAATTTAAAAATACAAAAAAAAAAAATATTAAAGACGCATGAAAATAATAAAAGATTCAAAAAACAAAAAAAAAATGAGAGAGAAAAGAACACACCAATTGAGAAAAAATATATTTCAAGCATACAGGGTTTGATTGATAAATTGTCTAATTTACACAAAAATGTAAATAACACCGACATCTCATTTTAACAAATATATTTACCAAAATTACACAAAAATATCTTGAAATACTAAAGAGTAAATTCACTCAATAAAAATTGCCATTGAAATACTAAAGAGTAAATTCACTCAATAAAAATTGCCATTGGCTTCCATCATTGCCCCCAGGCAACTTCGAAAATCTCCTGCCACTCTTCTGGGCAGTCTCCCTGTTTATGTTGGTGAATACTGCCATAATCCTTGCCTTCAGTTCATCTTTGGTATTACAAGGAGTTTTGTTGATCTCTTGCTCAACTGCACTCCACACATAAGAGGGTTGCAGTTTGGGGAGTTAGGTGGCCATATGTAAAGGATGATGTGGTTGCAGAAATTGTCTGGCAGTCATGACTGATTTCTGCTTGTGTGGCATGGTGCATGACCCAGGGCAGCACTACCTTCTCAAGGCACTTGATGTAGGCCTCTGTGCTGAGTCTGATGCCCCGTGGGAAGATGACTGGAGGTATAATGTCACCATCACTAGTGATCATTCCAAACACCATGATGTTGACTCGATATGTCATTCAACCTCTTTCTGAATCCTCTGCACTGTCCTCAGATTGACACCAAAACGCTCTGAAATGTTCGTATTGGAGCTTTCAGTGCAAATGCCAAGCAGTATATAGCATGCCATTTCCAAATTTCTGAAGTGAATTGCATCATGGTGCTCTTTTTCTCACAGATGGTGCCCAACTGACCCTACTATACTGTGCAGTTGACAAAATCAAAAACAATATGCATGCACGATATTAAAAATATAAAATGGTGACAATTTACCCATCGCACCCTTGTGCTTGTAAACTAAAATTGAACTAAAAAAAATAAAAAAAATTATTTTAAGTTTCACACAAAAGCTTGTATTAAAAAAAACTTAAAATTTAAATTTCCAAAAATTGTATAGAATTTGATTTTACTAATATTTTTCTTTGGCATAATTTCTTGTGTTATAAAAATATTTTAAATGCCATAATTTAACTTTTTTTCTCATTTATTCCTCCTCAGAGCTAAATGAGATGCAAGTTTTGTAAGTGTATAAAAAAGTTAAAAACAAGTATTTTTATCCCATTTTTATTTGTCATGATTAAGCTAAAGTTCCCCCCCCCATTTTTAATATAATTTTTTTTAATATTTTTAAAATAAAACTAGTAAAATTTCATCTAATAAATAATTGAATAAATAACTCGGAGAGTGAGAGGAGAGAGATATTGATCCCGTGCAAAATGTACACATTTCCAGTTCTCATCCTTATGAAGATTTTAATCATTTTTAATATTATTTTAATGTTTTGTAACAGTTGAATCTCATACCTCATTTTCATGATCTTTTTTTCTTTTTAAATCAAGGGATAGGTTTTTACCGTGTTGTTGCACTTTTACTCTTAAAAATAAAACACTTTTTGATTCTTTTCAGAAATTAAATTTTTTAGTTGTGAAAAATTACAGTAAAACTTATTAGTGATTAAGTTTTTTTTTAAGTAAGATTGAAGACCCCTTATTACTTATTTATTTATTAAGTTGCTGTGGTAATTCATATTTAATTCTTATTAAACATCTGTAAGCAAATTTAAAATTTGCATTTATTTTATTTTATTTTTTTTTTTATTCAGTCCTGAAAGATTAAGTACTCCTTGTACTACTACTTTATCAAAATATATGCAGAAGTTAAATCACAATACATAGGATGAGGTCTTTCTGCTTAGAGTAGTATTGTTGCATTATTACACACACACACACACACTTTAAAAATGTAGAGATCAGTTGAATCCACTACCTTGGTTTCAACCTTACGGTATCCTCAGGCGATTTTTATCAATTGACCTCCCAACGCTTTATTTTTAAAAAATAAAACAAATGCACGATGTTGAGTGTGATAGAAAGGGAGGAGGAGGATGTGAAAAAGGAAGGAGAAGAAGAAGGAAGAGAAAAAAAGCAAGGGTATTATAAATGTATTAGTGGTAATTGAAATGTACATTTTTATATAAGCATGTGTCTTAGTTTTGAAGTGCATGCTGAAATTGAATTGTCAATTCTAAATTTGATCCATTCATCGAAAAATGCCACATATAAAATTTTAAGATTGCATAATATTTAGAGATGGCACATTTGCTTATTAAAACTTAAAAAGGTGGAAAAAAAAAAAAAAAGGAAAAACAGACCCTTTTTATTTTGCAATTAACAGCAAACCATTATTAGTTGAATCTTTTTAAATTTTAAATGATATTTATTATTTTCAAACCCCAATTATATCAGTGTATCCCATTCCAAGCAGAAAGGTGTACTTTGGAAGTTTTAAAATTTCTGATGATAGCCAAAATAAAGCAATATGTCAACTGTAGCTAGATACAGTAAGTGATTTATGTAAAGAAATGGCTCTCTTTGTTTAAACTCTTACCCAATTTTTTTTAAATAAAAAGGACATGTAATTTTATTTCATAAGCTTTTGAATTCATTTTTCTACTAAATGTTTTATTACTAAATGTACTTTGTTAATTAAGTTTTCGAAACCAACTGTAAGGCCTGAAAATAATGAATTTTAATCATTGTGAGTATCAGAATCATGTTGGATTTGGAAATTTAGAACAGTATTCGGAATTATATCAGAATTAGTAAAAATATTGGTATTGTTCCATCACTAGAAAAAAAAAAAAAAAGTCATACCCTTGAAATTAATCTCAGGGAACATTGTTGAAATCTGAAAAGGTTAGAGATTTTCTACATAAAAATGATTAAAACAATTTTTTTTTTTCAAAATAAGGGTTTTAAAATAGGAACAATTTTAATGTATGATTATTAAAGCAACAGAATGTGAATATAATAATATATACATGGGTAAATCCTTAAGACAGTGGCATAATAATTAAGATAAACATTTGACATTTAAAATTCCAGATAAAACTCAGCTGGTAACAAAATGTCAGATTATATACTTAATGATGCGTCATTATACATTGATTTATCTTGTCCCCTGCTGTGCAGAAATATATAACTAATAAAACAAATCAATAGGCCTATCAAAATATCTAAAGATTACTAGAATTTAGTGTATTTTAAGGCCAACAGAATTTTTGCTATGAAAGTGCTCATTAGATAAATAGAACGACAATTGTCAATAAATTAATTAAAGGTCAGTCAATAATTAATAAAAGTTCAATGAAACTTATCTTTCATCCCATAATTAGACTTATTGTTCTGTTTATTTAATGAGCACTTTCTTTACAAAACACTTTAAATTCTTGTCATTTTTAGATATTTTGATAGATGTCACTGATTTTGTATTATTACGTGTGTGTGTGTGTGTGTGTGTGTGTGTGTGTGTGTATGTGTGTGTGTGTATGTGTGTGTGTGTATGTGTGTGTGTGTGTGTGTGTGTGTGTGTGTGTGTGTGTGTAAAACTGCCTTTGTGAATCTGGCTCTAGATTTTATCCTCAAGGTTTATTGCTAAAGCCTTTCCAGTGGCTTGGTATGGCTACAAAGCAGCAGAGGTTTTCTTTCCCTGACCGCCAACCCCAAGCTGCCTTATATACACACCCCATATTGATATACATTTTTAAAATGGCTGACTACTTGTTTTCTGAGCACACCTGTCTACTAGACCAGCTAGCTATTACAAATGTCTGCTCAAGCACATTTGTGCTTATTCAACACCCGCAGACCTCACCTGTGGTTTATACTGCATCTGAGCTGACCTTATAATTTCTGGGAGAGAACACATAATCTGACATCAGCCACTTGAATAAGGACAATACGCCCAAACCCTCGGTTATGATGACTTCTGACCAAATTAGCACAACCATCAACAGCTTCTGAACAGCTCTGTCTATTCAGTTACACTGACAAGGCTTTGGTCAACCTGTGGTGTGGTTTTTAGCTACTTTTTCAAAAGTGCCATATACTGGAATCACTTCCCCAAACTGATAACATCAAAAAGTAAGCTTCCTGACAAATTAACCATGGTGAGATTTGGATCCATGTCTCATGGTCAGAAAGCAAATATTCTAACCACTTGACCATTATATAAATTACATATAAGTATAAAAAGATTGATTTGTTTAATGGCGTATCAACTCCTTATGGGTCATTTAATGTCAAAATTTAAGTTTTCTTGGGAGCTTTGAATTAATAAAAATGTTATTCTGCTGCTTTCACAATTGAATACATGGTAGATGATACTCAGCTTTTGTGTATATACATGTTTGTGTGGACATAAATACTAGAGGCAGTGATATGTTTTGTTGAGGTTATATTTTGAAATACGGTTTCATTTAAGAAATTGTAGGATTTTATATGGATTAGTGTCATGAAAGTGGTCTTTCATGTTGGTTGTTTGAATTTTTGGCGGCATATCAACTTCTATGTGTTATTTAATACCAAAATCTAAGTATTTTGAATGCAATTGTATGTCCTCAATTACAGATAAAATGTATTGTTGGTAATTCTACTATAAATAGGTGTTATACTTTTATAGTGTTTTGTTTTTGTTTCAGGTTCACTATTTTAATAATAGTAACTCTGTAACATGGTATGAAATATACAAGGTGCTGGAGTTGTTGCATAGATATATCTATCCAGCTATATGCCAGGCTCTCAAAGTTATTTTCATTGGTATGACTGCAGGGAATTTAGTGATATCTACAACATGCACACACACGTGGGGTTTAAATTTAGCAATTAAAGGACTAATAGAATATTTATATATAATATAATATAATATGTGATGTATTCATTGTCTGGAACAAACCGTCACTACTTGGAAAACACTAAGCATAAAAAGGTACAAATGGTTGAAAAGAAGATCTGCTAAGTTGGATTATTTACACTAACACTCCTTTTAAAGCTTAACAAGATACCTCATACCATTGTAGAGCCATCACTAGCTTGTATAACAATCTGCTGACACTCCTTATGGAATTTTGTCAACACATTTCAAGCTGCCTAAAAGAGAACAGTCCCTTTTCAGAAAGGAATTAGGGTGAAACCATCTTACAATATTGACACAGAAAAGTAAATATATTGATCATTTTGTATGAAAGTTGTTTTATAGGAGTGATAAAAGAAATTATTTCATCAGTCTCAATTTCCTATTCACTTTGTAGGTAACAAATTTTTTTTTACAGTTCACATTGAATTTGTTTTGTTTTTCGCACCGATAAATTTTATGAATAAAACTGTTTTTGCCTCATTTGTATACAAAAATAAAATTATCTACCACGTAGTAGATAATTTTTATAATACTTACAGGTACAGAGGGCAAACACGATTTTTATGTTATTCATTCAATGCATACAACAGATTTCTTTTACAAAAGCATAAAAAAGAATAAAACTGCCTTTTTAGATTCTCCAACTTACAAATAAAACTTTCTACTATGAACAGAAAAAAAACACACAAATTATATATATATATATATATATATATATATATATATGCACACACACACATTTTACTATATCTTTATATATTTCTTTTGATAGATTATATATCAAGGTAGGTGAATCAATAAATCCATACTTATGAACTGATGTTTTTATTTGAAAATTTTACTGCATAATGTTTGATCTATATGATTAAAGGAGAAGTCTTAGGATAAGTACATAGACAAAGAAGAAGACTATATTGATAAATAAATATCTTTATAAAAGAAAGGCTTTCTTCATTATAAGACTTATTGATGTACCTAAATACATATTTATATAAATCTACATGTTAGTATGCATGTGTCATTATATGCATATTCACACACGGAGATCATTGGGAGAGATTTATGGATAAGTCTAAACTGTTTTAGAGCCCTCATCCACCAAATATTAAAACCAAAAAGTACATAATTATTTCCAAATATCATAACTGGATTATTTAAAAGTAGTGTTAATATGTAGAAAACAGAGTTTTTAGTTTTTCAAGAGCTCTTTGCATTCCTTTTATGCAAAGTTTTATAACATGTTCAGAATCAATATTTTGACAGTGTTCCAGTTTAATGCTGAGTCAACTAGAGGTCACCAAATAACCTTGTGGCACGTTAATTCTGAGATACTACATTATCAGTTTAAGCTTGGTGAATTAACACAGTGCCATGGTGGAGTAATGGATAGCAGCTCGGATTGAGGAATCGGAGAGCCAAATTCAAATTTCACTCAAATCCATTGCATTCACTTACGTGCTAATACCCTTGGGAAAGGGTATGAATCTTTGTCTTCTCCCGCCAGCTATGGGTAAATAGCAGGACAGATCAGATTCTATAGCCTTGGATGGCAACTGGTCTACCGCAGAAAGAAATGGCAACCTACTGCAGGAAAAAATCTGCCTGGTCAGTCATGTATCAAAAGATACATGATTGACTAAGCGTGTATCATGCATGGCACATAACTGACTAAATTAACACAGGGCTGAAACTGCAAGAAAATACAGAGTAACAAATGAGTTGGAATGGTATTTTCTGTTTTATCATATTTTACTAGCAGGCTTCGACCACTCATTATCACTTTGCATAGTAAGACATATTCAATATTTGAAATCTTTGAAACAAAAATTTTAAATGAACTTTTCATTCATAAATTGGCTTGTGATAGTTTACAAATAGATGCCAACTTGTTGAAGGCCAAGTAAAATGCAAATTTCAAACACTTCTGCAACTATATAAGATGATATTCCTAAACAGAACTATTTTTGACATGAAAATCAAAACAATCCTTAAATAATAAGAACAGTAATGAAGGACAGTTAATTAATGAAAAACTTTTTTAAAATCAATATGCAAATTAATTAAATCTGAAGAGTGATATTGCCTACAAGTAGAAAACATAATACAGGTATTGAGCTTTTACCATATAAATTACTATATAGTAGTTTGTAACATGTTTATTTATCAACTCTCGGTTGCATCTCTGTCCTTTGACGGAGCTGTGTCTGAGCACACTCTGCCCAAAGAGTCACAACTGAGAAAAATTATATTGAGAGGTGCCCTGCCCTGGAGAACCGCTGCCCGCTGCTGTGCTCTCTCATTGCACCAGAGATAGGGATTGGTGCTTGCACTGAGGCCAGTGCAACCAAAGGTTGCAGGAGCTTGGGCAATTTATGTTACTAGCCTGGGTGTATGCACTCAGGCTCCCTACATTAAACCAACCCTGTGTCACAACCTGACCTTGGGGGGAGGGGAGTGAGTAAATACAAATTACTATAAAGTAGTTTGTAACGTGTTTATTTATCATCTCTCAGTTGAGTGTCTGTCTTTGGGTAGAGTGTGCTCAGGGGTGGCTCCATCAAAGGACAGAGTTGCAACTGATGAAAATTATATTGAGATGTGCCCTGGAGAACCGCTGCCCGAGGTCATGGCCTCTCATTGCACCAGAGTGAAGTGCATGCATCGAGGCCAAAACAACTGACGGTAAATACCAAATTACTATAAAGTAGAGCTGACGTTTTTTTAATCTCAGAATTCATGGGAGAATCGAGCTCCAATTTCACATTTATTCATATAAGATTCCATAATATAGGTTTTACTTAATTAGCCATTATGTTTCTCTAACTCTTCAAATGTTGAATGTATAACTAATTCTAATTTCTATTTTCCCATCTTTACACTATATTAATTTTATCTTCTAAATTGTCTCCTGTTCTGTCACCCATGAAATAAAAATAATTATTTGTACATAAAATAAGGATGTATGTACATCAAATTGTCTTTAAATTAAATGGCAGCAGAAGAATTATTGTTGAACTTTTAAAAGGTAAGCTTAAACATTAACTCAATACTTAAATGCAGTGATCAATTTTGAGTTCTGTATCTGTAGTTTGATGCATATCACATCTACTATTTTGTAATGATGACCAAACCAGGAGCTAGCTTAAATGCCACCTGATAGGGCGGATTTTAAGCTAGCTTAAAATTTTAGCTAGCTGCAATTTTGGATACAAAAGAAAATTAAGAGTTACTCCCCTTGAACTATGAAAGCCACGATAATGGCTAGTATAATACATTGATATATATTTTTACCCTTGCATAATTTGGCAACCCTTATTTCAAGCTCAATGAAAATTGTTCCCTGCACCTAACTTTTCTAGGACTTTTGAATGAGCTATGAATCATTGAAATTGGACTAGTGGGAGCAGAGGAGTTGCTTGGACAGACTCACTGTACTTTATATATAAGATAAAGTAAATCATTACTCTTAGAAAAGATATGAAGCCATAACTTCTTGGGAATGGCACAAAGCCAACTATAGGTTAAATAGCAGGATAGACTGGGCTTTTCAGTCTTTGTTAGCAACCAATCTAGGATAAAGAAAACTGAATTCCCAAACTCAAATAGATGGAACTCATTAGTATAGAAATATGGTAGCTTAAGGGAATGACAATCTTAAAAACAAAAAAAAACACCCTTCCTAAGACAACAGAGTTTGGGCTAATCACCCAACCCCATGGAGCAATTTAATTACAGGAACCTCACTACAGGCTTTATGTGCCATAAGGCAGATAAAAAATGCAAATACATGAAGTTGTAGTCCCCCCTAAATGCCATAATTTATAAGATTTTATATCAATTCATTTATAAGTTTTTGCCATTCACATCAACATTATGAATATCTGCAAATGCTAGAGCATAATAAGCTCAAAGGATTTGAGGGAGACAATCATTTGCAACCTCAAATCATCCTGTTAGATCATCAATGACAGAAGTAACAATGAAATTAAACATATCCAGAATAAGGATTCTTTAAGTGTGTCAGAATCTTTTGCTTGGCTTTCATCAATTGACTAGTTCATAAACCTTTTCAGTTGACTGAAGTTTAATTTCAATTTTCAAGCTGTTAGTGAGATATTTTCATTATGCCAACAGAGTGTCAAATTGATTACTCAATTCCTTCAGATTTTCTTTTTTATATATATATATCAAACAGGCTACCACAAAATAAAAAGTAAGCAAGAAATGTTAAAAGTGGAGGCTGGGCTAAATCAGACATTAAATCTTAAAGATTCCCCCCAGATTCTACTTTTTTTGTTTTTATATATCTCTTGTATCCTACCATAAACATTTTTAGAAGTTAATGTTTTGTGAATGTAGTCTATTGCCTGGTTCACACACCTCCAGTCTTTTGAACAGGAGTAGATGTTTATCCCTTGTTTCCGGTTTAGGATTAGATTTTGATACTTTCTAAAGTCTTTTCATTCTCTTTCCCTCCTTGCATCTTAGTGGAATTATCACCTTGCTCGGAGTGAATATATAAAGGCAATAATGATTTTAGACAAAAGAAAGCAATAGCATTGTCACTGATTGACACCAAATTTAATCTGTTTAGTTCTCAGTTTTAGGAAAATTGCTCCCATAACATTGAATAGTTTATTAGCATTTTAATGTTATTCACTTCAACATCAATTATAGCATCTCTTGCCTGTATTATAATCTTGCAGATGATAGGAAGAATTTTGAACCAGATGGATGACATTAATATGCATCTGAAAGAGAACATGGATTTCATAGCTCTAAAGTCTTTGGTATTCAAATTAACATGTAAGGCCAATTTGATGCAAATGATCTCATATCTTCAATTCTGGCCAACTAGAAAGCAATTGACAAATGATTTACAGCCTGTGCATTCTAAGAATTTGTTGTTGTTTTTTTTAACAATAGGTAATTATATTGAAAATACTTTCAATTATTCACAACCAAAAAGTAACTGCTTCAGTACAGAACTACTGACAGTGTCATACATTTCATTAAGTAATATCCTTTGTACAACCTTTATCATTTTCTTAACCTGTTCATCTAACATGAAAATGCAAACTTAAAAGAAAACAATAAAAATGGCAATGTCAGAGCCTGCTGTAGCATTACAAAACTTAATTATTTGCCCTTGATTCAGTTATAATATACACACGTCAAAGGGTAAGAAATGAATCACAGTTTAGCTTGCGGTACAAAATGTAATTCTCTCACTTTTATGCCGAGGTCACCTAGCAGCTATCAAGTAAGACCTTAATTCACTTCTCTTTTCCATATCTGCTAATTTGTATCTGGTTTGCTAAACAAAAACTATAGTTGCATTCAAGTTCTGTAAATATACAGATGAAGTGTTTTCTCTCAAATGTACATGACCTTATCTTTTTCTCTTCTCTCCAATAGTAATGCACATATTGGGATGGTTAGGTAAATTTATTCCACTAACCATTGTTTTTCTAACAACAGACTTTAAAAAGATAGAAATTTCTTAAATCTTAAATTTGCAATCTACATGTTGAAGGCAACAACTGATAACTGTTGTGCAAAATCAGGTGTCATAGCAAGTATTATTGAATAGGATTTTTCCTTTGATCTTTCAGAGATTGTTCCAATCTCATTTTGGAATACAAAGTGAGATTCATTTTGTGCTTCAGCTGATAGTGTTCTTCAAACATTTCTCTTTTGCTTTTCTCTTGATTTATTTTAGTTTCCCGATATGCACTTCAAGTACAAGACACCAATGAGAAAACTTCACTCAACCCAAAGTAGTTATTATTGTGAACATTGCCAATCAGATGAGAGGAACCATGGAATGCTACCTCACATTTCACTCCCAAAATATTAACTCATTTAACCTCCTCAGCTAAAATTTGTTTATGAAAGAAATGTTTCTTTTATCTGTTTGAATGAACTCTTTATCCAAGCTTCCTCCAGGATATAGAATTCAATTTATGCCAGTTACTACATCATGCTCAGGAATTCGGTCATATAATTTTCTTTTTTCTGTGATAGACCGCAGTTGCTAAAACTAACATACTAACTACCTTAAGAAATATAGCAAACCAAACATGGTATGATTTGGAACTTTGGTGATAATAGTGAAAAGCATTGAGTGACTGAGAATTGAGTTCTGTTAAAGCTTAACTGATTAGTTCTGAAAATTTTTAATTTTCAATCTACAGAGGTGGGACATGGAGTAAGAAAAAGTTAGGGACTACTAGTTTAAATATTTTGATAGCTTTTTTTATCGCACGTTATATTTATATTTGTTAGATTTTCAAAATATACTACTGAAACATTGATTACTTCCCTTTATTCTCAAGCTGTGATCTAAATGCTAAGGTGGTTACCACTTTCAGTGCAGAAGATGGCTTTATTTGAACTAAATAAAATACTTATAAGAACTCTCAAACAAACAAATATACATATTAACATAACTTGTAAACAGTAAACAAAATATGACTTTTTTCTTGACACTCAACTCCAATCATTCAGACATTTTACCACTGGGATTCATATTTAAAGATGCCAAGTAGTCGAGACAGCTGCTGACTATCTCTTTTTAAAAAAATAATGTTCACTCTGTACAAGACCCAAGAGCCACTCGACGTAGAGGGATAGAGAGCAAGAGATAAGAGACACAGTTTATAGGGATATATAAGGAAAATAAAGGTTAACCCGACTTGAATAGGTTAAGATTCTAGTGATCAAGGAAGCATCCACTTGGAAATGTTTTTGTTAGTCCCTTCTGCAAACATTTTTTTTAATGTTCTCTCCATTCTTGCAGCTTAAATTTCCAATATAAAAACCGATCTAGTTTGTTTTAACTTAGTTATATTCCATTCACTTTCAAGTGTGATTTATTTGGACACTGTTGAGGTTATTAATTCAAAACTGAGATTAAGTCATTTTGTTTTCAGTTTCTTAAGCTGATGGCTCAGTTTTTGCTAGTAAATATTCCTCATTTAACTTTTCCAAGTAATGTTTGAATAAAGACAAAAAGGAAAACTTAGCTGACATGTTTCGTCTTCTGAGGGATTTTATCAAGGCAAATGTAAGGATTTTATTTTGTGATAAGTATACAAGAGCAAAACTTATTAGTTTTTAAAAAATCTTTGGTATAGGAGTGCTCATGAATATTCACCAGGTTAGCAGAAAAAGTTAAGTAAGTTCATGAACTTAGGTGTACCTGTAAGGGGGATGGGGTCTAGAAAAAAAAAAAAATATATATATATATATATATATATATATATAGTGCATTTGGGTAACAATCCCTCTTTTATGCAAGTTTAATTGAAGATGACTGACAAGGCACTACAATTAAGCCTTTTATTATATTGTTCTTGCATTCATACAAGTGATTTCTTTTTGGGGCAAACTGTAATAACTGTCCACATGATCTGTGGATCCAAGTGATTTTAGCTAATCTATTAGCCATTAGCAAGAATTCAGTAACTGAATATGTAGATTTTTTTTATAGCAATAGGAATGTTTTAATTCCTGAACAGTCAGCATATTGTAGCCATGTTCATAACTAAAATTACTGAGTTGGTTTCTTTTTTTTTTTTTTTTATTGTTAATGCTTCCATTATTTTTAACAGTTTTGCATGGAGAGGAGGAGAAAAAGTATTTAGTTGGTTGTTTTTGGTTTGCAACATATCAACCCATATGGGCTATATTATCCCAAAATCTAAATATGAAAATTCTAACTTTTTAACTAAAGTAAGAGAATAATATTTCATGATTAAATTATAATTACTTAGCATTTTTTTAACCAATAATCTTACAAAATCGAAAGGTGTGTGAAAACTTGTTTCTCCTTACAAGAAACGAGATTAATCACAGCAAATTGCTTTTTTCTTTTTTTTTTGACAATGTAGGCCGGGTCTTTAATGTTACTATAAAAATGTATTTTTATACTTTCCTAATTTTTTAAATTTTTGTTTAGGTGTTGACCATCTATCTGCCCATAGCTGGAACCCTAATAGGTTCTATCATCCTGGGTCAGGGTGGGCCTGGGAACAACAGAAATTAAGAGGTGGTTCTACAATACTCAAAAACCTCCAATATCCTGATCAGAGGCTTTGCTGCCAGATGTAGTTTGTCATACCAAGGACTATGGTCTGTAACCAGAAACTATAAACTCTAAAATCATGAATAAATTTTTATCAACTTTTCTGGTAGACAGTCAAACTAGTATCTTCTGAAGATATCAGCTCTAAATTTGACTGGTTACAGCCAATTTTATTTGGTATGGAATCCTTTCTCCTTACATATGCTCTCACATACAAATTAAAAATTTATATATACAACAGACCTGGAGAAAAAAAAAAAAAAAAATCTCTGACACTGGATTTAAAGAAAAAATAAAATTAAAAAAATATTCCAAAGTTCCATTACCTCATTCTGTGTTGGCCAATAATTTACATTTTATCAAATTTGAGTGTTAGTTAAAAAGTTATGCAATTTGTCATAGGAGGCAAATTCAATGAAATATTCGAAATTTGGTACAGATGTAAAAAATCCCCACCACTACCACAGATTTGTTAAGAAATGAGCAGATATGAAAATGGCTGCACACACTAGAAGTCCATCAAGAGCCAAAAGCAATAATAGAGTTTTTTGTTGTCGAACGAGAAACCCCTGTAAACATTCACAAAAGACTTCCATCTCTGGTCCAATGAAAGATTCACTGAGGAGCAAACCTTACGGTGATGATGAAGTGAAAATTGCTGTAAGAAATTGGCTATATCGGCAGCTGAGTTTTTGAGTTTAATTATTTGTAGGTAGAATCTTTCCATTGAATGAAGTGGAGACTATTGAGAAGTAGGGATGTGAACCGGTGAGATATATATATATATATCTTGATGTCCAATGTTTGATGTTCCTTATTTCTTATATGACAAAAACAAATTGCATTACTTTTTGATTCACCCTCATATATAAAGTAATTGTCAATATATGAATACTAAGGTTATGACTTTTTTGTAACCGTATGTAATTAATGAAAAAGGCATTAATTTGTTTTAGTTCTTGAGAAAGATCACCTCACCCCAACAAAGAAAAAGTTCAGTTTTACCATATACACAATAAGGGATTTAAAAAAATACAAATATTTCAGCTTTATTTTTTTAATGATGTAATTGAATAATACTTATGTATTTTTTTTTAATGCATTTAACAGTTTATAGCTATAACATACAAACTTACAAATAAACAAAAACAAGTTCTAGAAGACTCTAGAAGTACTGCTATACTTATATATGATTTTACAAATTTCTTGTTTGAGGTGACATTTTATTTATTTATTTTTTAAATAAACTGAATTAAAACTTACATTATTTTTTAACAAAAGTTCAAATTATAACACAGGAAATCAATTACTTTACAAAAAGTAAAGTCATAACCTTAATAAATACTGAAAAATGTAATGATTCTTAATAAAAACATAGCTAGTCAATGGACTTTTTTCTTTTAAGTAACTAATATTTTACAGATATAATTCCTTTGTCCAATATAGCAATTATAATAATTGGCTATTCTCATTGAGAGAAATGTCTAACAGTTGTAATTTGTAGCACTACAATTTCAAAGACAATGGCTATTACTACATGTAGGCATACAGTGAACTCTTTAATTTCAGCATAGGGGCCTAACAATTCAGTTCTTACCATATAACCTGCACATAAGATTATAGTGGTGAAGTAATGTAACACAGTATGCCCCCAAACAGGTTTGAATTCAGAGTTTTCCTTCTCAACTGGTTGCCAACTATGATTAGCCCAGTCTGCCCTGCTATTTAACCCATAGCTAGGGAGAGGTAGAGATGAATTGATATCTTTCCCAAGGACATTTGTGCAAAATGTAACTCAGCTCACCAATTCCTCATCCTGAGTACGTCAATATATATCAAGTGTTTTTGTTTTTTTAATGTACAGGTGGAGAGTAATTTTTTTCTTTTTAATAATATCTTACTATTGTGTGATGTGGGTTTTCTAGACTATGAAATTTTAGTTAAACCCAGTAGCTACATGGCTCAATTCAATTACTATTTTTGGTTAGTTTTCATAGCCCAATTTGCATATTCAATTTTGGGTAAAAAATTTTAAAAAAATTAAATTAAATTAAAAAAATAAAATTTTCAACAATTTTTCATTCCTTTCCAATCTAGTTTTATTTTTATGAATAAGAAATTGTTTTGGTTTGGTTTGATTTGGTTTACAGCATATCAAACTTAATGGGTTATTTAATGCCGAAAATTTTTTTTATTTTTGGTAACATTTTTCCTTCAAGAATGCATAGCTGGTAATATTTTTCTTAAATGTATAGCTGGTAATATTATTTTTCTTAAACGTATAACTGGTAATATTATTTTTCTAAAACATATAGCCAGCAACACTATTCTTTCAAAAAAAAAAAAAAAAAAAAAAAAAAAAATACCCAGTAATATTTTTTAAAAATTGTACAGCTGGCAACATTATTTTTCCAAAAATGTATTATCAGAGGCCTTGCTGTTGGACGTAGTTTATCGTCATACCCAGGACGCGGATGCAGTTTATCATCATACTCAGGACACAGATGTAGCCTGGGAGTTAACTATTTGCCCATAGCTGGGACCCTAACAGGTGCTACCACCTTGAGTCAGGGTAGACCTGGGAACACCAGCAATTAAGAGGTGGTTCCATGCTCCTCAAAACCTCCTGATCAGAGGCCTTGCTGTTGGATGTAGTTTATCATCTTACCCAGGACAGGAAATTGTTTTGTTGAGAGCTCTTACAATTAAACTACTTAGTTCAAATAAAGCCATCTCCTGTATTGAAAGTGATAACCACCTTAGCATTTAGATCACTGATTTAGAATAAAATGAAGTAAGCAATGTTGACATGTTTTAATAGCATATTTTGAAAATCTAACATATATAAATTATAAATCTAACATGCCATAAATTAAAAAATGGCTATCAAAATATTTAAACCAATTTCTTTTTCCAGTTACATACTACACCTCCAAAAGTCAGCAAATTAAACGTCTGGATATTTTCAGAATTAATCAATTGAACCGTAACAATTCTCAGCCACTATTTCACGATCACCAAAATTACAAATTATACCATGTTTGGTATGCCAAGTTTAAACCTATCAAACTGTTTTAACTACAATTTTACTAATACCATTTTTCAGTGAAATTAAAAAAAAAAAAAAAAAAAAAATCAAGACAATTTTACAGTACAGTGAAACAAATGAAAAGAACTTTGCCTGCACAAGACTGGGTATCACTGCTAGTATGTTTTAAAAATGACACCTCCAAAACTTTAGATTATCAGAGCCTGGCAGATGATTTTGCCTCTAATCTAGTTTTAACTGCTCAATGGGAGGGGAAAAACTGGCTTGTGATATTCAATATTTCCAAAACCAAACTACTAATGTTCCATCATTAAGAAGATCTGGAATTTCTGCTAGTTATGATGAACAGTAGTGATCTCAATGAAGCTCCTTGCTTGAGCATCTATATTGGGACTAGAGTTCACCCCAGATCTCAAGTGGAACTCGCATGATCCACTACAAAAAATGCTGGGAAAATGGTCAGTTCCCTGTGCCACTCCACCCAACTTCTGCCATGTTTTATCTTCACAAGAGTCAGATCAGACCAAAAACAGAGAATTACTGCTGAATCCTCACTTTCCAGTCTTAGAGTCCAAAGACATTTACAGTCTTACACAGTGTCGTAGCATACCTACAGATAATGAGTAAGTCCCCCATTCACATAAATACAGTAGTTAATATTAAGTCTGCAGTTGGAGATTTATTGTGGAATTCACTTGACTCACTTCTAGCAGTTGACTACTTTTACTACGCACTGCTGGCGAATCCAATATATGTTGTTCTTGTCCTAAGTATTATCTATTCTATTCAGTAACCTTCCCTAGGTTACAACATTTTGGCAGCAAGGATTAGCCAAAATTATAACATGTGCAGTCAGTTTCAACACTATAGCCTCTTAAGCATTTCACTACTTTGTCATTCCTATGGCAAATGTTCAGACAAGTTAACTCCCAAGATGATACTTTCTTAATCACTGCAATCTTAACCTCTTGAAATCTAGAGTCAACTATTATCTGTCCTACATATCCTCATAATCTGCACTTACCTACTCCTCTTACATCCATACAACAACCACATTCACTAATATTCTACTTGAATGGCTCTTGTGCATTGTAATGGATGAGCAAAAAAAAAAATTATATATCTTTCAGTTACATGTATATCCATATATTTTTTAATTCCTACACAGGGTAACTTACAAATTTGATTTTTCACTGGGCTAAAGGTCTCACCAGTTGCTGAATACATCTAAAGTAGGTATCTCCGGGAGATCGCTAAAAAATGATGAAAATATCGTCTAAATATTTATGTTATTATTAAGAGGAAGGATCAAAGTTTATTTTAATTATTTTAAAAAAAATTTTCCTTCTTTTTAGAACAATCTGAATTTTCATTTAAAAATCCTTGTTTCTCTTTGTATCACCGGAACTAGTAAAATAACATATACAATTTTTAGCACGTCTTTTTTGTATGACACACATTAATTTGGAAAATCTTGCAAAAATAAAATTGTCGGATGTTAATGAAACTTTCAGAAAGTATTCACAGATGATCGAAATTATTATAAATGTTTTCTTTTATTAAAGTCATGGCAGAAATATTTTTTTTATATTTATTGCCCCCCCCCCCAAACTAATTTTATGAAAACGCTAGAAATTCGATCGCGTCAGATTTAGTGATTACAATAGTTAAAAGCACAAGGCTTTGAGGAATGCAAATGTTTTTTTTGTTTTTTTTAATTGGATCCCCCCCACCTGAAAATCAGCTCTGCAATGTTTTTATTTTAAAAAATGTTTAAAAATTTTTCAATGAAAAATGATTTTTAATATAATTAAAAAAATAACAAATAATTGTAATAGATTTTTACATTTAAGTTGTTAAAATATTATAAAATTAGTTAAAAGCCGCATCAGGTTTTGTAAGTGTCCTTATGAGATAGATCTTTTTTTTTTTTTTAGTGCGTTGTAAATTGTATTGTTTTGACTAATCAGAAGATCCACAGTAATTAAGAAATGTAATTTTGTGTTTATAATCAGGCTCTAATTATAAAGTACGGAAGACCAACCAGAATACAATTAAGTTGCGTTATTTGAGTTAAGCCTTGTTCTCTGCTGTTAAGGCCTTTACTTTTGCAAAACACGTGTGGAGAAGTTTATTTGATTTTTCAATTTCAACTGAGAAGGGTACCTAAAAGTATCAGTATCATACTATGAAGTTAATATGATAGTCTTTTTATATTAATCTCAGTTATGGCATTTTTTCCATAAATGAAATTTCAAAATTAATAAAATGAATTGAAATACAAATAACACAGTAAAATGAAGTAAATGTACATAAAATTATAGTATTTTATGTACACTTCTGATAAAATTTCATAAGAAAGGTACCTATAAATTAGATACCTTTTTATGAAATTTAATCTCATTCGTAACAGTCTTATTTTAATTTCTTTATAATATATTTTCCATAAAGCATCGTAAACGCAAAGGTGAAAGCTAAGTACAAAAAACAAAAAAAATTAGAGCGCTTAAGTTTTTCCTAAAAATAACGAGGTAAATAATTTGTTCACTTAAATGTAAAATATTTCACTTTTCTCCTTCCATAGAACAAATTATCCTCACGGAATTCGTCACTATGCGATTCATCACCTGTCAAGTGACGCGAAAGTTTATGACCTGCTTCGTTTTATTTTCAAATCCTATCTTTTCAGCGCAGAAGCTAAGTTAAGCTTGGTTCAAAGTATTTTAAATAAACATTATAATTTCTGATTTTCTTAAAATAAGTTTTGAAAAAATGATAATTGATATTTAAAAGAATTTCAAATTGAGATTTTCATTGATTTTATAAAATAGAAAAAATTGTTGCCATCTGTCAATTTTACTGACTCAAAAAAAAAAAAAAAAAAAAAGAAAAAAAAGAAAAAAAAATCAAGATTTTTAACGAAATTTTCAGACGTGTTAGAAATGATTAGAAAATGTAAAAAAATACCAAAAATACGTTGATCTATCCTCTTAATAATAACAAACATTTAGACGATAAAATTTTGTTTTCGTCGAGTTTGGAGTCTTTTTCATCATGCTATGCTATTTTTAGCGATCCCGTGGAGGTACCTAATCTAAAGCCACTGTCGATATTGAAGTGAATCTGATTTAGTTTTAGATCCATCAACATCAAAGCAGCTGTTTGAAATGTATTCAGCCAAGGGAAGTATCTCTATTGCAAGTTAACCTATGTGCTTTCCCACCATAATGTATAACAATCAATAGTGAATCAATTTGAAGTATTTGAATATATAAAGGTCAGACAGATTCACAGCAGCTCCAGATCTTAATAATGACCAAGAGTTTAGTTGAAAGTGCTTCATTAAAACAACTGGACAATATTTGAATTCACTGGACTTGTCAACAATCAAATTTGTATCAATGAAAAGCTGCAGCATAAATCAGTGCATGACAGACAGCAAAAGTATATGAGAGAGAGAGAGAGAGAGAGAGAGAGATAACGCACGCGAGAGAGAGAGAGAGAGAGAGAGAGAGAGATAACGCACGCGAGAGAGAGAGAGAGAGAGAGAGAGAGAGATAACGCACGCGAGAGAGAGAGAGAGAGAGAGAGAGAGATAACGCACGCGAGAGAGAGAGAGAGAGAGAGAGAGAGAGAGATAACGCACGCGAGAGAGAGAGAGAGAGAGAGAGAGAGAGAGATAACGCACGCGAGAGAGAGAGAGAGAGAGAGAGAGAGAGATAACGCACGCGAGAGAGAGAGAGAGAGAGAGAGAGATAACGCACGCGAGAGAGAGAGAGAGAGAGAGAGAGATAACGCACGCGAGAGAGAGAGAGAGAGAGAGAGATAACGCACGCGCGAGAGAGAGAGAGAGAAAGAGAGATAACGCACGCGAGAGAGAGAGAGAGAGAAAGAGAGATAACGCACGCGAGAGAAAGAGAGAGAGAGAGAAAGAGAGATAACGCACGCGCGAGAAAGAGAGAGAGAGAGAAAGAGAGATAACGCACGCGCGAGAAAGAGAGAGAGAGAGAAAGAGAGATAACGCACGCGCGAGGGAGAGAGAGAAAGAGAGATAACGCACACGAGAGAGAGAGAGAAAGAGAGATAACGCACACGAGAGAGAGAGAGAAAGAGAGATAACGCACACGAGAGAGAGAGAGAGAGATATATAACGCACACGAGAGAGAGAGAGAGAGATATATAACGCACACGAGAGAGAGAGAGAGAGAGATATATAACGCACACGAGAGAGAGAGAGAGAGATATATAACGCACACGAGAGAGAGAGAGAGAGAGATATAACGCACACGAGAGAGAGAGAGAGAGATATAACGCACACGAGAGAGAGAGAGAGAGAGATAACGCACACGAGAGAGAGAGAGAGAGAGAGAGATAACGCACACGAGAGAGAGAGAGAGAGAGAGATAACGCACACGAGAGAGAGAGAGAGAGAGAGAGAGATAACGCACACGAGAGAGAGAGAGAGAGAGAGAGAGATAACGCACACGAGAGAGAGAGAGAGAGAGAGAGAGATAACGCACACGAGAGAGAGAGAGAGAGAGATATAACGCACACGAGAGAGAGAGAGAGAGAGATATAACGCACGAGAGAGAGAGAGAGAGAGATATAACGCACACGAGAGAGAGAGAGAGAGATATAACGCACACGAGAGAGAGAGAGAGAGAGAGATATAACGCACACGAGAGAGAGAGAGAGAGAGAGATATAACGCACACGAGAGAGAGAGAGAGAGAGATATAACGCACACGAGAGGGAGAGAGAGATATAACGCACACGAGAGGGAGAGAGAGATATAACGCACACGAGAGGGAGAGAGAGATATAACGCACACGAGAGGGAGAGAGAGATATAACGCACACGAGAGGGAGAGAGAGATATAACGCACACGAGAGGGAGAGAGAGAGATATAACGCACACGAGAGGGAGAGAGAGATATAACGCACACGAGAGGGAGAGAGAGATATAACGCACACGAGAGGGAGAGAGAGATATAACGCACACGAGAGAGAGAGAGAGATATAACGCACACGAGAGGGAGAGAGAGAGAGAGATATAACGCACACGAGAGAGAGAGAGAGATATAACGCACACGAGAGGGAGAGAGAGATATAACGCACACGAGAGGGAGAGAGAGATATAACGCACACGAGAGGGAGAGAGAGATATAACGCACACGAGAGGGAGAGAGAGATATAACGCACACGAGAGGGAGAGAGAGATATAACGCACACGAGAGGGAGAGAGAGATATAACGCACACGAGAGGGAGAGAGAGATATAACGCACACGAGAGGGAGAGAGAGATATAACGCACACGAGAGGGAGAGAGAGATATAACGCACACGAGAGGGAGAGAGAGATATAACGCACACGAGAGGGAGAGAGAGATATAACGCACACGAGAGGGAGAGAGAGATATAACGCACACGAGAGGGAGAGAGAGATATAACGCACACGAGAGGGAGAGAGAGATATAACGCACACGAGAGGGAGAGAGAGATATAACGCACACGAGAGGGAGAGAGAGATATAACGCACACGAGAGGGAGAGAGAGATATAACGCACACGAGAGGGAGAGAGAGATATAACGCACACGAGAGGGAGAGAGAGATATAACGCACACGAGAGGGAGAGAGAGATATAACGCACACGAGAGGGAGAGAGAGATATAACGCACACGAGAGGGAGAGAGAGATATAACGCACACGAGAGGGAGAGAGAGATATAACGCACACGAGAGGGAGAGAGAGATATAACGCACACGAGAGGGAGAGAGAGATATAACGCACACGAGAGGGAGAGAGAGAGAGATAACTGCTGAATTTGATGTGCATGCACATAAATGACTGCATATATTCACATATCCTGAGGCAAAAGTCTTGAAGAATGATACACACTTGGATGAACTTTTGGCTCATAATTACATCAACTTCATCTGGCAAAATCAATTCATTTGAAATGCTTCTGGAGACTTTGTATGCAAAATGGCATATAAAATGTCTGTTAAATTAAAAACCACTTCACTAATTGCCAAACAGCTGCACTCAAACAAGAGATTTACATGCAAACCCATCTATTAAGTTATTAAAACTGAGAAAAAGACTGAGAATGAAAAATGAAAAGCTAATCATTAGTTAGGAGAAAACTCTTATTTTTTTTATGATTGATATATCTATAGTACAAGAATAAATACAAGTGGGCATGAATCTTCAGAGACTTAACAATTTCTATTTGAAATTTGAACATTAAAAATTATCAGCAAAATTAGCTTAAAACTTAACTCAGATGCAATAAGCAAGTCATTTTCTTTGTTTTAACAGTGGTGTTTATTACATTCTTATGATTTCAACCAAATGTATGGTCGTTAGCATGTAAATACAGAAATTTAACTATCTGGGAAGTGTTTCAACAGGCAGCAGAAAATGTGACAGTAATTTGAAGGCACATGATGCCTTGCAAAATGCAAAAAGTATTAAAAAGAACACTTCATTAGAAACAAAAGAAAAGTGCTGAACTTCCATGTAATATCAATCCTCCTATGGAAGGCTGCACAATTTCCTTGAAAACTTAGAGGCAACAAAGACATGATTCTACAGAAGGATACCGAGATTGTTGATTGATTTTTTTTTATGGCTTATCAACACTTTATGAGTTATATGAAGTTGATTTGACTAAATAGGATGCTGAGAATACCATGGACTGAGCATGTAAGCAATGAGAAAGTATTAAGGAAAATGGAAACAAAAATGACTTACAATCAGAAAGAGACAGTAGAAATTTCTGGGACATATAATTAGGAAAGACTAATGGTCCCCAATGTGGAGCACACACCCCACAGGAGGATAATTTGATTTTTAAGGGGAAAATTCAAGAAAGAGTTATTAACAGTGAATTTTTTTTCTAGTGAATAGGAGTGTGTGTGAATTAATACAGTGTATATATACAGTATGCATACATAAAAAATATTTGTGTGGATGTATGTACATGTGTAATTATATATGTACAGTGTATGTGTGTATATATATATATATATATATATATATATATATATATATATATATATATATATAGTAATGCAATAATTTTTTTTTTTTTTTAAATATTATAAAATTCTAAAATTAGAATGATAATACTATTGCATATATACAGTCTCAAGTTCTTAAGGAAAGTTAAGTTAATGGCTTTTTAGGTTTCCTTCATGTGAATAGAAGTTCACTTTTTTTATAATAAGAATTATATATCACAAGAATAGGGGCATCAGGATTTTAGAGATGCTTAGGTAGGGCATGGCCCAAAAAAGGTTGAGAATCACTGGACTAAGCTAAACAATAGCTTCAATTTCACAATGTAACAAAAATGGGTCACAAAAAAGGTTGTCAGTCAGTTATGTGCCATGTATGATACACACTTAGGTGATCATGTATCTTTCGATACACGATTGACAAAGCAGATGTTTTCCCTGCAGTAGTTTGCCATTTCTTTCTGTGGTAGACCAGTTACCATCCAAAGCTAGAGAACCCAGTCTGTCCTGCTATTTACCCATAGCTGGGCATGTAAATGAATGTAATGGATTTGACTGAAATTTGAACTTGGCTCTCCAATTCCTCAATCCGAGTTGCTATCCATTACTCTACCATGTATTGTAGGATACTATATTTCTACACTTAATTGAAAATAACACTCAGAACGACTTTCATATCAATTTATAGCACAAATGCTAAGGACTGATATTTCACAGTATTCTGTGAATGCGCACACACACACATTTATTTATATATATATATATATATATATATATATATATATATATATATATATAAAAGCTTGCAATATAAGTTCCAGCAAAGATGTACAAGAAAAAGAAAAATTACAAATTGTTCTAGTGAAACAAACTTTCCTTCTACATAATGGCTTGCAGTTTGGTTTCATTAATTGTAACATCAAAAAATAAAGAAATAAATATATAAACTAAATCAACAAGATTAAGAATTAACTTAAAAGTTATTTCTAATAAGGCTGGGTGCAGTGTCATAACCTTGCTCTATTTTTTTAAAATAATTTTTAAAATGAATATTTCAGCTTTATAAACACCTGAATTGGAAAGGAAGATTTTGTCATTTAGTAGATTTGTATAACTTTGTTTTTGCTTAGTATGATCAAGCAAACAATTTTCAACAACCTCAAGTGGCAGGTAAAGGTCACTCTATAATAGGATTAATTTATTGGCTTGTTACAAACTTACTTTTTTATGAGGTCAAAGTATCCAATAATTGCTCTGGCAGATATATATATATATATATATATATATATATATATATATATATATATATATATGTATGCCAGAGCAATTATTGGATACTTCTAGTGAATTATTATTCATCACATTGTTCTGTACAAATAAAATACATCAAGCTCTCTTGTGGATCAGTTTTAATATATATATATAGAAACTGCAAACGTTTTTGGTTATATATATATATATATATATATATATATATATATATATATATATTAAGCTTTATTTTCCATAATTTTGCTACACGAGTTTCTGGTCTCACAACCTTCATCTGGCAAAAAGTAGATATTTCCACATATTATTAAAAGGAATTCATTTTTCTTATGTTTTTTGATGTTAAATATTCCTGATATTAGACATTCCCTTTTTTGTGTGTTAGTGACCCAAATGTCTTTCTTGAACTGACAGTGAAAGAATTCTGCGTGAAGTGTAATAAAACAATTAAGACTGGTCAGAGAAAGAGTGAAAAAGACATCTATGTTGTTCTCTTTTAATGTGTGTTCTTAGATCTATTTCCATATTTTTGTGTTTTTGTCAGCATGTGTACACATATTCCCTCTCCATATATATATATATATATATATATATATATATATATATATATACACACACACAGTCTTATTATAAGGAATTAGTATACACATATGTACACATATACACATACATTCATACAAACATGCTTCCTATGTTGTGCAGGGTTTGCATGTGTGCCCGTAAGCAGTTTTATTTTGTCTATATATATATATATATATATATATATATATATATATATATATATACACCAGTACACACATGTATATGCATACTCCCTCTCTATACACACATACTGTCTTATAAGGAATTAGTATACACATACATACACTTCCTATGTCGTGTAGGGTTTGTTTATAAAGCTGTTTTTCTCGTATTTGTAGGTAAGAATAATTGTCTGTTTGGTATATTGGCATAATTTTAAATTCACCCTGGTTACATTTATAGATATGTTGTGATACAAAGAGTTTTCTGTTGTCCAGTAATTTTATGTTGCTTTTGTGTAGGGAGACCCTGTTGTTTAGTTTTTGGCTGATAACTATATATGATTTCTTGCATTTTGTGCATAAATCACATTTTTGGAGTTGCAGTTTAAATTTTTATTTATTATGAATGTCATTTTGGGGTTTTCAAAAGTGTAGGAGTTTCCTTCTATAATGATGTAACAAACCCCCACATCTTTTTTTGTTGCATTTTGTCACACCCTGTATTGTGTGTTGGTTAAATTTGGATGAGGTTAGTATGTGTTTTAGGTTTTTAGATTGGCGGTTGTTTTTAGTATATTTTTCAGTTTGTCATTCTGCTAAGTAGGTCTAGATTTTTTGTAATTTCTGTAAATAGTTCTGTATTGTCCTTGTTGTATGTTGAAACTTTTGTAATTCGTCTAAAGGAATTTTTTTGCAAGTTCAAAACCTTTGGCACACAGACTCACACTGCTAAATAGACCATGAAGGCATCAAGCCCATGAGAGCCACCTTGTTCCTCCAGCTCTCTCAGTCTAGGCAGATCATCATTAGAACATCTGCCAGTGCCAAACTATGTGCTTCCAGTTGCTGCATGGTCTGCCACAAGGTCATCGCAGGATATGACTAAGCCAATGAACACAGCACTGAGTGATGGCGTGGAAGATGTGCGATTGGGCAGATATACGGCAGAGCTCCTTACTAGACACAAGATGGGACCAGTCCACCCACTCAATTGTACTGAGTGTGTGGGACTCAAAGTGAAGGTCTTACTGAAAGGTCATGTCTCACAGCTGTATAGTAGCACAGAGAGGACAGTGGTGTTGTTAACTTGAAGCTTTAACATTTTTTGAAGAAATAATATGGTAATGGTAAAATTCACTATTTCCATATAGAAAACCTTTAGTAGAATTCATTGACCAAACAGGTAACATTAATGTAGGTTGAAAGTTTTCCAATAAATTAGCTTCCTCAAGTCCACTAATTATACCTTTCTAGTATTGATAGTTTTCTTTCAAACCTTTTGTTCAAGGTAGCGCGAAAAGTCAATATCTATTATTTTTCCATTCTATTTTTGATTGATTCGTTTTCTATGCCATATCAACACTTTACAGCTTATTTAAAAGCCAGAAAATATTTTTAGATTCTAAAGTTTTTTTGGAGATGATAATTTAACAATACAAGTTTTACTAATTAACCTATAGTTAGGGGAGAAGAGGTAGATCCATACCTTTCCCACAAATGTACTGAACTCATCAGGAATTGGAACTCAGCTCTCCAATTAATAGTTCCGAGTCATTATCCATTACACCACTCACAAATCCAAGCTTACAGCACTTGTTATTCCTAACTGGTCACCCATTTAGGTACTGACCAGGCTTGACATTGCTTAACTTTGATACTTGTACAGTGTGACAATAGATATTTGCACTTACCTGATCCAAAGCACTGAGGTGTTTGGCCTATCAAACTGCCTTTTATGAGAGGTCAAAAGGCACATGTGATATTGAGCCTTTTTATGAACTTTGGTCATTTACATATGAGGACGACCCCCCCACCACACACACACTTTAAAAGGTGGTATACAATGATGGTAGAGGGCAGAGAAAAATTGGAAGTGGAAGCAAGCAGACATTAGATTTTTTTTTGTAAAGACTGTGCTATTCATTAACATGACTTTCTATTTATGTGCCATGTCCTTTCAGGACATGGGCGATCATGGCTTTCCACCTCCCTCTATCCCTTGCAGCTCTCAACAAGCTCCTTCCCTCTGCTTTTCCCCCCAGACCACGTTCTGTTATCCACTTGCTTAAGTCTGCCAGATATGTCATGCATTCTTTCCCTCTATTCAACCCATGAGTATCAGATTCCCCAGGCCCTATTTTTCCTCATTATGTGTCCCAGAAACTTCAGCTGCCTCTTCCTGATATTAAATATAAGCCTCCTCCTTGTTTGCAACCTCTCTAAGATAATCGTTGCTCACACACTAGATCCATGACAGAAACTAAATAGCATACAGGAAACTATATTTCAATGTGATGTGGCTGTAAGCCTATATTCCCTTCTAGTTACATGTGCTACCCATTTTTGTTGTGGCCAGTAGTGTTCAAGTGATGTAGTTTTCGTTATTTGGTAAAGATCTTTGATTTTATATTGTTAGTCTATAAGGGTCTAATGAAGGATTACTTTAAGACCATATTATTTTTTAAATTTTTGATTCAAGAAACAACTTTACCTAGCAGTTTTGAAACTTTAGGTAGCAACTTTTTTCTTTTTTTAATTAAAAATATTAATTTTAACAAGTTCAGAAAATAGACTAACAATTTACTACTAATAGAAACTATTGCTTATTTGCTATCCATCCCAAGTGATAATGGTTTGTTCATTGAGTAATGATCCAGAACACATCTCTCAGATCCAACAGCAAGGTAGGGCATCAGTTCTATTGAATAGCCAAATGTCACTTTAATGTGTTGGCCCATGACATGTTCGTAACAGGATTGAATTCAGTATTGTCCTTCTCCTGAACTTGTCCAACCAAAGCTATACAGTCCAGTCTGTTGTATTATTTTATCTATCAGATAATAGAAGAAATGGATATATGCCTTTCTCCAGGTGAAATGAACAGCCTTGGCTGGAATCTGAACTTCATCCAATTTCAATTTTTTTTCCCCCTAATAACCATTACACTACCAGCACATTCAAATGTGCATGTAGATTAACTATTGTCACTTGATTTTTACATTGCATTAGAGAAGCATATGACTTGTCATCACTAAACAAGTTGTGATTTTTAATTCTATAAAAAAAAAAAAAAAAAAAATTTTTTTAAATTAATATTTTAAAATTAATATTTGTTTTATATAATTTGAAGAGATTTAATTATAATTGTCAAGTTTCGGTATAACAACTGAAATTTAAACTGCCCAACAAAACAAATTACTACAAAGCCAAAACATTAACCTAAAAATAGAGTCAAGTTCTTAAATATCCTTGTCAAATCAAGACTTTCATATGGATGCCATGTATGCCACCAAACTTTTAGAAATATATAAATTATCAGCTGTATACAATGTTTTTCTTGGTTAAAAATGGCAAATAGAACATAGGTTTTTAGCAAGGACCATCCTTCTTTAAATCTTGTAGACTAGTGCTACAGAATCATAAAGAACTGTACCAAATAACAGATACCACATCACTTTCAACAGGAGCAACAACTAAAAATCACATGTAACTTGAAGAGAAAATAATGACATAATCCAGATGTTGACATTGCACACTACTTCAAACAAAAGGCTAGAAAATAAACCCCCTGACCATCACTATTAGAAATAGACTTGAGAAACCTATTTTTCTGAAAAATTGCTTTAATAGAAACATTTTATAAATTTCAACTGAAAATAGCACTGGCTGCTCAGTGAATGAATGTTTCCTTATGAGAAAATGGCTAATATTACTATTAGGAGGTGAGAATAGATACACTGATCCCAGCCTTTTGACCCTTGTACATCTATAAAAAATGTTCAGTTTGAAATTCTCTGAAGGTTATCTGGATTAACAGACAACCTGAAGAAGGCTGAGGATGCAACAGCCAAAATTCTGTGATGATAAAGATGAGGACATTAGTTCAGCTGTAAATAATCATAACCCTTCAATCTCCAAAATCCAGACAGAAAAGAGCTTTGCAATTAGCAAATGGTCAAACTTAATCAAACTTATTCCTTATTCCCCCACTCCCACTTGTGAAACTGTTCAGCACTGCCATATTTGATGTTATTGTCTTGTTTATATGAGGTTTGATCAAAAAGCATCAAGACTGATGCTATAAAAAGAAAAGTACAATACTTATCAATTCAGCATTTAATCTCCTTCAAAGTAGTACCCTTCTGAAACCACACACTTTATCCAGCATCTTTTCTATTGATGTCAGTGTTCCTGGAATTCCTTTTTTGGCAAGTGAGTAGCTGCTTCATTACATTCTTTTGGATTTCTTGATGTCTTGAAACCTTGTTCCTTTCAAGTGAGAATTGACTTTCAAAGAGGAAAAAGTTGAAAGGAGTAAGATCTGGGGGAATATGGGGGTTTTTGGACTTTGTGAATGTTATGCCTTACCAAAAACTGCTGCAAAAGTCATGGCCATTGATGGAAACTGGTGTGGTGAAATGACCACACTCTACACGCTTTCCTTCCAAGCACTATTATAAATGATGGAAGTGAGCAAGAACATTATAACAGTATGTATATGTGACGGTTTTCAAGGTCAATCTGTGCCAAGCACTGATAGCCACAGAATGATGGTTTGAGTAGTCCTATATTCTACTAGTGACCTATTTATGTTTTAGGTCAGTTAACAATTGCAGATGGTATAATGGTTATCAGTAATTTAAAGAGAAGTGGCAAGCATAGTTCAAGTTCCCACCTAGTGTATTGCATTTATTTCACACTTACATACATGAATACATATCTGCTCCTCCCTGCTTTGAGTTAGTTAGAAAAATAGATTGAGTTTTTTTTCTAGCCTTGGGTAACAGCTAGTCTTGGAGAAAGAAGGGGAACTCCAAATTCAAAATAGTTGAGTGGTTTCCTCATAGCCTTCTTCACTATCTTTCTAAAGTAAGCAATTTATTAAAAAAAACAAAAAACCTGCCATGATCACCTACCTCCTGAAGGAATTTTTTCCTTATCTTTTTTTTTAACATACAGAAAGGGAGAGAGAAATAAAATCTTTCCAAAAATCCAAGCTTTTTTTAGGCAAATTTCTGTTAACAGTTCCCACCCATAAATTCATAAAGTAAAAGCTGTATTGTGATAAGTAGTAGGTATCAAAAGAGAGGAACAGGCCAGGGAGGATTTTTTGTGAATATTTATGCAGTAATAATAGCAATTATGCAACAATAATAATGATAGTGATAAGATGTGGGTACTTGTGGTGACCATAATATCAAGGCCAAGGAAATTACCGGAATATGGGACGGTGGAGTAATGGATAGTGGCTCGGATTGAGGAATTGGAGACCTGAGTTCGAATTCCAGTGGAATCCATTACATTCACTTATGTTCTAATACCCTTGGGAAAGGTATGAATCGTCTTCTTCTCCCCCCCCCCAGCTATGGGTAAATAGCAGGACAGACCAGGTTCTATAGCCTTGGATGACAACTCGTTTACCGCAGAAAGAAATGGCAACCTACTGCGTGGAAAAATCTGCCTAGTCAGACATGTATTAAAAGATACATGATCGCCTAAGCATGTATCATGCATGGCACATAACTGACTGATGGGACATTCTGGTTACTATTTTCCCCAGGCACTGCAGGAAGCATTGAGGTCTGTACCACCAACCTTCGTCCTACCTTGAGAAAATAGGAATAAGCTGAATATTCTCTCACTTCAGAAGTCTACATTGCTTAGCACTGAAAATATTCTGTGAAAGGTGCTATTTGTTTGAGGCTGAACGATTTGATAGAGAATTAGACAAAATCTGAAAACAAAATAAATGTAAAAGTATATTTATGCAGTTTGAAGAAGTCATTAATGGAATGACTTAATAAAAGGAGAGATAACCAATGACCAACAACTTTCTTTTTAAAATTTGTGCCATATTGGTAACACTAGAGGAAATAATAAGCCTAATCTGACAAACACTATCATAGACTGAACTTCAAACATGGTGACCACAAGTCCCATGTCTTACCTTGCAAGCATCTGCGCCTCAGTAAATTATATACAAATGATAATAAACCTGTGTTTACATGATAATAAATGAGCCAAGCACTACACAGATGTGAATCAATGTCCTTGTAGTAGCTAACCATTTGTTTGGGATCTTTTAAAGCTGTTATCTCCAAGTACAATAAAACCAGCCACCACCCTGCTACATGCCTTTGTGCTTCTATGCACTACAAAAAGAAAAAAAAATTTAACCTACTTGAAACAGTTTCTGACAACTTACCTGCCCGATCGAGACTCTGCAAATTGTTAAGCAAGTGAAAATCCTCATCCGTTTGAATACGTGTATTCACTTGTTCATGACAGAACAAGAGTGTATCATGATATTACAGATTGTAAATGCGTATTTTTGAACTGCAGAATGGATATTAGGTATTAACAAATCTGCTCAATGCTTAGATCACTGACAAGCTACTGACAGACATTAGTAGAAATACTATAAAATAAATTGCAAAGCTTAAAACTGCAACAATGTTTCAAGCAAAATATGTGCATGTTCATTTATTTAAGCCTCAAAGAATTCAAAACCAATTATAAGAATACAAAAGGGATCTTTAACAAAAAGATGTTAAATACATTAGTTGCTCAGTCTGACCACAATTTTGATTTTTAAAAAAATGCTGCTCTAATTAAAAGAGAAAACAATTTAGCAAGACGAAAATGTTTAGAAAGTGCTTAAATTGCTAGATCATCCACAGTAAATTTGTGTCCAGGTTCTTGTTTCACCATTCTAGGCAGATCTTTTATTACTACAATGTGGGATATTTAACAACAAAAAGAAAAAAAATCTAATTCCAAAAAGCCATTTTACAATTTTGATTCTCCAAAGTGTAATGTACCTTACCAAACTCACACAACCACCACCTTGTTAGTGAACAAGACTTACATTCAAAAACTGAAATCATAGTTATTCAACATCACTTGAATATTTCATATTTTATAATTGTGACATGTTGATATAAAATTTATCTTTGCTTTTGTATTGTTTTCCATCTTCTTTAAGAGGACAGGTTAAAATCAAAGATCACCAACTTTACTGTGAGCACAATGAAACCTAAGTGTGCTCAAAATGATTTTATCCGAGACTGAAAGGTCTAGTGTTTTATGACCAGCAATAGTAACATCTTCAAAGTAATCACATTCTGTTAGAAAGTATTAAGGAAAGAGTAAACAGATATGAAACTTTTGGGATCAAGTCCCACTTGGCTGGAAGGCAGAAATTTCCAGTTGTAGGTTTATGGAGGCACAGTCACAGTTAGAATGGTCAATTTATCAAGCAAAGTTATGAGATGGATGCTAGAGAGTGACAAGCAAGACAGAGCGAGAGTGATGTAGAGTCAAAAGTCAATGGAATTTTTGCTGGCCAAAATGAAGATCTGGTCTCTCAAGGCAAATGTAGCAGTAAAAGACGTGTTACAAACCTATCCTCAGACTTTGTCAAGTGAAGCTATCAATAAACAACTAAATATATTGTCAACAGGATTTGTGTTTTTGTGATACTACTGACACATGTTAAAAAAAATAAAAAATAAAAAAAATAAAAGGAATATTTGGTTTTATTCCGATCTCAAGTATTTCTGTTTTATAGCCAGCAGGTGGTTTCTTTTGAACTCTGGTTTTCTAAGTGGCATCTACTTTGACCAAAGAGGAACAGGGAAGTAAAAGAGTGGAAAAGGGATTTTTGGAGATCAAGTAACAACAAAACCGGAAAAGGAGTGTATCCAGGTGCTGGAAACAGTCATGCTTGGGCTCTGAGAGTCAATTCTGGGCCGCCCTTGCTGGGAGACTAACTTGTCAGTCACATGGTGCTGATATATCCACCAACATTCATATTACCAGTAACACGTCAGGGTGTGTAGCAGTGTGAAGAGCTGATAGAGGGAAAAGCTGATCTATGAGATCCATATAGCAACTTATCTAAAAGCAAAACCCCGAATAAAACATCTACATATAATATAGGAGACAAGATTTGCATTCTTATTTATCAATGTGGTGTTTGTCTTTCACCTTGTGAGCATGCAGCAGGCCCTTTCCCAGCTTTTGGCACACACCAACAAGATAGAGAATCAAAATGCAATGTGAGGCAATCATTAGCCAGTCAGTGGAAAGCTAGTCATGTTGTACATTTATTTTCCATTCCTTTGTGTGACATACACTTTCCTCCTCCTCCCCCAGTTTTTGTGCGCATTGTGTTTGAATTCTAATTTGCATCAATGTAGGGGTGATTTGTTCAGTTTGTGAAAAACTAAACAAGAGCTCCAGTTGTATGTTTACCCTACCACTAAGCCAATCAGTTGAGATAACACATTGAAAAGCGTACCAGATTTAGTGATATCAAAGACCTATTTTTTTTCCTTCTTTCCCTACAAAATGGGATATATAGGTGGTGTAATGGATAATGGCTTGTTACATTAGCTTATGCACAAATACCCTTGGGAAAGGTATGAATCCATCTCCTCCCCCAGCTAGGGTTTAAATATTAGGACTTGTATCTTTTTTCTAAAAAAAAAAAAAAAAAAAAAAAAAAAATGTAATATTCATTAAATAAAAATTAAAAAAAAATTCTTACAATCCAAAATATATTTTGACATTAAATAACTCACAATTGGTTGATAATCTTTAGAAAAATCAAATATGCACAAAATGAAAAATACCTATATGCAAAGTCAAAGAATCTGTTTGGCCATACAAACAAGACACTGTATTTGTGACCAGCCTTGCTCTATATTAAAATCTACATATAAAATTCTGAGACTTCCATTAGTCCGTCCATCACATCTTCTAAAACAACCATTTCTTGAGCAATTGAAACCAAATTTTTGGGAGAAGTGCAGCTAGGTAAGGGGTACAAAGTACACTTAGTTTTACTAAGGTGCAGAGCTTATTAAAATAAAATTTTTATTAATTTTTTGAGAAAAATTAAAACTTTTGTTATTTAACATACAAAATACCCCACTATTTTAAAAACAATTTAATGATTAAAATAATTATTCAAGTTTGATTGATTGATTTGTGAAATTGAACAAAAAAGGTAGAGTTTGTAAATATTGACAAAAATGTTAGCGAAGACTTCAACTAAATATTGTCAGGATTTCAACACAAAAGAAATTCTAGTTCTTTAAAAAAAAAAAAAAAAAAAATGCAGGGATTGATTTGACACTGTATTTATATTATGAACAGGACCCTGTTCCAAAAATGATAAAAAGCAAATATTTTTCAATTCTGATAAATGTTGTGTTCAGAGGGAAGTTCAATGCTAATGCACAAAAATTATTCAAAAAGAAAAATTTGTCTATTATTTTCGCAAGCAAACCAATTAACCTTTGTAGTGTCATTAAAATATATGAAAAAAAAAAAATAGTTTTAATGATGGCATAGAAAACAGATATATTTAAAATAAGGAGTTAAAAACAAGCGAAAAAGTATGAACCAAGTATGAAACATTTAATATGTGGGGGGGGGGAGAAAAGAAAATATTGAGGATTGACAAGTTTCACTCATCAAAACTTGATTGATGATAAAAGAAAAGTAAGCACCAACTAAAAAGGGAAACACAAATACAGTGCATTACTAACACCAAATATTTATATGCAGGTTTCATTAAGTCCAAGTAGCGATTCCTTCTGTTTACACAGAGACAGCTGCCAAAACTTAATGAAAATTGTCTCAAGTAGTTTAAAATGAAATTCCAAGTGCAATCTGCACAAAACAGAGAACATCTTCTCCCCATACATCGGGGCACACTGATGATATTTATCAGGTGCACTGCAATAGCAGACTCAGCAAGCTTATCTAAATTATCACTCAGCTGACCTCTCCCGATAAATGCTGGATGCTGGAACATGCTGAGAAATTCTCAGAAATTGTCTTGCCTATATATTCAGCCTCATACTGACATTTAAAAGAATAACTGAACTAGTTTTGAAGAACAGTTTCATACAGAAAGTAACATTGATAATTTATGTAACACTGTAGAAATTCCCTGAGTGTTAACAACCAAAATTATCCATTTTCCCACTCCCATAGTAACCCATATTAATTAGCCATAACAGCTAAGAAGAAAAAGTATTAACCTTTGGTACAATGCGGGAGGTTAAATCTCCATAACCAGGCTTCCTTCATTGCATTGGCATAATGGGCATGAAAGTAAAAGCAAAGGGGCCGATATCCTGCACTATATATATATGATTGATTGCAACCAAAATCTTGAGCAAATATACTCTGGCCTCATATTGAACCATTCAGATGTGACACATGACTGGTTTAATATTAAGAGTCCCCTATGTGGACATATATTCAAATGCTCAGTTTGGTATCAAATTGGTGAGGTTTATTACTTTAAATTCATAAGACCTTTCCTTCATTAAAACATGCACAAACACATACGTTAACATGAGAATGTATGGACACAAGTATTGTTTACATCAGCACTGATATGAGTTGCATCCTATTACACAAGATATCATATCCAATTGATACCTATTTACACATGAGCAGACATAAACACAGCATATGCATTAGATTTGCACGTTTTCATGAATACATTTATAGAGACGAGGTTATTGAGTGAAAGGAACAGCCTTGGAAATTATGAATAAGTTAAGAGATCATAGAACAATCGAGAAATTGAAAACATTGGCAAGAACAAGAAAAAAATGGATTAAGAATGTCAATGAGATTTTAGAAAAATTAAAATAGATTGACCAACAAGAAAATAAGTGAAAAAAAATGTTAAATGTGAATGGAGAGATAAGATGCAGAATATTAAGAATATTTGCTAAAAGACAAAAAAAACTATCATCTTTAAGTAAACATTACAGAAAGAAATGTGTAAATAGTGTGAAATAAATGAAGACTGATTCCTCAACAGTAATTTTTAGTGATGAATGGAGAGCTACATTGGATGTACCTGACGCCTGGGATAGAGGTTTTATCCTTCATGAAAATAATCAATACATATAGAATAAAACAGGGGTGGATTGTGGGCTATTAAGTTTATAGATTCCTTTGAAATTGATACTATCATAATTAATGCAAAGAATTCTTGTCAGTCCTTGGACAAAATTCTTTTTCTTTTTTCACTTGTACAGGTCTTAACCAAGAAGCTTTAAGCTAAAGTGCCATCAGATTGACAATTATCCAGCTTACCACCCCCACCAAATTTTTTCCAAAGAATCCCAATAGATGAAATGTCCAACAGCCTTTTCACATTAATTCAATAGAAAAATTTGTGGTTAAGCATTAAGTGAGAGACATGACAATAAAAAAGCAATATTCACCCAAAGAAAATTTCTAGGAAACAATAAAACCTGTTGCAAACAATGTTAACATCAATGAAAGGATATAAAATTTCATAGAACCCATATTAACATGCAAAATAAAAATTATATTACACATGGTTTCCATAAGAAAACCTGATGAAATTTATCCTAACCTGGCATCTTGACCTCAGTCACTTTCTCACCACTGTGATAAGGCTTACCAGTTTTTTTTCTAAAAATATCTTCATGGCAATTGTTCTGATGAGGGTTTCATTTCTCTTCCTGAACCCTGTTCCTTTATGTCATTTCCTTAATTAAGTCCTCATTCTCTTTCACTGCCTGTAACCCCCTGTGTCCTAATGGTATTATCACCTTGCTTGGGGTGAAATGATAAAAAAAAAAAACTCCAAAACAAATTATCAATATTTTTACTAAGGATAGATTTTTTATATTATATATATATATATATATATATATATATATATAATTACATACAAAGAAGTAGACAAAGTTTCATCTCTGGATTTGCAAAATGCGGTGTGTCAAAAAAGTTTTTCTCTTGACAATGCTTTATATATATATATATATATATATATATATATATATTCCCTCAACAATGTGTTTATTCTTTTAAAAAAAGCATATTTAGAATTTTAATAAGAAAATGTTACAATTCAGTTGTTAAATTGTTTATTTACAAGAGGAATTTTATATTTAAAAAGATCATAAAAATGTGAACCAACTACAATATTTATTTACCATTTTATAAAGATAAAATAATTATTTCTCATTTTATGAAGAAATAAATACAGAAAGAAAATGTATTTTCAAGACATTTCTTTAATTTTCCCTTAATATATAAATGCACTAAAGTAGGTAAAGATCATTTCTTCTAAACCAAACATTCTTTTAATTTCAGATTTTAAGTTAGATCACAAGCACTCAATATTTTGAGCATGTATCTGCATTGGGTGGAAAAGCTTTTCCTTATGTATAATTACAGAATATCTGTAGCTTTTACTGTGTATTTTTATAAATAAAGCATCCTTGATCCTAGATCACCATTCTAATAAGAAAAAAATTAGAAAATTAATATAATTTGAGAAGAAAATGTATTATGTCCAGAAAATCCTGTTTATTTAAATTTTCTTGTTCTATCATTCAGACATTTTTGAATAAAGAAGTTGGTTTTCATATATTTCTTTATAAAATGGCAAATAAATCTTCATAAAAATTTTATAAACTAGTCCTTTTATCACACCATTTTTTTCAGATCCAAATGTTAAATTTTATCCTTATATGATACATTGTTCATAAAAGTACAGGTACATTCTGAAAACTTGCTGATATCAGGTGATTAATACTAATTTTATTATAAAAATACTGGCTTGCTTAATAAAGTTAGTTACCAGTTCTGTCTTTCTCCTACCACACCACAATGATTTAACTGTCTCTACTTTTTGGTGATTGGACTACCCAGTGGCTGTGACTATCCTCCAGAAAAGTGACTCATTGCGACTTCTTGGGTTAACATTCTCAGCTGACATGAAATGGAAAAACTAAATTGAATCCATTGCTAGGTCAGTTGCTAAGAAAGTCAGTTCACTGTGTCAGGCAAGACAATTCTTCTCTCTTGAATTTATCTTGCATAGCTATAAGTCTACCATTCATCCATACTTAGAATATTGCTGCCATATATGGTCCAGTGCTCATGTGATTTACCTGGAGTTCCTTGATAAGATCCAAAGAAGAATCAGCAATATTATTGGTCCTGTTCTGGTGGCTCGGCCTTTTTTTTATAAATACTTCTGGTAACCATTCAGATGAGCTCTTTGCTATGGTACATAGACAGTATGAATTCAAGTGCATTACTAGACTGGCAACAAGATCACATCAATTTACACTTGAGCTAGCTAAATGTAGCCATAACTTCTATGCTAACAGTTTCTGTCCTCACACCACTCATTTGTAGAACTCCCTTCCAGCTCCATGCTTTCGAGCCAATTTTAATCTGCAAGAATTGAAATGCAAATCGCTCTCTACTGTCCTCCTGAATGTTCTTTTGTCTTTCTACTCATTACTAATGTTCCTAATTCCTCCACACCCTGCGACCCCTTGCATGTCAGTGGTTATACTGCCTTGCTTGGGGTGACACTGATTTTTAAAAAAAAATCTCTTCAGATGTATGATGATTTTTGACTTTAATGTCATCAGCTGTGTTTGGGTTTCTTAAGCACATTCAAACTGAATCACTGCAGTCCCAAAGATCAAATGGAAGGCCTATCAAATTTATGAAAATTTGTCACATTTTTAACTTCAAAACAGTAGAGGGCATGTGTGTGTTAGAGCTTCACTAGATGTGCACATGAGCATGGCCTAACATTTTATTTAAACCATTTGATTTTAATATAGATTATTTTTGGATAATCCAACTATAATTTAAAGAATCAGTTCCTGTGAATTGGTAGGATGCCACCACTGGATACATATAAATATTTTATTTTTAAATAGCTCACCTTTCACTCAAAGATAATTTACTATAAACTTTGTCAAATTAAAAGCCAATTAACTGCTCAAATATAATTATAAATTTAATCATCTGTCAAAGTACCAGATCAGACATGAACAATAGTGGAACCTTAAAAAGTCTTTTCAAAAATTGTACATCAAATAAAGTCCCTAAACAAGAAACTTTAAAAAGAATGCATTAATGATCTTATTTTTTTTTTTATATATTCATCCAATACAAGGCTATATATATATATATATATATATATATATATATATATATATATATATATATATATAGTCACTCAAGGAAGAGAGCTACTGTTAAAATTTTTATAAGATGTATGATATGAACAAATGGATAGATAATAATTGAAGGTGTTAAGATTGTAGTGTTCAGGAAAGTATCCATGCTGGAGTTTGCACCCAATTAAATATTGACAGATCTGTTGGGTAGGGAGAGAAAAAAAAAAAGATATCTAGACTTTGCCAGAAGACTAAAAATTGTGTAGTAAGATGACCATTTTCACCATTGTTATAAGCAACCTTGGAATAGTTGTGAAGAGTAAAAAAAAAAAATTAAAAAAAAGATTAAATTAAGAATCTATTAGTATAGAACTCAGTTACACGTAGCCATTTCAACTGTGAAATGATGAGACCTTGCCACCAATTTAGTATTGGGCTTAAATTCATGAAGTACAAATTATGAATTATATATTATAGCTTTGTACAAGAAAAAGTTAATTTTAGAAATTATATCTGTATTGATGAATATTAAACATATTACTTTTGGCCTTTATTCTTTTGTGTGTGTGTGTGTGTGTGTGTGTGTGCGCGTGCGTGCATGATTTAGTAGGTACATATGTTGGAGTAAATATCAAAATTTTAAAAGGGAGGCAAAAAAATAGATTAATATCTGCTGATCCAGAGTTTAAAGTCCTATGAAAAAAAAAAAAAAAAATAGGATTCCTGATATTTTCTTTGGTGGGAATCAATCTCTAGGCCCTTAGATATTAATATCACTTCTGTCTAAAAAAATTTTAATACATTAAAAAAAAAAAAATTAAAGCCATATCTGCTGAAACATGTATTCAATAAATATAATGTTTATGCTAATAAGATATATTGTTAGAGTAAAAAATATCTATTAGCTACTTAATTACAATATTGGAAATTAAAAATAGGTCTACTTTTCTTAAACTATTGCACTGTTCACAACAGAGCTGCCAATAATCTTTAGAACCAAAATTGTGAGAGGCTATACAGTGTCTCATTCTATTAGTGAATATTGACTTTGCCTCATTGAGATGCTTGCTCATTATGAACAGATACAAAAAAATGTTATATATATATATGTGTGTGTGTGTGTGTGTGTGTGTGTGTGTGTGTGTGTGTGTGTGTGTGTATGTATGTATGTATGTATGTATGTATATATATTATACACAGGATTGATCAAAAGTGTTAATGTGCTATATTTTACTTATAGTATTTTAGTTTTATACTTTCCCCTTAATATCAATTAATTTGGGAATAGAAACTTGCCATAGACATAAACATTGCTGAAGACATTTGATCCTTTGTAATTAATACTATTTCTGTAATACTGAACATTTTTCTCCCCCAAAGGAATTTTAAACATTTAAAACAAATTTTATTAGGTCACATTCATACTCTTTTTTTCCGCTCCCCACCCCCATGGAAAATGTTTTAAGGTGTTCTTTCTATTTATCGATGAAAAGCAAAATGTATGTTATGTTTCAGAGAAAGTACAAGACGCTCCTAGGAGCTGACCTTAATTGGAATTTTTAAAAAAGAAAGAAAAAAAAAAAGAGAAAAAACTTGATTTAATAGCTATTTATAAGACTTAACAGAAAACATCTATTTTAAAGCTGATATTTCAAAGCTATTCAAAATGGCTGAATTCTATGCCTACCATTATTTGATAAATTCTACCTCATGTGTGAAGCAAAAGGCTTAATGGAACTCTAGTTAAAAAAAATTTTACGACTTAAGATGTTACCAATACATACATACCAATCACTATTGCACACACACACACACACACATATATATATATGGGAGAAAGTATAAAATGAGCGAAAATTAATGGCTTCAATACAAAAAAGGAAGGAAAAGCCCTTCATTCTGGCTGTAGTATCTGATAAGGTTATTTATTACCTCTTCAAAAGTTCCAACTCTGCTTTCCTTACATACAGGTTTCTCTGATTTCCCCTGGAAGACACCAACCATATGGAGGCAAAATGCCTTGTCTGTAAATGTTTTGCCTTTTGCCTCATTATCTCCACTTTTTTCGTGTATTATCCTACTAATACCCATGCTGTGTGTGTGTGTGTGTGTGTATTGGGGCAGCAACCTTTCTTTCAAGCATCTTTCATTGAAAACAGCTGACAAGGAAGATTTAATTAATCTTTTGAGTTTTCCAACATTCTAACATTTTTCCATTTTTCAGGCATTAAAGATTATAGAAATTGTCCATAGTTATAATTGTTCCAAGCACTTTTGGCTAGTTCTCTAGCCATTATCAAGGATGTTGTTTTTGGATGGTGAATTTCTGTCTGTCGACTTCTACATAGTAGTTTAACTGTGTGGAGTACATGGAGGGGGATTGTATGCTTTTATCGTGGTCACATGCAATGTGCATCTGGTTGACCTGAGCATAACTTCTATTTTTAGAAGTTATCTAACACACTGTCTCCACTGCTAAATAGTATAAGACTGATAGCAGAAGAACGGTATTTAATAAGCAATGCTTCACTAATGATGAGTTGTGTACGACGACGTGATTTGAAAAGAATCTGTGTTATCAGCTACAAGTTTCTTGTAAATTATGAGTTGATGTTTATTAATCACACTCTGCTTTGAAAGGTGGCATGTAAGACATCTACTTAAGGAGGTAGTAGTGTGTCCGATATAGGTAATTGATTTTTGACAAGTAACAGTTTTGTACTGGGTATTGAAATTGGTATGCTATATTGGTCACTGCTAGTGGGGTTATTTCAGTAGGTGACAAGATTTGCAGTCTTCCATTTTCTATAATATATTATGAACTTTGTTTTCCAGAAATAGTGTTTTAATGATTTTCCTTATAGCAAATTCATCCTGCTTATAATTATTGTGCATCTGGTTGCAATAAAATATGTTGATGTTTTGTAAAAATAATTTTATTTGCTTATCAGTAAGGCTATTAAAGTGATTAAGAAGTCTAGTCAACTCCTGGAATAAAGATAGGAACTATAGAGGAAGATTTTCAACAAGCTGGAAAGCAAGAAGCAGTGAGGCATTTATTCTAGAGTTTGGAGAGAACAGGAGAAAATTCAAGAGCAGATTTCCTTAGAAAAAAAAATACATAACAAAACATATATTAAAGAGAGATTGATGCCCAAATACACAAGTGTGTGTATGTATCCTGCTTTCACTGACTTTTACACATGTCTTATATTGAAAATAGTGTTTAAAACAACTGATAAACCTGAAATCTATACAAGGTATATGGATGACATTTTTGTTTTTATAAAAAATAAAGATAAAATTTGGGAAAATTATTGTTGACTAGTGTTTGTTTTACATGTTTTAGTTCACTTATAAATATTCTTTTCAGAAGAGGAATTTTGGTATGCTCTATTTACAAAGTTTGTTATCACTGCTATTTCATAACTTTCCAGGCATTAGGTATCATAGTTTAGAAGACAAGAGTTCGTACTAGTGGTTTTCTTTATATGGGTAAGTGATAAATTTGTTGGATTTTAGCATTATCTCAACATCGAAGAATGGGATCTTATGTACCATGGACTCATATGTGAATTTTAGTGTTGAGTTTTTCAAAAGTTGATTTTAGGTTTGCAATTTTATCTATTTTTTAGTTCTGACCTGGCATCTTGGCTTCAGTCACTTTTAGCCACAGCTGTAATGTAGCTTCCTTGTGCTTTTTCTATAAATAAGTCAAGGTCTCATCATTTTACAGTCAAAATGGCTATATGCAAGTTCTATGCTAACAGTTTCTTCTCTTGCACTTTTCACTTGTGGAACTCTTCTGGCTTCTTTGCTTTCCAGTCGACTTTGATCTTCAAAAATTTAAATGAAATGTCAACTGTTATCTTCCGATTCTTGATTCAAACTCTTTTATTGTTCTCACTCCTTTATGCTTCTCTTTTTCTTATTCTTTAACACTCAGTAACCCTTTGTGTCTTAGTGGCTTTATTACCTTGCTTGGGGTGAAATGGTTAAAAAAATGTCCTTTTCTAAACCAAAAAAATATATATATAAGTACAAAGTGTCTATAAAGTCATTACCTATTTCAATGAAAGATGAAAAACTTTAATTATAGAATAAGGCTCGACATGACAGAAAACCTTTTTTTCTGTAAAAATCAGAAAAAAATTGTAATCTCAAAATATAATATCTGATGAAAATGGCAGATGTCAAAACTTTTAAGTCAAGTTTTACCAATTCTTTCCTGGCACACCAAAAGAACATGAAGTCCAGTGTTATTGTCATAATAAAAAACAAAATATTACATTCTAATTTCAGATACTTTTTATCAATTGCTGCCCTTTGCCGATTCAAACAGTTACTGCTTGCAATCGTTTGCTTCTTGAGAACTCCCCTTCGAGTCCTAACATATATACAGCATCACATTTGAATTAGGACTAGTCTTACAATTAGTCATAGTTCACTGCATTTGCTCTATGATTTTGTGTTCCAGGTTGTAAAATATCAACTTTTTATCACAATTTATTTAATAAAATAAAAATACATTAATGTAGTGAATCATTCACAGAAATATGGTCCACTAGGTGTTTTCACATGAGGAGGCCACACATCAAAGTGACTAATACAACCAAACTGATACAAACGATTCTCAAGTTGATTTGGATACTTTGAGCATGTGGACTATACCCAGAATCTATAAATTTAAAAAAGAAAAAAAAATCCAGCATGAAACTTTTCAAACAAACCTGACACATTCAATCATTTCTCTATAAATGCAAATAGAATTATACATTTACAATAATTTTTGTTTGCATCAAGCAAAAGGATGGAAATTTTGACAACTAAAATTTTTTTGCAACACACTGACACATGTTGAAATCCTCAGAGTATTTAATATTGTTGAAGTTATCGCTAACAGTTTTTTGTTGAGATTTCCAAACGATATTTCATTCAATTTTGCAAACCAATTGATGAAATTTGAATAAGCTGATTTGTTTGGAAAAATACATTGACAAAAACCCTACTTTGCAGTTAAATTTTTTTTTTAATTTTATAGGACTTTGTGGTAAACAATATTTTAAGAAAATTTCTTTTTTTCCTTTTTAACAGCAAAGAAATTCTTAGGATTTTGTACTCTTGAGCATGCAACTGGCAATACATAAATATTTCTTTCTGGAACCAAATTAAATTCCAACTTTTTGAAGCATTTGGCCTTGCGATTTGTTTATAGTTCTCACAAATTTAGGGTGAACTGGAAACTGGATTCTGAATTCTTAAAAGATATGCAAAAAAAAAAAAACAAAAAAAAAACAAAAAAAAAAACGATATTGCATTTTTATTAAAAAAAAAAAAAAAAAAAAAAGGATGTTATTTTAATCATTAAATTGTTTTTAAAATAGTGGAGTATTTTGTATGTTAAATAAACTTAATTTTTCCACAAAATTAATGAAAATTTATTGTACTAAACTACACACCCTAGTAAAACCAATTGTACTTTGTACCCCCTTACCTGCTTGCACTTCTCAAAAATTGGTTTTGATTGGTCAATCTATGGCTATTTTTGAGGGTGTGACAGATAGACTAACAGTACAAACACACACACACACATTATATATATATATATATATATATATATATATATATAGATAGATAGAGAGAGTGAGAAGAAAATTCACAAATAATAGATGTTGCAATAAAATTCAAAAGTAATCTTTGGAAATATTAAATTAGACTAAGCACTCTTTTTACTATATAAGCAAAAGCAGAACCTTTGAGGAAACAATAGAATGTAAACATACAATTTAAGATGAATGCATATACTGCAATAAACTAGAATTGAATGCACATTGAAAAATAAAAATAAAATAAATAATTGTCCATAAAATAAAAATGTCAGAGTTTAAAAAGAAGCTAAAAACTTGTAGGGAGAGAAGGGCAAATATATGAATTGTCACCATTACCTTACTGTTTCTGGTTATTGTTTTGATTTCTATAACTCAGACTTGACAATATCAATTCTTTCAAGTAAAGCTTGAAAAGCCTGAGAAGGTTCACAGAATGGACATTTCCGTCTAACCTTTTATGTACGTTTGTATACTTTTTCTATTCTTGTCTGATATTTTAGATGAACTGTACTCTTGTTTTCCTAAGTCATTTTTTTTTTTTTACTTATTTCAATATCTCTTGCAAATAAAAGCAACATTAAGGTTTTTAAATAAGTTTTCGTACCAATTTTCAATGTTTTTTATTCAATGTTTTTATTAAATTTAATTTTTAATATTTTGATCAAATACTTTTTGTTTTCTAAAGTGAAGTACATGTGACCCAACAATTAACAGGATAGAATTGAAAACCAAGCTCAAACTCCAGCAAAGTGTCTGCATTCATTTTGCACCCATGCCCTTGGGAAAGGCATGAATCGATTTTCTTCCAATAAGAAACCAGGACAGACTAGCCTGTCAAGCTTTAATTGGCAAACTATTTTGGAGGAGAGCTCTGAATTCAAAGTGGCATCTCTTGAGGGAATTGAATACCAACTTTATTGAGCTTTCTTCAGGAAATTCCCATAGCTAAGTTGATGTGAATACTTATACACTGATAGGACCCTGGTAATGGCTCAACAGGCATAGCAAGCCAGGAGATTAAATTGCTTGAAAGTAGAATCTCTCCACAGCAGATTATTGTAGAAGTGGATAAAGAAACTGAAAAATTTACTTCTGGACAAATACAACTATAAAAGCCATCGACAAAACAATGATTTATTAATAAAAATCAAAAAAGACCAGACAGGAAAAGAATAAGTGGATGAAATTTTTTTTTTTAATTTCTAATAAATACGACTATAGAAAAAAAAAAAAACCTTGAACAAACAACCTTTCTCTTCCTCTTTAATAGTAGACACCTGTGAAACATAGACACAACCTCACCATGCTAGGTGTTGCTGCTGTAGTTTCTGTTACAAGAGGTCTTTTACGAAGTGGAGATGCTAGCCCTGCATCCATAACCATTTTAAATCTGAATTGTCCTTCACTTAGGCTGGTTGCCAACCAAGGTTAGGGAGCCTAGCCTAGCCTGCCCTGTTATTTAACTTGTAGCTGAAGAGAGTATAAATGGATTCATACCTTTCCCCCAGGATATTTATGCTAAAGTGAACCCAGTAACCTTGGATGAAATTTGAACTGAATATGCCAATTCCACACTGATAACCATTGCACTACCTGCACATCAATAAAAACAAGAAACTAAAACATTTTCACACTACACTGATAAATACATAATGTCAATAACAAGGTAGATTTAGTAATTTATTTGTGATTAACAGTGATAGTTGGTGGTGTGCAGGCTTGTTCTGTTATACTATGTAGTCATTGAGATATTTGCATATACCATAAAATGTTATCGGTAAAATTTCATAAAGCAGTCCATTTAAACATTAAAGTAGTCATTTTATAGATTGCATATTATAATTTATATTTGTTGCATTTTTAAAATGTGTCAACATTGCTTACTTCCCTTTATGCTTCAAGAAGGAATTTTTAAAAATGAAAAATATTTTTAAACCTTAGGTATCATGCTTCTTTGGAGGTACCTATAGAATAGGAATAGATAGCTATGCCTATTACCCAGTTCACACTCCTTCCCTGTCTTTTGGACAGGAGTAGAGGTTTATCACTTGATTCCTGTTTAGAAGAAACTGGAAACCAATCTAAAGTCTTCTCATTCTCTTTCACTACCAGTAATCCCTTGTAGTGCATTATCAGCTTCCTTGGGGTGAAAGAAAAAAATATCATCCACTTATTTTGACCTATCATGATATACAGGTGTTTTCTCAGGGAGGCTTCATGCCTTGAGCACTTACTGGGACTTCTGTTCAACCCAAACCTAAAGTGGAACATGTACATGTAATCCATTGTTAAAGAAAGGAAAAATGGTTAGTTTCCTGTTCCACTTCAGCAAATACCTGACTTCTCCTGCTATCCTCTACAAGAGCCAGATCAAGCTGAAAATGGAAACCAACTGCCAGTTATGAGCTGGAGCTACCCAGTCTTCACATTCCACCATTAATAGAGTCCAAAAGCATCTCCACATCTTTATGGGTGATTAATTATTTTCCACCTAACAATCTCTTTTCCACAGACAAAATGTTGCAAGCCTCTCACTGCTCCATTACTATTTCCATAGAAATTTTGTTTTTTTAATTATTTTTTTTTCATTTACTAATGTTCACACAATAAAAGGCCCAGGATCCACTCAAGGTAGAGGGTTACTGTGTTGTTTTGTATTAGCATAAGAAAGAGCAAGAAGTGAAGTTTTAACAGTTAAATCTAGACTTTACGAGGTTAAGATTTAATTAGTGAATAACAGTTCAGAGTCCAGTCAGAGACATTTGAGTTATAGTGTGGAAGTAGACTTTAAAAGAAACTGGAAACCCAATCCTAAACAGGAAACAAGGGATAAACCTCTACACCTGTTCAAAAGACCAGGGAGGAGTGTGAACCCAAAGTGTTCAAACTACATTCTTTAGTTCCATCAGTTCTAACCTTCACAGCTAAAACCTGCCATGCAACACACATTGTAGCAAATATACATTGGTGAGATGCAAGTTCCACTCAAGCAGCTTCTTTCCACAAAATGCTGCTTTGTGAAACTGACTCCCAAGAGGATGCTTCCTCATTCACTACAGTATTAACCTGTTCCCGTCTAGGGTTAACCATTATCTTCCCCACATATCCCTATAAACTGTACCTTTTATTCTGTAACTCTCTACCTAGAGTAGCTCTTAGACCTTGTACAGGGTGAAGTCGAAATAGCTAGATGCAAACATAAGTTCTATGCTAAAAGTCTTCTCTCGCATGTCTTGCTTGTGAACTCTTCCAACCACTTGCTTTTCAGTCAACTTTGACCTTGAAAAATTTCAATGCAGTGTCAATTGTTATCTTCAGTCTTAATTCCTGTTTTATTGTTCTCACTATGTTTTTCTTTTTCTCATATTCTCTAACATTCAGTAACCACTTGTGTTTTAGTGGCTTTATCACCTTGCTTGGGGTGAAATGATTAATAAAAAAAAAAGAAAAAAAAAAAAAAAAAGAGAACTGATTTTGTCAATCACAAATTGCTTGCTTGTGATTTTGCTATTTAATGCTCATACATACATACATAATTTGAAGGAGAGTTTGAAATAAAACCATTGGAAGAATATATACCCCTCCCTCCCGTCTGGGCAATCTGGGCAGAGTAATAAAATCAAAATTAGTAATAAAGAAAGAAAGAAAGAAAGAAAAGAATAAATAAATAGATAGATAAATAAATAATTTTTAAACCCTAACAAAACAAAGAAAAAGTCAGATAAATATAGGACTTATTGAACTTTTCAGAAATTTGACACCAATAAATTTTTTTAAAGTTTATTAGTATTAAATTAAAATATACATTCATACAAAGGTGACTCCAAACTTATTGCCTTAATGCATATGTGAACACGCACATATGCAATTTGAATGAAATTGAAATGGAAAGCTGGGTCTAAAGGGCTAATCTTTGAGTAACAAAAAAAGAAAGTAGCTCTTTGAAATCATTTCTTCTGCATTTAAACTAAACAATTTAAATTTGAAAGTCTTACTAGTTTTAAATAATTTGCAGTCAAGTCAAATCAAATGCTCTAAGTTCTTATTAAATGCTTCCAGCTTAGTAAACAACTTTACTTTATATGACACTTCATCCTATTTGCCGTAAACCCATTTTATTTTGAAGCTTTTAAGCTAACAATGAACAATACTGACACAAGTAACATTTATGATGGGCATAGTTTACAAGTGAAAGATAAAAAGCTGAAGAGAAAGTAACTACTATGATAAACAAATTTAATAGGTCATGCAAAACTCAAAAATAACCAAAGATAAGCCAAGAAGCATTCCAAGAAGTTTTCCACAATTTTTTTTAAAATCATTTCACTCCAATCAAGGTAATAAAACAACTAAGATGCAAGGGGTTACTAAAAGACAAAGTCAAGGAAACTTTACTCAGGGAAAAAAAAAAAAACAAAAAAAAAACAGGACTCAAGGAGACAGATACAAATTGATTTTGCTATTAAATTTATGTAGCTTGTAGTTGACATGAAATCAAGAAGCTGGAAGAGAGTTCCGTAGGCAAGAAGTGGGAGAAGAAACTATTAGAATAGAACTTAGGGTTACAATTAGCAATTTCAACAAAAAGATGAGACTTAACTGCCAATCTAGTACTAGGCTTAAATTCATGAGGTTATGGTACAGAACAATTGCCATGAAAATATTTATAGAAAAGGCACAGGGGAAGCCACACTACAGTGGTAGGAAAGTGATTGAAACTGCAATGCCAGATCAGGACCAATACTTGAATTTCCAAGTTTATATGAAAACGGTAAAAGTTTAGATTTTCTAATATAAATTCATAATTTCTTTACAGATATTTTACTATACGAGTCAATTTTCTTGCAATACAATTGGTATTAACCAATATTAGTAATATTTTCATTGTGCGTGTGTTAAATGTATTATGTAAAGTTCAGCTTATATTTTTTTATTAAAATAATTACAGTAACTTATTTGGTGGTAGAGATATGATTAAACAACTCTAGGTTTTCAGCCTCAATTTCTGGGATGAGAAGTTACAAAAATTACATCACTTACATTTGACTGATGCCCTCATTTTTGTTATTTCGGCCAAATACCTTCTGACCTTCATGTGTCAATTCTTTGGCTGATATGTTTTATTTTTGTCCCTGTGATACCAGTGCTTGTTCTTGCTGCACTAGTGCACATCATTTCCCTACCTAACCCAGGATACTGTTGTATTTAAATTTTTGAAGATTGTAGTTATCAGGGAAGCAAGGAAACAGAAGAGAGTTCCACAGGTGAGAAGTACAAGAAAAGAGACTGTTGGAGTGGAAGTTGCAGTTACATTTAACTAATTCAACAATAAAAGAGTGGGGCCCTAGATACCAGTCTAGTAGCACATTTAAACTCACGTAGTCTAGGCAACAGGGGAAAAAGCTCATCAGAGCAGTTGCCATGAAAATATCTGTAGAAAAGACAGATGGAAGCCCGGTCACATCAGTGAGAAAGAGACTGATGTCGAGATGCCAAGTCAGGATCGATTATATTGCAGATCTTTCTTTGGATTTTGTTAAGAACTTCAAAACAAGCAACAGGCACTCCAGACCAGATTGGTCTCTTAATATTTTTCCTTGTATTTATGCATTTGTATACAGATAAAAATGATAAGATAGCTTAATTTAGCAATACTGACATTGACTATTATTTCTTTTTCCTCCCTACTCAACCACTCTTTCATTGGACAGCTTTTTGCTCAAATCTGATTTGTCTGGCACACATGAAAATGATTCAATAGGTAACCACCACTTCTTCTCTAATTTCTTTTATCACACTTTCTACCTGTGGAACTCTTCTGTTTCCTTGTTTCCCTGATAACTACAATCTTCAAAAATTTTAATTCAATGTCAATCGCCATCTTTTATCTTTTTGAACCCTGTTCAGCATTTATCCTTCCCTCAGTTCCCTTTACCCAGTCTTTTCTCCCACCTTCACTCTGTAAACCTCTGGGTACCAGTAACATTCTTGCCCAGGTTGTTGTGAAAGAGTTGTTACTGTTAAAAAAAAAAAAAAAGAAAAAAAAAAGTGTGTCACCCTGTAGAAAGCCCAAGGGCCACTTGAGGTAGAGTTACATTAAGAGGCAACTTCTATAGACAGGAGAGGAAGATAACAGTTAACCCTAGACTTAAACAGGTTAAGATTGTAGTGATGAGTGGGGGGGCACCTCTTAGGAGTTGGTTTCACAGAGCAGTGGTTCACAGGAAGAAACTATTAACTGACTTTTTCACCATATAAAGTTGAATACATGAACAATAGAAAATTGTTGGGTTAAGAGCACCAATGAATGAGACTGTTGTAAAATGATTTTTTTTTGGGGGGGGGAGTTAAATAATGGGTGTCCCAGAAACAACCCTTTTTTTTTTTTAAACTCACTTTTATTTCTGTTCATTATGTTTAATATGTATTAGAAGTGTATAAATTTAAATTTTGTTTATGACTTTATAATTTTTTTCTATTTTCATTCCCTTTCAGAACCTCCTTAATAATGAATAGAAAAGAACACATCTTTATGACCCCCACCCACTGGATTTCTTTGCAAGGTTTTTATAAAAAGCAAAGGTTTATTGCCAAAAGACCAATAGTTTATCTTAGCTTAACACATTCAGTAAGTAGTGTAGAAGATAACTCCTGAAATGCTTCAAAATGTGTTTTGCAATGCTAAGTTGAAATTTGCAGGGATACAGACGAAGTACATGTTGAAAATTTCCAATAAAATTTTGACATAAAATTTATAAATCTATTTCTTTTGTATTATAATTAAGTAATAAACATAAAATTGTGTCGTTTTTTTTTTTTAAATTTACCCAATTTCATTGAAATAGTTAATTTTGGTATACCCTATATATACATTCACTTGCGTATAAGCCGACTCCCCTATTTTATCTGAGAAATGAACAAAAATCCAAACCCTGTGTGTTTAACTGAGGCAGCTAATCAACATGTCCAAATGATATGGTTTTCTAAATTGCTATGAGTGGAGAATATTTTTAGAAAGTTTTAATATTTTGGTATCTAAAATGTTTTTAGTGTCATTTGGAGTTTTGTATGTTTTGTTTCACAATTCCATTACACACAAGGATTTTTTTACAATTTTATAAAGTTCCAACAAGCTTCAAATTTTTTTTACTTTTTTTTTTTTTTTTTTTTTTTTTTTTACATACATGTTGAAGTTGGTGAAAATTGATAAAATATTGACCTCAAATAAGACTACCCTCCATTTTTTAATTTTTTTTTAAAAATATTTTTTGACATTTTTTGGCTTATGAGTATACACCTTATATATGAAATTTACAATCATTGCAATAAAATAAGCACAACACAACAATAAAATAAAAAACAATTTTAAATGGTAAGCACACAGTTTTTGTAATTGTTTATAAAATTATTTATAGTTTATATTATGAACACTTATGTGACCTTTGGAACATCCACTTGATGACAAGTCACTTCCTATTTATGAAATATATAATTATTTACAAATGTTAAATATCAAAAAAGCTTTATCATCATCATCACTGATGTAACCGACAGATAAGTGAAGACAAATTGAGGAATCTTCACTACTTATTCCTCTAATTCTCTTAATACTTCAGGAAAAATATCACATTAGTAGTTAATAAATCCAGAGTTATTACCCTTGGGTATTTTTTTTTTTTTTTTTTTTTAAATCAATTTATACTTTAAATATCACTTGAAAAACAAGTGATTCAAAAATTATTTTATTTCACACAATACTGTTATAATGCACTAACAGAAATTGCATTACAGTGTGTCATTTTTGCTATCATATTGTAAAAAACATACAAATCTGATTTGAATATAGATTTATTATAAACTTTAAAAAAAGATATTCAAGGTTGCTACAGAAATTTTAATGCTATAAATAAATAAATTTAAAAAAGAATTTTATAAAAGTCACAGTTCATTCAACTCCTTTCACAAGTGGATCAATAATGAAAGCTTTATTTGTATATCTTGAAGAGGATGTAAGCATTTTTTTATCTACTTATCTAAAGGGTTTATTGCAACCTAGAAAACTTTAATCTGCAAAACAAATCAGTTTGCGTAGGCAATCTGCTCACTCATGCAAGCTGTTTGATCCGTATTGATTGCTTCACTGCACATGTATCCTCTTTTAACTGCTACTTTGATATTCTCTTTTACATTGTAAATGTAAATAAATAATGCAAATTCTTACAGCACTGTTGAGCTTTTTGTGGTCATTATCTGATTTTAGTTTCAAACTTAAAGCCAAAGCATTTCATTGTCAACATCCATATATATTAAATAAAAAATTTAAAAAAAAACACAAACATGTGTGTACACACAAAGGTTGTTAACAAGATAGATACATACATTACATACATTACATAGATACATACATTACATAGATACATGCATACATACATACATTACATAGATACATGCATACATACATACATTACATAGATGCATGCATACATACATACATACATTACATAGATGCATACATACATACATTACATAGATACATGCATACATACATACATACATTACATAGATACATGCATACATACATACATAACATAGATACATGCATACATACATACATTACATAGATACATGCATACATACATACATTACATAGATACATGCATACATACATACATTACATAGATACATGCATACATACATACATTACATAGATACATGCATACATACATACATACATTACATAGATACATGCATACATACATACATACATTACATAGATACATGCATACATACATACATACATTACATAGATACATGCATACATACATACATACATACATTACATAGATACATGCATACATACATACATACATACATTACATAGATACATGCATACATACATACATACATACATTACATAGATACATGCATACATACATACATACATACATTACATAGATACATGCATACATACATACATACATTACATAGATACATGCATACATACATACATACATTACATAGATACATGCATACATACATACATACATTACATAGATACATACATACATACATACATACATTACATAGATACATACATACATACATACATACATTACATAGATACATACATACATACATACATACATACATTACATAGATACATGCATACATACATACATACATTACATAGATACATGCATACATACATTACATAGATACATGCATACATACATACATACATACATTACATTACATAGATACATACATACCATACAAATTAAAAATACAGATTAAATAAAAATTTAAAAACCTTTATAAATTTAACAGGTTTCACTATTTTATTTTACCATCAGAAAATTTTGGGCATGAGGGAAATGTGAAGATGATATATTTTGAATTCTATACAATTTCTTTTCATTGGTCAGGTACATATTCATTTCTTGTGGCGTCAGTATGTATGTAAATGTCTTAATTTTGTGGATGTTTTTACAAGTCTTGTAACAGCTTTGTGTTTCTCATCATTTCAAAATTGATGAAGTTAAAATAGCAAAAATGTAAAAGTTATAGATTTTTTTTCTGTTCCTTCCTTAATCATACAAACTACATTCCTTAGTTCCACCAGTTCTAACCTTCGTGGCTAAGATCCATTATGCCATGCACATTGTAGTGAACCATCCTTATTTCCTTCCTATTCAATTGGTGAGATCTAACTTCCACTCAAGCAGCTTCTCACAAACTACTACCTTGTAAAACTTACTCCCAAGAGGATGCTTCCCCAATCATACAATATTAACTTGCTCAATTCTAGAGTTAGCTGCTATCTTCCTCACATATCCCTATAAAGGATATGCATCTCACTCTGTAACACTCAAAATCAAGTGGCTCTTGGACTTTAAAGTGAAAAAAAAAAAAAAAAAAAAAAAAACGTGTGTTGTGTGTGCATATATATATATATATATATATATATTTGTGCATTCAGGCAACAATCCTTTCATGCACATTTCATTGAATATGACAGACAAAGTGCTTTGATTTAGTTTTTTTTATACAATTTCTCATGTGATCTAATAATTTTTTTTCTTTTCAGATAAATTAGATAAAAAACTATCCAAATGTTCTTTTAATCCGAGCACTTATCTCTTGACCGTGTTTTGAAAAATGAAAACATTTTATAAATACATACATGCAACAAACTATTTCTTATTTAACAGTTAAAATATTTCATCCTTGAAAATGGCTAAAATGTATAGCCGAAAGCGTTCGGATTAAAAAGAACATTCTGACAGTTTTTATAATTTATCATCTGAAAAGAAAAAAATTATTAGGTCGCATGAGAAATTGTATAAAAACTAAATCAAAGTACCTTGTCGGTCGTATTCAATGAAATGAAATGTTCTAACAATTTCTAAACAAAATTGTAATACAAAATATATAACCATGTTTGTAGAAATATGTTTGGCTTCAAGGGGATCTATATCTTTATAGTTTCTATTTACCGACCAGCTTATTCATACTAAACATGTATATCTGATGATTTTATCTTATAAGGAAAGATTTTTATACAAAACGAATAATTGCCATTTCATGGTTTTACAACATTATTTGATGAGGTTTAATAATAATAATCACTAGCAGTACCCATGAAAATTTCAGTTTTCCTATTTGATTGATCCGTTTTCTATGGCTTATCAAATCTTTGCAGGTTATTTAAAGCCAGAAAATATTTTTAGATTTTAAGAATTTTTTTTTCTGAGATAATGATATAGTGATAGAAGTCTTACTGATTAACCCATAGCTAGGAGGAGAAGAGGTGGATTCATACCTTTCCCAAGAATACTTGCACATAAGTGAATATAACTAACCCAACTGGAATTGGAACTCGTCTCTTTGATTAACAGTTCCAATTTATCGATTATATCACCCAAACAGCCAAGCTTACAGTACTTGGTATTCCCAAGCGGTCACCCGTCTAGGTACTGACCAGGCTCAACATTGCTTAACTTTGGTGATCATATGGAAACCTGTGTTTCAATGTGATATGGCCATAAAATTTCCTATTTGTATTTTCTAATGAATTATAATTTTTAATTTAATGAATACACAAGGTCCTTGCAAGTTTCACAACTTATAAAATACCCCGGGAAATTCCCCTATTGTATGGTTAAATATTTGAGTTTAACAAAATACTGTAATAACAATTATAAGTAAAAAAGCAATTTAAAGAAATTTCATTGAAGCCGACAGATGTATAAGAGCATTATCACTTAATCTATCTTCCCTGTCTTTCTCTCACTAAACCAAACAGCATCTCTGGTATATCATTTTAAATTAAATGCAATTAAAAGGGAATGGTTCATTTATATGAAGTAATGGCAGAGTATAAGGTATGTGCTAACTTAATAATGGAACAAGCTGAATATGATTGGACTAAAGTCAATGCCATGATTAGATTAAGGAATATCTCCAATGTCAGCTTTCGTTCATTTGAACATTCTGTCCATGCCCAACACTTTTGACACCTTAAAAATAGCCAAGTTTGTCTTAAAGATATTTTTAGGAGATATAATCTAACACACGAGGGATAAAAATTACTAAAAGTGAAGAAGAATAGAAAGAATGAATTAATAATTTCACCCAGTCAAGTCATACAAAGGGGCAGAGGCAGAGACAGACAGACAGACACTTTCATTTAATTGGGTTATATTTGCAATAGAAATAGATTGAATGAGTGTGCAGTGCAAGAAGTGGGTCAGGGAAAGCATAGATTTCTCAAAGTATGCTAAGCCGAATGCTAACCTAAATTTTTCCATTGACCAAAGAAAACATGATGGAACTTTTGTTATGCACAGAAAAATAAAAATGACAGGAAGAGTCAATGGCATGAAATAGGCAAACAGAGACTGCAGAAACTGTAAAACTAGTTTTCATTGGCTGAAAACCAAAATGAATCCAGCCAATAAATAGCTCATGTGAAAATCTGTGGATTCATTTCACAGAAGCAGGGAAGATGATTACTGCTGGTTCAGTCACCAAGGGTCTGAGGTTTTCAGAAGCGCGAAACCCCCCAATGACACCAATAATAAACATCATTGATGAAGTTTTCCGGCACACTGCAAGGGTGATTAAGATACATGTAGACATGACAGATTTTTAATATACACCTACAGAATGTGATGGGTAAATTGTTGGCATTTTATATTTTTAATTTCACACATGCATGTTTGTTTTTGGTTTTTGTCAACTGCACAGTATACTAGGGTCAGTTGGTCACCATCTATGAGAAAAGACCATGACACAATTCACTTTGCCAAAAATTTGAAAACAGTATGCTGTGCTGCTTAGCATTTGTGCCAGAAGGTCCAATTCAAACATTTCAGAATGTTTGAGGACAGTGCAGAGACTTGGATGATATATCAAATCAATATCATGGTGTTTGGGGTGATCACTAGTGGTGGCAATATTATGCCTACATTCATATTCCCACAGGGCCTCAGACTCAACAAGGAACTCTATATCAAGTGCCTTGAGGAGGTAGTGCAGCTCTGGATCAAGATAGTGGCTGTTGAAAGACCTTATGTCTGGCAACAGGACTTTGCACATACCACACAAACAGGAGAACCCAGTCATGGCTGTCAGACAATTTCTGCGACCACATCGCACCTTACATCTGGCCACCTAACTCCCCAGACTGCAACCCCCTTTATTATTATATCTGAGGTGCAGTTGAACAAGAGACCAACAAAACACCAAAGATGAACTGAAGACAAGGATTATGGCAGCATTCACCAACTTAAACAAGGAGGCCGTCCATAAGAGATGCAGGAGATTCCAAAGTCATGTGGAGGCTGTGGTGGAGGCCAATGGTGATTTTATTGAATAAATTTACTCTTTAGTATTTCAAGATATTTTTGTGTAATTTGTGTAAATACATGTTAAAATGAGATGTCGGTGTTATTTTCATTTTTGCATAATTTAGACGACAATTTATCCATCGCAACCTGTATATGTAAATTAGAGAGACCACTCTATAATTAAGATAGAAATTAAGATGCCATAATTTTCAAAACATTTAATTTTTTTAAATTTCACGAACCTAAGTTACAGTCTGTTGGTATGTTAGTTCTTGTCTTGTCTTGTCTTCTGTAAATATATAGTCACTTTGGGAATTATATTAACAACCTTAACTATAAACAATATTCAAAGTAGCTGTAGCCTGTCTGGTGATTGAAAGAGTTGCATATTTTCTACTGGCAATACACTTTTTGAACAATTGTTCTCTTGTTTATTATGGTAATAAGTTTCCTTATAAGGAAATATTCATCATTTAATGACCAAATAACCAGTGCTACTCTCAGTTGAAATTTTTAAAGACTTTTTATTAAAACAATTTTTTAATTTTCCAGAATTGAGGAGTGGGGGGGTTCCTTTCTAGCCTTTTGTTTGTAGGGTAGAATGTCAATATCTTGACTATATCATTATTTTCTGTTCAAGTTTCATGTGCTATCCATTTTAGTTGTTGCTGCTGTTGATAGTCGTCAAGTGATGCAGTTTCTGCTGTTTGGTACAGTTCTTTGTGATTCTGTAGTGCACGTCCAAAGTTTGAAAAAAAGTATAAAACCTACATGCTTCATTTGCGTGAAGCTATTTTTAACCATTGATCTTAGAAAGTAGTTGTTAGTAGCTGACAGTATAGATATTTCTGAACAGGCTTGGCACCATGCATAGCATCAATGTGAAAGTCTTGGCCCGGCAAGGCTATTTAAGAACATGACAAGTTTTTAAATTAATGTTTTGACTTTGTAGCAACTATGTTCAATGTCCTTATCTTCCTAAATTTATTATAGTCAGTCACTTACATGCCATGCGCAATACATGCTTAGGCGATCATGTATTTTTTGATACATGACTGACGAGGCAGATTTCTTTCTGCGGTAGACCAGTTGCCATCCAAGGATATAGAACCCGGTCCATCCTGCTATTTCCTCATAGTTTGGATGAAGATTCATACCTTTCCCAAAGGTATTAGCACGTAAGTGAATGCAATGGATTTGACTGGAATTCGAACTCAGCTCTCAGATTCCTCAATCCAAGCCACTATCCATTACTCCACCATGCCTCATTTATTATAACTGATCTATAGACAGAAGTATTTTAAGTGATTAGTATTAGACAATGTTATAATCAAGATGAGAACAATAATTTTAAATAAAGTATATTCTTACTGGTATTTCTGAACAGTCGTGGGACCAGGTAAACAGCTAAAATTTTGAATGCTGATTTTCAAGATAAAGTGTTCAGCTCCCTGTACCACTCCAGTAAGTATCTGACTCCACATGATATCCTCTACTGTTACAAGAGCAAGATCAGGCCCAAAATGGAGTACTGTTATATTTAGGTGGGAGCTGTACAAACCACACTTTCCAGCTTCAACAGAATCCAAATGCATCTCAGAGTCCTTGTGGGTGATAAATTATTTTCCACCCTCCAACCTCTCGCTCACAGGTGGGATGTGGCAAGCCTCTCACTACTCTATCACTACTTTCATGGAAAGTGTTCAGATGAACTACATTCCATGGTTCCGCCAGTCCTTCATGGCAAGGACTTACATTGTAGCACCCCCCTATTCTCTCTGTATTCCATCGGTGAGAAGGTCCACTCAAACAGCTTCTTCCTATGAACTACTGCTTTGTGAAACCAACTCCCAAGAGGATGTTTTCCTAATCACCATAATCATAACCTGTTCAATTCTAGGGTTAACTGTTACTTTCCTTTCCTATCCATACAAATTGCCTCCTAATGTAGCTCTCCACCTCTAGTAGTCCCTGGGCCTTGTACAGAGTGGACCTTACTGTTAAAAAAAAAAAAGGGGGGGTCGCTTAACTTGAAAAATTGGTACAATGAAACCTTCATTCACCCTATTTAGCCTTGTGCTCAGCTACCCACTCCAAAACACATACACATAATATATAGAATTAGATAACAGGCCACACTTTTCCTTGACTAAAAAAAAACGTGCCAAAATACAAACTACTTATATTTGTTTAATGCATCTTTAAAATCTTTACAAATGTTAAATTTTCAAAGTCACAGATCCAAAATATGAAACTTGATAAGAAAAGCAATGTCAATATTTTCCAAGAGATTAAAGTTTATCATAAGCTAAAATGTAAATATCACTCTCTGTAGGCTTTTTTTCTCTTTTAAATGTTTAAATATAAAAGCATTATAAACATAATCATAGATGAATACTCTTGGAAGATTTTATAACAGTCATGTGAATAGCCTTGAACTAAAAGTGAAATCTGAGAAATCATTTGAAGGAGGAAAATGAACAGTAGATAAAACAATAAAACACCCCTCCATATATCTAAAATTTGAAAGACGTCAAACAATGTCTATTCATTTTCAGACAAAAAGTTTATGAATAGCTGTAATTAAAGAACTTTCAAACAAGGTCAATATGCATTGTCGTTAAAAAAAAGATTTTAGGGTTCATCAGTAGAAAAAGAAAGTATGGTTTCAGTAATATTTTTCACGTTATCATTGTTGACAATATCATTGTAAGTAGAACCACTTAACGTATTTTGCAGATCAGCAGAAGCTGCAAGTCTCACTCAAAAGACCGATATTTACAATATATATCATAATACAAGAATAAAAGAAAAATCTTAAAATGCAGCATATGCACGTGTTGGTATGTGTGCAGGTCGTCTTTTACAGAGTGAACAAATTCTACACGGACCGAAAGTAAAAGTGTTAGAGAGATTCCTGAAAGAGTGCACATACATACATAGATCTAAAGAAGAAGTGCCAGACACACATGAAAAATAATTCTATCAATTTTGACAGGAACTAGTCTAAAAATAATTTTTCTTTAATTAAGTGAGGCAGAGAGGGATAGAGGCGACAGAGAGAGAGAGAGAGAGAGTAGGGACAAGAGAATCTTTGTAAATTACATGGTGTGAATATGAATTTGCTAATCAATGGGGGTATCTAGCTCATAGATTTACAGTAGATTTGTTATTAGTTGGTGGAGTGGGGTGGGGTGGTTAGCAATTAAAAAAAAGGTATATGCCAAAAAAAAAAAAAACAAAAAAAAAAAAATACTATTCATTATGAGGATATTTGTGTTTGACAATATAACCCTAACCTCATTATTAATATTACGATTTTCATGACTTAATTTGTTTAGCATTGTCAGTGTCTTTTCGAAAGAAAAACATTAACTAATTGCAGAAAGACATGGCACTTGAAAACAGACAACTATTCATGTCAGAAATTCATACGTGATTGAATGGAAAACTGAATAATTCTTGGTAGCACAGAGGTTGGAGGACTGAATTAACGGAAAATTACCCATATCAGAATTGAGAAACAGGGTCTCACATTATTTACAGGCTTTTTTTATTTCTTTAGAGTATTTGGGTATCACTGGCAGAAAAGTGTTCCCAATTTATGCATTTTAGATTTAGTTATATGTAGTAGTAGTAGTTGTATAACAACACCACCTATTGATATATGTAAAATTATATAAATTCACATTTGATAAGGTGAACAGAATTTTGTCATTAAAAAGCTCAAATATTTACAATAATATTTCATTAAAAAAATACAGTTCACAATATTTATGAAAGCTTTACGGTTTAATTTTTTTTGTTCATCAGGGCCCTTAAACAAAAAAAACAAAAAAACAAAAAAAAAACAAACACTGTATATTGAAAGGAATATTTTTGTGTAAATGTTTTTCTATATATGCTAACAAAATTTTACAAAATTAGTTTATATAACTGTTTATAAAATCATTAAGAATAGAAATTGATAGTTTGTGTTAATACGGTCAAAAATTATTTTATAAATAATGAATTCATAATGTCTGCATAATTTAGGCTTAAATCCCAATTTATATTTTCATTTTTCTTTATACTATCTTTTTCCAAAACTAATAAACTTTATATTTGTTTATTTATGTAGGACTATTTTATCATTTATTTTACTTTCTAGTGTTTTTGCTTACCTAACATTTTTTTTAATATATAAAAAGTTAATTTTTGGAGGAAGCTTCAAAAACAAAATGTATATAATCTTTATATACATTTATTATACCTGTTCCAAAGGCTAGGGGTGATAGTGGGGACAAGCTTCCACTGTCTGTAGAATGCTTCTCAAATAGCCTCTGACAAGTTCAGCTCCAAGCAAGAGAATAGGTGAAGGCAAACAACTGGCATCTCATAACCAGCTGCTTTGGGTTCAACAACACAGAAGGTTGTCTATATAGAAGGACAACCCTGATTTTAAACCTTGCACTCATATCCAAACATTGAAAAGGCTATAGAAGTAAATTCAGACAGAAAACAAAGTGGCACCCCAAACGTGGCTGGCTGTCAAATCTGACAACTTTCTGGCAAACTCCTGCAGTCAAGCTGGGCCCCAAATGTAATGACCTTTATTCCTTTGGATCTTGACAGTATGACCGAGTGGAGTAGGAATGTAGTCTGGGAAGCACATGCCCTCCATATACCATTGCCCAGGCCTGCATCCTGGAGCGGTCACTCCAGTCTCACTACCAAAGGAGTGAATTTTGACTAAACAGAGCACTACTTTTATCTCACGAGATAAATGGATACTTGCTGCTCCTGCTACCAAGAAAAGTTGAAGGTTAAACACTTTATACCATAAAATGTTTTTGTTTAAACACAAATATGAGGTTACCTAGATTACATATGTATATTTTAAAAATATAAAAAGGTTTTTGTGGTTTGTACAAAATTAAAACTTACTATTAAAAATAACCAATAACTACAATCTGTTATGGTGAAACTCAGATCAGAGGTTCAATCTATACAGTTCAGTTAGTCTGACAATATTTCTTCGAAAGCGTGGAAAACTACTACATCCAACAAAAAATAACTTCAGAAGAAACCCCTCAGCCCCCCCCCCCCCCAAACCACAGAAGTGGGCCACAGTCTGGTCAGCATAGATCCTCCATCACCTGACCATCAAGGACTGAATTTTGAACAAACAGGATACTACCTTTATCTCAAAATTCCTATTATATAAAAACATTCTGCCAAGATACAATATTTTTGTCTGGTCCCTAACAAGTGAAACATTGCAAAACTAAGTCAGTCTTATCAAAGTATTGTGAAGTTTTCATATTTATGATAATATTTAAGAGTATTAAAAATAAATTTTAAAAATCTTTAATGTTTAGCTAATATTGATCAGAACAGAAGAAGTACAGTCATTAATTATCCTATTCCTAATAAAAAAAATTAAATTAAATCCAAAAACCCAAAATATCTATACACTGTTCAGACTTTTGTCCGACTCTTTGTTGTCATATCCACAAAGTTTCAGCCATTGTACACTCTGGCCTTCTTCAGGTGAAGAGAATTTCGAGCCAAGCCCTTTATTTTGTCCATCAGGGTAGATTGTTCTAGTGCTATGCATCTCCTGGATATCATTCTGATAAGAACTCCCAAATTTGTTGAGGGCCTCAGACTGCAACACCTTTGATTATTATGTCTGGGATGCAGTTGAACGAGAGACCAACAAAACTTCTTGTAACACTAAAGATGAACTGAAGACAAGGATTATGCTAGCATTCATCAACTTAAACAAGGAGACTGTCCAAAAGAAATGCAGGAGATTCTGAAGCCATTTGGAGGCCATGGCTGAAGCCAATGGTGATTTTATTGAATAAATTTACTCTTTAGTATTTCAAGATATTTCCATGTCATTTTGATAAATATATCTGTTAAAATGAGATGTCAGTGTTATATTCATTTTTGTGTAATTTAGACTACAACTCAACCATTGCACCCTGTAGTTATCTCAGAAATAGAGACATAGACCAAAATATCCTTGTGCAAAAAAAAAAAAGAAAAAAAAAAAAAAAAAAAAAGAGAAATTGAATAAAATTTTATTCCTGCTGACATATCTGATATCAGCAAACACTTGCAAGTACTCTGATTTTTTATTTATTAAATTGTGAAGCATAATTGACTAGTTACACATTATTTAATAATCTGAGTCAATGACAAACAATTTCCTAGTGAAAATCAAGGTTAATTTCTAGTAACAATTAACAGTTTGAATTCCAACCTGCCAAATTATCTGTAAAGCTTAACTGTATTTAGCCTAATAAACCTCAAAACCCATACTTTTAAATAATATTCAAAATCTGGCCATTTAACATATCAAAACCTTATTTATTAAACTATAAGTTGGAATATATTGTAAAAATGAACAGTTTATAAAAAAAAAAGAAAAGTGGTTCTCCAAAGCTCTTGATCAAATTCTTCTTATTGTGATCTGAGGTTACCTAGATTACATTTCCATTGTGAATGGTTATCTTGTAATCCAACTGACACTATGAAATTAACACTTTTACCATGGTAATTATAATTTCTTTGAATGTATAAATTAAGCTTACAAAAGTCTGGAAAACTGCCATTTTTTTTGTTCCATAACTGAATTGTCCCAAACTGGTTTGTGCCTGCCTGCAATTCTTTTGTTGTGACCCATTAATTTATGATTACCCTTATAATTGCATTTAATCTAGGCATGGTGGAGAACAGTTCAAACTCGGAGTTCATTACATTCACTTAATACCCTGTGGGTAAATAGGTGGACAGATTGGGTCCTACAGCTTTGAATGGCAACCAGTCTAGGAGAAGGAAAAACCTGAGGAGGGTTGTTTGGAGAGCTTGTGGTACACTATGTGTACAGTTCTCTGTATTCTGTTCTTGCAAAAAGTGTGGTTGGTTTTGCATGAGCCTTCACCATAACCAAATCAAATGTGCAGGTAGTCTGACATCTTGGTTCTAAGAACCGAGTTGCTGTAAACCTTATACATTGAAAACAATGGTAAAAGCTCACTCACTCACACACACACACACTAGAATTTTTAAACAACAAATTTCCCATGATTTTTTGTGAACGATCATATCTGCTTGAAGCATATCTTACTGTAAACAAATGACAACATATTATGAAATGGACTAAGTCCAACAATTATTTTAATATATATTCAGGCTGGTAAATGTAGTTAAAACTGTTTATTATAAACAGAGCATTTACTTAAATATTTGTATCTATAAAAAATAATGTATAAACAGAAAATCTATTAAAATAATTGTCGGATTTAGTCCATTTTATAATATATGTTTACATTAAGATAAGTTTTGAGCAGATATGATCGTTTAAAAAAATCATTTGTTGTTTAAAATTATATATATATATATATATATACACACACACACACGTGGCTGGCCACTCAAATCTGATTATGCTTGTCTGCTAGGATGGCTAGCTAATCCCTGTTGCAGATGACTGTTCAATACCCACAGAGCCCACTTGTGTTGAGCTGACCAATTTCTGAGAGAGAAGATCATCTTGCATGATTAACAGTTTGAATAAAGCCAGTATGCTCAAAGCCTTAGTTAGAAGGACTCTTGTGATTTAGTGCAAGCACAAGCATTGATGAACAATTCCACCTACCCAAACCCTACATGCCTGAGAGTTCTGGACTGGTCACAAAACCATCCAGTTGTGGCCCAGCTTCCTGCTACCACAATTGGAGATATGAAACTCTTGGTTTCTTTTCGCCTCTAGGATGTGGACAGACTGTTCATCTTCTGACACAAGATGCTGGTCTTTTCAAAAGTACAACTATTATATATAACATTCACAAAAAGATAAGTTTAGAATATTTTAATAGTTTGTTTCTCAATAGAATAAATGTTATTTTTTAAATATTCTTACCCTTTTCTCAGAATTATCCATAATATCCACAAATATAAATCCTAATAATAGCAAACATTTTTATTTACATCTTGATAAAATTCAATCTGTTGGGTTGAAGTATAGTTTCTGTTTATCAACTTCATTCTTCAAAAAAAGAAAAGTTTTAGTACAATTACATTTTATTCAGTTATATTTGTCATTATTTGCAATGTCTTGTTGCCACATATCAAGCAGATTTTTGATATTTTGAGTATTGTCTAGTTCATACTCCTCCCTAGCATTTTAAACAGTAATAAAGGTATATTCCATGTTACCTGTTTAAGCTTGGGTTCCCAGTAACTTCTACAGTTTTTTTTTTCATTCTCTTTCATTCTCAGTAACCTCTTGCATCTTAGTGGCATTATCACCTTGCTTGGGTTGAATCGATTAAAAAAGAAAAATTTCTACAGATTTTGCGTGAAAAAGATTTTCAGCAAACTCTTGAATCTGATTAGAGAAAATTTTCCCCATCAATGCATTTTGTAGCAATGCAAGAAAAAAAAAAAAAAAAAGAGTAACAATCAGTTGGTGCAAGGACAGGTGAATGCAATATATAAGGTTGAACAAAACAGAGTTAAAAAAATTTTTTTTTCCACCCCATGTTATTCTTGCTGTATGTGGCTTTGTGTTGTCAAATAGAAAAACAACATCTTTCCTACTGATAAGTGCAGGACACTCTTCAACCAAACTTATTGACATATTGCAACTGCTGGACATATAAATGTGCATTTAGTTTTTCATTGCATTTTAAGAATTTTTTAAATGAATAATACCCTAATGATCCCACCATGCAGACAATCTTTTTGTCCATGGAGCTTAGCTTTTTGGGTAGATTTATCTTTGTCAATCCACCCTTTTGCATTGAACAGTGTCATATGTTACTGTACTCTAAATTTATTATTAACTACCATGTATTATGAGCAGTTGGAGTAATCTATGCGCAGTGACCTTTCAGGATGATCTAGCTCTCCACAACTTCCTTTGTAAATATTGTTTGTCACTATCCCTTCTACTCCTGTTTTACCAACCATTTACACGAGTTGGTTAGGTAGATTATTAGCTGCTTTCCCGTCTCTCACCTTCACTATATCTGGCAAGTGTCAAACTTTCCAAGCTCTCTTTCCTCATTATGTGTCCTAGAAATTTCAGTTGCTGTTTAGTTTCTAGACTAATTGCTTGCTTAGTGTTGTACCTTATCTGGATCAGTCAGTTATGTGCCATGTGTGATACACGCTTAGGCGATCATATATCTTTCGATACATGACTGACAAGGCAGATTTTTCCTCCCCACAGTACATTGCCATTTCTTTCTGTGGTAGACCAGTTGCCATCCAAGGCTATAGAACCCAGTCTGTCCTGCTATTTACCCTTAGCTCGAGAGGTGAAGAAGAGGAATCATACCTTTCCCGAGGGTATTAGCACGTAAGTGAATAATGGATTCGACTGGAATTTGAACTCAGATTTCTCAATCCGAGCCGCTATCCATTACTCCACCATGCCTCCTGATTCTAAGTATAAGTGTCCTGTTTGTTTAGATTTTTGTTAAAACTTCCTTGTTCAGTCCGTGGTATCTTCTGAATCCTTCTCCACAACCACATTTCTGTTGCCTCAGTCTCTTCATTTGTGAGGAGAGTGTCCAAAATTCACAGACATATAGGAGGACTGATATTACATAACTGTTCAGCACTTTTTTCTTTGTTTCTAACAAAACCAGCATTACAATTGGATCCCAAAAATGGAAATTACTTATAACTCAACTGTAGCGAATGCACATCAGTACAGATGCAAAAGATCCCCCAGATTTGCGTGTCGACATGTCTGTCAAAACCAGTTACATCGGGGTTCACAAAGCCATTAACAACAGAACAGTTTAGCATGTTCACATACAGGCCTCCCTGAAACTTGTCTAGATCGGGGTTTCTGTCAATTGTCTCCTGTCAATAAAGCAATGGGAAAACCAGCAGTTGGTGAAACTGTCTTGTGAAGTCAGTCTCTTGGACATTTTGTTCTTCAAATTATAGGTCACTTGCCGTACTGTGATTACTTAGTGTTGTTTTGTTTCTTCCCATAGTTCTTGGGAGAGTAATCAGTTAGGTGTTTCCCCCCAACCTCAACATACCATATTTTACAATAAAACAGAATTTGTAAAAGTTTTGACCAATTTAACAAATTGGATAAACAAATGTCATTTTATGCAAAGAACAGATGAAAAATTTAAATTATGCAAGATGGATGGGAAATCCTCCATTCCCAACTTCTATGAGTTAATCCCTGCCAAATGAATTATTTCAAGTTCCACACCTTACACTCCTGTAATTCTATCTTTACTGCAGTACACAGTAAATCCAAAAGTTCTAAGCTAAGTTATGAGTGCAACTCTTCTGGTATTTCTGTGAATATCAACCATCTTAAATGTTAAACAAATTCCTTTCCTTTCTGCTATATGCAAGAACAAACACTACAGCTTACCGAGATAGAATACTGTTACAGTGACATTTAAGTACCATATAGTACCAAGCATCAGTATTAAATCTAAGTTAAATAAATAAATACATTATTTTATTGTCACTCACAAATGGACCAAGTGTGATAGAAAAAAAAAATAGCTTGCCTACACACTTCCAAACCCATCAAGCAATAAAAGTAAAAAGTAAAATATTATGACACTAAGGTCTCAAAAAGTAGCTGCACAATTTTACAATTTGCTGAAAAACAACTGGACATGTAGGAATTATTTTTTTCAACTCATTAACAATTTTATTGTTAATAAATATTCTAGATTATGCAAAAGCATTTGATACAGTACATCACAAAAGACTGCTGAAACTGTTAGATACCCTTAACATGTCAAGGCTATTAGAATATTCCAGAACCTATACTGGGAGCAAACTGCCTGCATACAGATAGAAAATGAAGTCAGTAAATATACAAAAATAGAAAGGTGTGTAAGACAAGGATATATCTCCTCACTGTACTTATTCAACCTATACAGTGAGGTAATTCTGAGAGAATTAAAAGTCCTACCAGCATTTATTGTCAGAAGCTACAATATTAATGACATAAGATATACAGATGACAGTGTTAATAGAGACAGAAAGGAAACAACAAGAACTCCTATAGTAGGCAGTGAAGGAAAAAAAGAATAGACTAGGCATCAATTAAAAGAAGATATAATGCATAGCTGTCAGCAAAAGGAACAGCCCAACATGCGAATTACAAATTGGAGACACCAAAATCAAGCAAGTACAAAAAAATAAATATCTGAAGTGTTTTAACAGAGGACAGAAAGTGCAACACTAATCCAAAGGTGCATTGGCATAATGAAAGAAGCCTTCCAAAAGCTAAGCAAAGTATTAAGAAACAGGAAAACTTTATTAGAAACAAAGAAAAGAGTACTGAACTGTTACGTAATATCAAACCTCTTATATAGCAATAAATGCTGGACAATCTCACAGATGAAGAGACTTAAAGCAACAGAAATGCGGTTCTACAGAAGGAAGTTGAGAATACCATAGACTGAACATGTGAGCAACAAAGTTTTAGAGAAAATGGAAACAAGGACACTTCTACTCAAAATCAGAAAGCAGTTGAAATTTCCAGAGCACATAATGAGGAAAGAGGGCTTGAAAAATTGGATACTCACAAGACAGATTGAAGGTAAGAACAGAGAAAAATAATGCATGACCTACCTAGTGAGCTTGTGCAAATGGATGGCAGAACAGGGTTTAGGAGAAATGACAAAATTTACTAAGAGCTACAAAGGACAAAGTCGTGGAGAGCCATCATTGCCAATAACCTGAAGGGACACAGTTAATAGAAGAAATCATCATTCAGTGATCCTGTAAACTAATTTCCTCCTAGTAAGGAAATATTCCAATTTTATCATTACGGGTGTTAAGAAAATATCTCATTAGTAAATAGGAGAAATCAAGCTAATACATTGCATTTTATTTTTAATTTTGTGTCAGCTTTCTTTGTGTATTCCTATTTCAACGATTTAACTCCTATCTTCCTGGTATCCATTTAAACTGTCACATTGAGTCTACATATATCTAAATCATAATAAACTATAATTATTTTTGAAAAGTGAAAATTTCACCGAAATATCTTGGTAAAATTTCAAGTTATTATCTGAAATCAAAGTATCAACTGTAAACAAAATGGCCACAATATAATGAAAGAAAAAGAGCAACAATTTAAACTGATACCATCAGGATATGGATTCATACAGTTAATTACATTGATAACAATCCTAGATTACTCTCACCAAAAATGTAACCAATGCAATTGCAAAATTAAATTTGCCATTATTTTTTTTAATGAAATGGGTAAAAGAAATTGCATTTACAAGAGAGGGCTGACCAAAAAGGGATTCTGAAATAAATTCTGATGCTTAGTCAGATTTTGGAATGTGGATAAGGGACTGGGAACTTTTCAAAGCCCCACATGTATCTATGGCAATAGGCCATAAAATTCAATCTGCTTTGCTCACAATATGATAAACTGACACCAGATGAATTTGAGTTACAAAACTTTTTTTTTTTTTTTTACCTATGACAATAGATTTAATTTTGTGAAAAAAAAAAAAAAAAAAAAAAAAAATTACACACATTTCAAAAACTTGCCAAAATTTTTTTTTTAATGATATGGGTAAAAAAAATTTAATTTACAAGAGTGTGCTGATGTGACCAAGAAAAGATTTCAAAATAAATTTGGATGTTTAGATTTTGGAAAGCAGATAGGACTTTTCAATGCCCACTATCTATACAAATGCCAATAGTCCATAAACATCAGTCTACTTGGTTAACAAGTATTTTTTCTTTACCTGCTAATTTGTTGTCCCAGCTGTAAATTCAAATTAATGATCTTAAAACAATGAAGAGAATGATTTATTCCAACCGCCTCATTCTACATGTGGCTTTCCAGTAAAAGATGATTGCTCAGTGCTTCGAGCTAAGACTGCACCTTCCTAGTATGGAGAGTGTCCAAGGAAAGCAACTCGTGAAGATTAACACTAGCCATTGAACCAAAATATTGTTTTTTTGCATGAACCTGATGCCTAGGGAGGCACGGTGGAGTAATGGATAACGGCTCAGATTGAGGAATCGTAGAGCAGAGTTCGAATTCCAGTCGAATCCGTTACATTCACTTACGTGCTAACACCCTTGGGAAAGGTGTGAATCCTCTTCTCCCTCCAACTATGGGTAAATAGCAGGACAGACTGGGTTCTATAGCCTTGGATGGCAACTGGTCTAGGAGAAGGACAACTCTGAATTCAAAACCATTCGGCGTCTGCACCAGCATCCGGCGGCCTCTTGGTTACTCCTGCCTCTGCGTCTGTGGAAATTCTGCGCCAAGTAAGAGCATATTCCTCCCTCCACTGGGATAGCACGCGAGGTGTGGGGACTGTGTGTGAAATTCAAACTCCCTTGTTACTCCGTTTCAAGAATTCACCGCCGTTGGAATCGGGAATGGCTGTCACTCGTTTCAGCATTGGCAACGGATCGCCGTGCTTGGTCGGCCTTTGTTCCGGACGCGGTGAATTCCTTGGAAGGAGCCGGCTTAACTGATCCAGGGTGAATGCCGCAACATACATATATATATAACCTGATGAAATCTGTGCAACCAAATAAGCACAAGCTTTACTTTCAAAATGAACCTTTAAACCTAACCTTGAAAATTCCCTTATTCAAACATAACTAGTACCATAACCAATGTAATTGCAAAATTACTTAAATATTTTTGTCATATTTTGATAGTAAGATTAAATCTCCTTACCAATACTATTTACAATAATTACCCACAGAAATTCTATGGATGTTGACAAATAAGATTATCCATTATCTCATTCTTCTCTTACTCTTTGTCTGTATCTTGTACTCACCCTCTTTTTTATCATTTCACCCCAAGCAAGGAGGTAATGCCAGTACAGAACGTGACAGGGAGTGAAAATGAAAGAATACTGAGAATAGGGAGGTTCGAGGAAATGAAAAAAAAAAAAAAAAAAAAATATGAATGGAGTTCCAGAAGACAGAAGATGGCATGTGACATTGCATTTAAATTATTGAAGATTGTACTTATCAGGGAAGGAAGGAAACTTCATTTCTTGGCTGTTTTATTTTAAACATTATACACAATTTTCATATGCAAACAAAATATTAAGTCAAAATTAAAAAAAAAAAAAAAAAAAAAAAAAAAAAAAAAAAAAAGGAATGAACAAATATTTTCTATTTTGTCCTCTTAACTTATTTCTTGTTTTTTTTATCATCTTCTCTTGAATGCCCAACAAATTTCAGCTGAAATGGACAAGGAATTATTAGGCACAGATAATTCCCATAGTTAATACACTAATCAAAGTTTTAAAAAAATAAATAAAAAAAATAAGCATGTAATATCTCTCGTATATTTAGGCAGTAAAATTTTCATCCAAACAAGTTTGGTTAAATAATTTAGACATATTTTGATTAGTTTACATTGTGATATTTTCAAGTTCATGGATTAAGCTTTTGGTAGACTGAGAAAATTGAGTAAGAAAAATACAAAAATTTTCTTTCAAAAATAGTTTTTATTTTTTCCAAGTACTTTCAATCTCATTCGAGACCACATTCAGGGAGTTAAGTTGTCTGTGAGCATGTATATATGTTTTCATGAATTTAAAACATTTCAACTGTTCGAAAACTAATCGACATGACACATCTAAATTATTTAACCAGACCTGTTTATTTGTTTTATATATATATATATATATATATATATATATATAAAAACAAGCGGAATACATAGAACAACGTCCTATAATGTCAATACATCCCAAGAAGATTCCAAGAGAAGCAAACAGAATTCTTCCAGGTCAGAATTAAATGGAAGACATTATTCATCAGATATTAATTTAAAAAAGAAATAAAATAAAAATATTGTGACTTTAAATTAGAGTAAAAAGTCCTTAACAGTAGCAGAAAAGTGCTTTTAAAATCTAATATACCCACAGAGTATCAGAATCAACTTGAAATTTTTTGAACATTAGTAATGTCATGTACTGAACTTATTCTATGAAAGATTTATGGTTCTTTAAACTGATCTATTCAAAAGAAAAAAAAAAAGAAAGGGAAATGAAATCCTTAATATGAAATTAAATCCATTAAAATAGACATCCTTTTGCTGAAACTGTATTAGGCAGCTACCAAATTAATATAGTTTTAGTTAAGAATCAGGGTTGAAAATCCACTAGTGAAGACAGAGATGCATGCAGAGCGACAGAAGACACACAGATAGAGAAAAAGGAGAAAAATAGTACCATATCATAATGCAAATTTTACAAAAACATAGTGGACTGATTACAGTCGGTATCACATTGTGAAACCTGACTGCATATCCTTGATAATTCTTACCAGATTTAAAGTTGCCAACCAGTATTTATAGACTACAGTTTGAGTAATGGATAGCAGCTCGGATTGAGGAATCGGAGAGCAGAGTTCAAACTCCAGTCGAATCCATTACATTCACTTACATGCTAATACCCTTGGAAAAGGCATGAATCCTCTTTTCCCACCAGCTATGGGTAAATAGCAGGACAGACCAGGTTCTATAGCCTTGGATGGCAAATGGTCTACCGCAGAAAGAAATGGCAACCTACTGCTAAAAAAAAAAATCTGCCTTGTCAGTCATGTATCGAAAGATACATAATCGTTTAAGTGTGTATCATGCACGGCACATAACTGACTGATCCAGATAAGGTACAACACTAAGCAATTAGTCTAGAAACTAAATGGCAAAACGACTAGGTTAAAACTGGGATCACAAACTGAGGTTTCTATCATAATAGAAACAATAAGAAATTGTAAAATAAGATCACAAGACTAAGAATGATTTATAGAAACAAAAAGATTTAATGATATAGTATAAAAATAGTATCATATAAAAACAGTATAGCATAAAAATATATATCAGCCTAAACATGAAACAGCATTCTCTAAACATCTTTAATAGCAAAACAAACAACATATGAATTATCTTTGCTTCAAAGTGATCCTTCTTAAGTTTGCATTGTTTATATTATTCAAAGTGAGAAGGAAAGAAATTTTATTATCGTAACTGATCGATTCATTTTCTACACCTTCACAGGTTATTTAAATACAGAAAATATTTTTAGATTGTATGAATTTTTTTTTTTTTTTTTTTTTTTTTTGAGATAATAATGGTTAAGTCTTACTAATTAACTCATAGCTAAGGGAGTGGATTTATACCTTTCCTAAGGCTATTGTGCATGTTAATATAACAAAAATTGGAATTCTGCTCTCCATTTGACAATGCCAGGCCATAATCCATTACACCACTAACACATCCAAGCTTGCAGCAGCTGATATTCCCAAGCTGTCACACATCTAGGTACTAACCAGGATTGGCATTGCTTAACTTTGATGATCATATGGGAACCAGTGTTTCAACATGATGCATCTGTAAGCATGGTTATTGTGAGTGAAATAATTTATCTAGTAAGAAACCATGTGGGCATATTGACTTATGTACATTTTCCTTTCAATGCACAGCAATGCATCACAAAAATAAGCGTAGCTGTCAGTTTGGATTCCAAAGTAATGATTAGCAGTTAATGTGAGATGATAGTTCAAATGTCAACAATATCCACTCCTATAAATCATTCTTTGAGAATACAAAGTCATTACACATACACAAATCTTGAACCAGTGATTGCTCTTTTGAAATGAATTATGTTAATAAGTGAGAGGTTATAACTGTAATACATTTTAACCCTGGACACAAAAGGGAAATTTTTAATCATTTAGATAATTGCCAAACAAATCATGAGGAAATGCTCTTTATATCATTAAAAATTTACTACTGAACAAGGTTCACATGTATATGTAGAAGCATTATCAGACAAAAAAAAAAAAAAAAAAGAAAGAAAAAAAAATACAAACATGATAAAACAAGATTATCTATCATGAAATCAAATCATTTATCTGTCAATGATAACTATTAAAAAATCAGTAAAATAGGTCAACTATTATACCTAAACTCAATGAAAAGAGAAGTTTTCTATAAATTCTATGCATATATATCAAAGAGAAAGCTAGACAGGTTAACTTAAAGAACCAACATGCTAACTTTTATCTTTCTGATTGGATTCTGTCAAAATAGTTTGTTTTGTTATGCTTGCTTCATTTGTCTCTGGGGAAGCAAAAAAAAAAAAAAAAAGAAAAAAGAATTATGTATCACCATATTATCCTAAGGAAACCAGTTCTTTTCAAACGCTCCTCACCACAGAATTTCCTTTGACATTTAACAGTAACATGGCTATAAATAGACAAGTTTCAGTCAATACATTTCATACAAAAAAAAAAAAACAAAAAAAAAAAAATTGTCTATCGATACTCATTTTAGATGGACCTCTGGGGACCACCAACAATTCTTACATTGAATTATTTGCTTCCAGCCATATCACATTGAAACACTGGTTCTCATTTGATCACCAAAGTTAAGGAACATTGAGATTTGTAGGCAGGTGACCACAGGTGCTGTAAGTTATACGACAATGGATACAATCCTGTTACTTATACTAACAGAAGATCTCAACCATGTGTATGTGCTTGTGGACTTACAGGTTGCAAGATCTATTGGATGAGCAAGAATCCTATTTAGGGTTAAGTGGGCCATATTTAAAACCATTTTATACAAATATAAATTTTCTTCTCAGAATATGAATGATATCAAATTAAAAAATTAGAATCTCTAATGTTAAATGTTTACATTTCACATGAGATTAAATATGCAGAATTAACAATCAGTGATATACAAAAACAGTCAAAAGTAATGATTAATCACTAAGTTTGAAGTTAAACTTAATTCTGTGAATTACACTTACAAATTAAAATAGAATTAGCAATAGTAGCAAGAGACTACCAATTCAGACCTTTGCTACTAAAACCCACCATGTCATGTACACAAAGAGGAATCCCGCCTATTCTCTTGGTAAGAAGAATATTCCATTTGGACAACTTCCCAAGAACTGTTACTTTATGGAAAGCAAGAGGATGCTTCCTTGATCGCTACAATCTTAACCTCTTCAATCTAGGGTCAACTGTTATCTTTCCTACATATCCACAATCTGCACTTCTTAGATTCTTCTCTTATGTTTATATAACAGCCTCATTCAGTAACTCTCAACCTTGAGTGGCTCTTGGGACTTGTGTGAACAATTAGTAAGAAAATTTTTTTTTTAAATCACTTTCTTGTATATCCTTTTATGTTACACAAACTGATTCCTGTTTTTCACAAATATTTGACTTGTATACATATCTTGCATAACCACTGCTTCCTACATTGCTTGACCCAAGGGTTGAATTAAAACTCTCAAACAAATGAGGCTAGCTTGAAAAATAGTAACAGTTGCTTTCAGAGGTTGGTTGAGGTCATCTACATGTAAATAAATTAACATGTTTATTGCTTTGTTTAGTTTGGCAATTTCATATTCAGTAATTCTATTGCTCTTGCTTACAGTAAGCTTCGTTGGGGATTTTCAGCTGCCTTTTTGTCTCATTCATTGGCAAGAATATTCAGATCTATTTAAAAAATGTCACAACTCTAGAGAAGGCCCCAACAATTAAGATTATTAAACAGAGGTATACATGGAAGTTATTGCAATTCCTTCACAACCAGAAGAAATGACCAATGAAGAGGATTTGAATGAAAATGCAACAGAATAATTCCACTGAATTTGGGACTTATGACATATGCTATCAGAACAGATATAGCTTATGATGTTGGTGTGTCATCACAATCCTCAGAAGCTGAAAATAAAAAGCTACTAAAATGATTGAACCATGCCATTAAATATTTACTGAAAATAGGTACAATGTCTGGAGGTGGGGTATTATAAATTGGAATTGGATGCACTTCAAGAACATTGAAGATATCTGAGTATTTATTGTCTAAGGACCTCCTTGATATGATCATTGCTCAGAGCATCATCTATAAAATAACTATACTTTCACATGTGACAAATTTAAGTTGTTCATTAGTATTTTGTTAGTGGATATCAATGTTCTCCCCCAAGAGGATGTGCTTAAAAACAGCTTCAAGAGTGAGCACAAATTTTTATTATGACATGATGATAATATTAGCAGTTTCTTCATAAAGAAATATTTGGCATTCATTAACAAACTTTCTAACAAATCTCTTAAAATAATTTGTCAGGAAAATCCATTTTGTATTGATGGGATTTTCCTTCCAAAATTTGTTTATGTTAGTGTGGAACATCAGCATCTTGATTATATCATAATTTGATCTCAGAGTTACATGTGCTATCCATTTTAGTTGTTGCTATTAGTGAAAGTCCTGAAGTGATGTGGTTTCAATTATTTGGTTCAGTTCTTTGTGATTGTGTAGCAACAGTCCATGAGGTTCAAAGAATACATGCTTTATTTGATTCATTTTCTATGGTTTACCAACACTTTGCAGTTTATTTAAAGCCAGAAAATATTTTCTACATTGTAAGAATGTTTGGAGAGGATTTAGTGATGCAAGTCTAAGTAACCCATAGCTGGGGGGGGGGGAAGAAGTGGATTCCCACCTTTCCCCAAAGGTATTTGCACAAATGAATATAACAAACCCAACAGGAATTGGAACACTGCTCTCCGATTGACAATTTGGAGCCATTATCCATCACCTACATATCCAAGCTTAGAGCACCTGATATTCCTAAGTGGTCATCCATCCAGGTACTGACCAGGCTCAATATTGCTTAATTTGAGTGCTCATAAGAGTATTGGGGTTTCAGCAGGACATGGCTGCAAGCCTGACTACATACATAATTCATTCAAAGCCATATTTAACCATCAATCTGAGAAAGTGATTATATACAGATGACAGTTTAGTTATTTCTGAAAAGTTTTGGCACTATGCATGATATCCATATGAAAGTCTCTATTTGTTAAAAAAAATAAAAAATAAATAAAGCATGACAAGTTTTTAAGTTAATGTTTTGGTTTTGTAACAACTTGCAGCATTAGGCAAGACTAACCCTAAGCTTATTCTATGTTCAATTTCCTTATCTCCTAAACTAAAATTGTTGTAATTGACCTATACACCAAGGTATTATTTGAAGTGTTTAGTATTTACTAATTCCTGATTTTTTATGATATTTCAGGTGCCATCACTGCTTTCATTTCAATTCCAGTTTATAGCTTCTGTTTTGGAAAGGTGTATCTTGAGCCCTATTTCTTGGAATACTTGAGAAAGGATATGGATTTTTTTTTTTTGATCAAGTAATAAAAGTATCTACACTTAAATGCTGACACTAAAGCCAACAAAACTGATTAAATGATAAAATTAAGACCAGAGACAGATAAACTGAAAACCAATTACATGTTATACAATTTCTCTCACCAGAATCACTTACATATTTTTAAGTCTACAATTCATCTATGCTTCAAATATTTCTGCTACACCTGGTCTGATGCTCTGGTTACATATTTAGAGATTCTGGATAAAATTTAAAGAAGAATCTGCAATGTTACTGGTCCTGACTTGGCATCACAACTTGTTACTTTCCCATTACCATAGCTTCCCTGTGCCTTTTCTATAAATACTTTCACAGTAATTGTTCTGATGAACTTTCCTCAGTGATACCTAGACTTTATGAACTTAAGTGCAGTATTAGATTTGCAGCAAGATCTCATTTTACAATTGAAATGGTTAGATTTAACCGTAAGTTCTAGGCTAACAGTTTCTTCTATCACACTTATCGCTTGTAGAACACTCTTCCAGCTTCTTGCTTCCCAGTCAACTTTGATCTTCAAAAATTAAAATGAAATGCCAATCATTATCTTCCATCTTATTCTTGTTCTTTTACTGTTCTCTCTCAATAGTATTTTTTTTTTCATATTCTCTAACACTCAGTAACCCCTTGTGTCTAAGTGACTTGATTAATAAGCAAGGCACTTGGAATGAAATGATTAAAAAATAATGCCATTAAATATTTTTGAAATGCATCAAATCATTAAACAAAATGATCAAGTATTATGGAAAGCACAAGCAAAAATGTTGATTCAAGGTAAGCCAATCAAATCGGGTTATAGGTTTTGGTGGTTGTGCAACTTTGACAGGTACTTGTTCAACTTTGGTCATCTTAAAGTTTCTGACGTGAAGGTTAAAGTAAAGATCTTTGGGGCACGAGGGTTATAAATAAACTGATTAAAGTGATACCACCCAAAGAAAATGAAAAGTATCAATTTTCTTTTTGACATCACAAGAAATGAAACCTGAAACTAGTCACTGACACAATCAATTTATGAAAAAGAAAAATTTTAAAACTAGGAAATAAAAAAACTCTTATATACACCACACGACAGAAAATGTAATTCATTGTTTACAGGTTTCACACACTTAACAAAATGAAATAATGATAATCTTGTTTCAGCAGCCTCAAATTACAGCAGTTTTTGCTTTCCACTGTGTCAAATGCTACTTACAAAAAAGTAGGTTAGAATTCAAATACTATTAAATACATGTGATAAATCGATTTGTTTGATATGCAAATGTCTCTTCACAGAAACTATATTCTCAGAAAGAAATTGTACTTTTTTTTTTTTTTTACTTTTTTTTATATTATCATTACTATCCAAAATACAAACAAATATTGAATCGTTGATATAGCAGTACCAGTGCACATGTGTAGTGGAAGAAGAATGATGTCAAGGTTTGAAATATGTGATAGCACACTTATAGGGGCTTAAAAATGTGTTATTCCTGCTGTTGTGGGCATCCTTAACACTGTGACAGACAAAATCCAAAAATAAAACTGGGTAAAACTGGGAGTGAGATTCAAAATGGGATGCTCCAGAAAACAGCACTGCTTAGGGTGACCAGAATTCTGAGAAAGGTTTTGTTGAGGTGAAAGAATGACAAGTCCCAGTCATTTGCCATGGCCCACTCCCAATCATTGAATTACAGCACAAGATCTAATTGAGAATTAAAAAAATATTATTATTATTAATAATAATAATAATACACTTCCTTAACATCACTGTGGTAAGTATTTGTAGATGGAGACTGCACTGGAAAAAAAAAACCCAGAAGATATTTCACTTTTTTTTTCTTTTTTTTTCTTTTTTTAAAGAGCCAAGAAAAAATAGTTTTTAGCTACCTTTCAAAATTGTCTTTGTTACTGAAATGCCCTGAATCCCAAAGACACAGTAATACAGAAGATAAGGTCAGTAAAGTAATATGGTTCAATGAAGAAAATAATTTTCTTGAGAGCATACCAACACAACATCATTATGCAGAATGCAAACTAAGCGAAACTGCAATATGCTACTATATGATCACGGTTTTGTTTCCTTTCATTCTAAGTTTTTTTTTCTTTCTTTTGTTTCATTTATTTGTGTTTTTCTTCTGTGTTGTTATAAAATCTCTAAGTAAAGCATATTTGTTATTGCTTAAGATAGGATGAAACTATTTACATCTATTAAATATCTGCAGCTAAAAACGTTCACATTAAAATAATTCAAATAGGTACTGGGGTATCATTGTATCAATATCATTTTTATGACAACAATTATGATGATTTTATCTAATTGCCCAAATTGATTGTTAAAAAAAAAAAAAAAACAAATTTTTATTATCTGTTTATTTCTGAGAGGAGGTATTGTAACAGTTTACATTATTTACATTGTTCTCATCTTTGTTATTTTCACAACGTTTTGGCCATTGTACACTCAAGCCTTCTTCAGGTGATATAAATTGAAATTTTGACTCAAACCCTTTATTTAGTCCACCAGGGTAGATTGATCTAGTTCCATGTGCCATGCCTTTTCTGGATATCTCAGTTTCAGTTATTTGCCTTTAGTAACTCAACTCTCTAAGTTTTTGTTCACCTCTGCTGTGGCCAGGTATTGAACTCACATCTCTTTGGGTCAAGTCACTGAATTACTGCAACAGGCTTTTATTCACTGTGCTATGTGTCCTTGGCAACAGAAGAACAAAAAAAACTTGGAGTTGAGTTACTAAAGGGGAAATAACTGAAACTGATATATCCAGAAAAGGCATGGCATGTGGAACTAGAACAATTTAATGGGGGCAGTTTGAACGATGATGGCATGGAATTCTGTCAGTGATGGATTGCTTAATTTTTGTTAAGATCAAAGAACAGTACAGTTATGGCAGTAGAGAAGTCAAGAGCTGTGATGTTATATGTCCCAGATTTCTTTGTATACTGTGGTTTCAGCAGAGAAAGAAATTATGTGAAAATGAGTGGCTAACCAACCCGTTCTCTAGCTCCCTCAAAGAAAGGATTCCTACTATGTCACCAAATAGAAAAAAAAAAAAAAAAAAAAAAAAACCTGAAGATTTTCTGACTTTGAATCCGTTTGCGATACAGCGTCAGGAGTCCTTAGTGAAGAATTGCCAACAGATCACTTGAATTCAGAGATGACATACAAGAAATTCTCAGCCCAACCTTTACATTTAAGTACATTTAAACATTTTCAAAATCATTAATTTTTTTTCAGTCCTGCTCCAATATCTCCACATTTTTTTTTTTTTTTTTGGCTCATACCCACTTTTTCAGTATTCAGTTTTTAGATAATTTGGTAGCAACAATCAAAATCTTAATCACCTCACTACCATCCAATTTTTCTTTTTGTTTCACATTTCTTTCCACTAAGGATTGATTTTGAACTGAATTTGCACTACCAATGTCTCTATGATTACCAACTTAATAATTAGGGCTGAAGGCCATTTGTTGCAAGTTGGGTTCTCTGTACTGTGTATTGTTTGTTGCTGACAGGATAATCTCTTGGAACATTTGACACTGAAATTTGTCTGCATTTTTCTTCTTTTGCTCATCAGCAAGGACAGGTAAGTTTGAACACTGCCCATATACATAGTCTGAGCGAGCAATATACTGGTTTCTATTTTATGGGGTTGTACAAGTTGAAATTTGATGCATATTTTTCTCTCAAATATCAACAGACAGTATGTTTGAATCATTTTAACACGAACATAGAAAAAAAAAAAGGGAAATATAATTTATAACATTTCTGAAGAAAAATCTTAAAATCTAAAATTAAGTTTTTTTATTTTAAACAAATAGATTCAATTTATAGCAGCTGTTATTAAAATTATTTTCTATTAATTAGTTTGTCAAAAGAAACAAAGAGTCTTTAGTGAAAATTACATCCCTACTCGTATTGCAATTTTTGTTGTTATTATGACTTTTCTCTGGCACTCCTTATTACTGGTTCTCATATTGTATTCATTTCTAAGTACGACCCCCCCCCTTAAGAGAACATAACTAAAGACTGTGTGTACACTATCCCATGCAGCTGCAGAAAGGGAGATCACCGCCCTCTGTGGGATCATAGACAAAGAACACCATTGGAAATTTCATAAACTTAAGGAGTCAGCACACATGCTAAACCACAAAAATCTCCTGAGCCAACCAAGCAGAGAAATGAATACAATATGGGAACCAGTAATAAGGCGTGCCAGAGAAAAACAATAACAGCAAAAATTACAATATGAGCACTGGTAAAAAAATGTTGCTGAGACATTGGGTTTATAATACCCAGAAATTCATACACAGATGTCCTCAAGGATACATGGCACAGTGGATAAAGGCATTGGTTAGATCCAGTGACAGGACCCAAAGAGTGTGAGTTCAATACCCGGTTAAGGCATTGGAGAACTTTTAGAGGGAAATTAACAGGAGATAACTGATAACTGACATCTATTAAACATGGCACGTGGAACTAGAACAGTCTACCCCAGTGAACAAAATAAAGGGTTCAGTTCGACATTCCAACCACCTGAAGAAGGCTGGAGTGTACAACGGCCAAAACGTTGTAATAAATATGGCGACAAAGATGAGGACAATAGTCCGAATAACGTAAAAAGTGAGAAAGAAAATTTACAGTATTAAAACAAATCTGCAAAGCTTCTCTTTTTAAGCATGTATAGTTAAGTTATAAGAAATTTTATACTACCACACATTCAAATTGTGCCAAGCATTTTTCTGTTAAATATTTGTACACATTTTGTGCCTAATACTACAGGAATGAACAAATGACAGCATATCAAGTAGTCATTCAGCATGATAGAGAAAAAGTGAGTCAGAATCATTAAAAAATCTTCATCTTACAAAAATGGTCTTCATAAACATTTTTAAAAAAGTGGACAAAAAATATATAGTCAAAATACAAAATAAAAAGAAACTTTTTTTTTTTTTAAATCACCAACAATTTCTGGAATATAAAAATTTTGGATCTACTTTTTCTTTGCAGATAAGTTGAATATTTATATATATATATAAAGTTAAATTTTTATGAGATTAATTAATAATCATCTTTCATATGACATGAGCAACTATCATGCATCTCTGATGATACCTTAATCTTTAGGAATAATATTTGTATTTGTAGATGTAGAATCAGCAAGCTAAATTAAAATTCTGGCCTAGTCTGTTATACCTTTGGGAAAGACATGAATCCATTTCTTTTTTTCCCCAGCTATTTTTTTTTTTAATCATTCCACCCCAAGCAAGGGAGTAAAGGAACTAAGACAAAAGAGGTTAGAGAATATAAAAAAACAACACTATTAATGAGAGAGAACAATAAAACAAAAATTAAGAGAATATAACAATTGACATTGGGCTAAATAGCAGGGTAGACTGAACTCTCAAGCCTTGGGTGGCAGCCAGCCTATAAATACTACTGTAAATTAAAATTTACAAAGAAAACAAAACTACTACCTTTCCCAAGAAGTCATAGATAAAAAAAACAAAAAAAAACAAACAGAATTTTTTGGAAGCCATGATTGCTTAAGTCACAAATGGACAGGGCATCAGAAAGGAAAAAAAAAAAAAAGATGTGGATGATAGTGACAAACACACGAGGGGGCTGAAAATTTCTCAAGTGAGGGTAGCAAACCACTATCTAAAATTTGACCAAATATCTTCAATTTTTTTTTTTTTGAAGAGGCTCTTGGTCAGGCTGAGAACTTTTAAGCACACTTACATATAAATTATAGATAAGAAAACATGGTGTCATCATGCCATACAATACCAAATTGATTTTAAAGGGAACAAAGCTAAGAGGAACTCCTGTTGAATGTTTTTCATGAGAATATTTGTATTAAATTACACTAGCAATAAGCAGAATTTGAAATTTTATGGTTTGCTTACACACCTAATCATAAATACCAAATAAAATGTTCTTTTGTGTTTTTTCTCTCTTAAAAAAATATAAATAAATAAAATAAATAAAATAAAAAATAAAAATTATATTCAAATTAATATTTTCATTATTACATATTATTTAGTAAGCAGGGAAGGTCTGCTGGTCTCCATTATTCACTAGAAAGTTCAAACACATACACAAAAAAATAACAATTGAAACATTGTGCATAAACTTTCCAGAAGCATGTGAGGAGGGGGACACATAAAAAGTGAAGTGGATCAGAATAAATGATACTCCATGGAAAAAAAAAAAAAAAAAAAAAAAACACACACACACACACTCTCTCTCTAAAAGATTAAAAATTTGCAGATGTAGTAGAAAGGTATAAAAAGATTTTTCAACCAATTGCTGCTGGTTTGAATAAATTTAAAATTCTTTGGGTTTGTATCTCCTGAAAACCCAGGTCATAGGCAGTGAACTAAAATGCTGGCTTGTTTATGGCAATCTATGCCAAGCAAACAACTTTTTCGTAGAAACAACAATTGACGCAGGTTAGAGATCAAAAGACTCACTGACAACTGAAACAGCAGTTCTTGTTCTTTTTTACCTGTAAACTGTGAGCAATGAGATCTACTATATATATTAAATTCTCATTTTTACAGACATTTAAAATAAAACTGTTTACTATCAAAAGATAACTGCAAAAACTGAATAATCAACTTACACCTTGATATAATATACAAAAGCAGTTATAAAAAGGTAAATAAATTATAATTGTAAAATCTATTACATTTATGGAAGTTTATCTTCTATTAGGTTGGTGCAAAAATAATGTCGTTTTCTCACATGAAGTTGAACGCCAAAAAACAACATTATTTTTGCACCAACCTAATATATTGTGATAATGCTTTATGATCAAAGTCATTATAAAGTAATGCTCTCATGTAATTACAGTGAAAATGTTTGTTTAATGGATTAAATGTATAAACACGAGTACAAATATTGATTGTTCATCTAACTGCCTTTAGATAAACAAATTAACAGGTATATAGAGCATCTTGTTAATCCGAAAACAATGAAACATTCAGTGCGCAAGGTCATTTGTCAGTGATCGAACACTTAAAAAGGTGAGAAAAGAAGGATGAAAAGAAAATGAGGGTGGTAGTGGTGATGGACTGTGGAGGAAAATGAATAAAATTTGAACATATGAAACATCCTCCAGATATGGCAAGGAAAAAAAAAAAAAAAAAAAAAAAAAAATCATGATGAACCATCAGCAAGTGCTTTCAAGCAAGTTGGCAGTCAGGAAAATAGTGAGAATTCAAATATATTGGCTAAATTATCAACAAAGGGAGATCCAGGATAATTCATTTCAAGAAAGTGATATGGACATGTCATAAAAAGCCAACAATCTTCCCACTGTCATCTTATAAAATACCCCCACTTAAGCAAAAGGAAAAGAGGCAGACAGAGGGCGAAAATGGTTTGACAACATTACTGAACAAACTGAAAGATCAGTCACCGTCAGACATTGGCATGCAACTGAGGCATATGGAGGAAGCCGGTCAGGTGGTCAGCTGCACAGTGACCCAACAACCACACACAATAACAGGACTAATGATGGGGCAGTGGGGGTGATAAATAATCAACAAAACATTAAGAGTATAGATTTTGTTTTGTTTTTAAAACATAATTGCTCATTACTATCAATTATCTTTTCTTTTTTAGTTCATATTTTCTATTAATATCTTTTTATGTGTTTAAGACCAGATTGTTTTAATGGATTCACTTCCACCAGCAAACTGAAATAAATTAAAACATTTACATAAGTATGTATATAGTGGTGGTGGTAGGGTGTCAATAAATCTCTAACTTGACAGTTATGAACTAAATTTTTATCTAAAATTGTCACAATATTCAATTACTGTTAAAGTACAGGCATACTGATATACCTACATCATATTTAAATTAGTAGCATTTTTTATGCAATCCATATCACAAGTAGGATAGATTAAAAGTATTATACACTGTTTACACTATTCGGACTGTTGTCTTTATTGTCATAAAGAGTTCAAACAATGTAAATAGTTACAATACCTCATCTCAGAAATATAGACATATTATACACCGATTTACTCAGACTAGAATTTATCCCCCATAGATTGAATAAAAATTCAGTTTCAAACTTCTAGAGGGGATCAATTGAAGATGGCCAGAGAGTACAACAGCCAAAATAAAAACGCTCATCCAAATAAATCTATATGTAAATGATAAATCCTTATTTCAAAAATTTAAGGAGAAAAATCTATTAATATACAAATAATTACACAGCAAATACTAAAATCATGTATAACAAGTAAATGTCGGACTTTCCTTTGTACATTTAGCATATGACCATAAAAATGTATTACTTCATTAAATATTTAACATCTATGTTCTACTAGAAAATATTAACTTCTGAAGAGGTGCTTATAAAATACAAAGAGTACAAGGCTGAAGAATATGCCACTTGCTTATTGTTATAAATATGGCAAGGGTGCATTGAGGTTGGGGGGGGACACCTAACTGATTGCTTTCCCAAGAACTACGGGGTAACAAGCAGAGACAGGAAGCAGAGACAGGAGGAAACAATAACACTGCCTCAGAAACTACAGCACAGCAGGTGGCACGCAACTTTAGGAACAAAATGCCCAAGGGAACAACTTGACAAGACACAGAGTCTTACCACTGCTGGTTTTCCAATCACTTTTATTGGCATGAGACAGCTGACAAAGAACGTGATTTGGACAAGTTGCTAAGAGGCCTGTATCTAGGCATTCGTATCTGTTGTGCTGCTAACAGGGAAAACATGGATGGAACTAGTTTTGTTCCCATATGACTCATGGCCTCTTTTGCATCTGTACTGGTGCACATTCACCACACACCGAGTGCAAGCAAATAACACCCTTTAAAGAGTTATGGGTGAATGCTGATCGATTTGTTTTTCGTTTTGTATTTATGACTTATCAAGACTGTGGGTTATTTAAAGCCAAAACATTTCAGATTGTAGAAGGTGGCTTACATTACCTGGTGTTCTGAAATGGCACCCCATCTAAGTATTGACCAAGCTCAATGCTGCTTAATTGTAATGATTGAACAAGAACCATTGTTTTCAGCGTGATTTGATAAGCTATGAATGAATGAACAAAAGTTTGTAAAATTAGTACTTAAGGGGAGAATCTGTTTTAGCACTTCATCTGTGTTACATGCACTAAAAACAAAGAAACAAATTATCTTTCCAGTAGTCAGAAATTGACTGTATCAGCCTTTAAGAGATTTTGATTGTTAAATCCCGAGTCCTGTTCAAATTGTTGAAAAATCTGAAGGTGTTGTTAGGGCAATTTTAATTGCCTTATCTCAAAAATCATTCAAAACTCAAGTATTACAATTTGATTTTATATGAAGGTAAATCGATTTCTTTCAAATGATACCAAACTTTAGCCTCCATGGTATTACAGGTTATGAGATATGCTTTTACAAAGTTGTAGATTTCCAGCACCTCCAGATGATGTGACAGGTACATTATTGAAATACAGTGCTATCCATGCTGGTGTATTCAGGTGAATTATAGACTGTAAACATGTTAAACTTGCAATCAGGGCCAGTGCAAGGGTTTTGTGCCCCCATCCTACAACATCTCAATTTTCATAAAGTAGTTTTCATATAAAAATACAAAAACCTATTTATGTACAGTAATGGATAATATGTAATATAGGTGAATAATTCCACTAGAAAAATTGAAAATAAACACAATGTATCTAAATACACATTATGCCATAATAGATCATCCATCTTAAGTGAATCAACAATGTTTTGCAGCAGTTTTTAACACCAGCTTGAGATTTTTTTCTTTTTAAAAAGTTGAATAATTTTAATACAGTCAACAAGATGGATAAAAAATAGTGAGTCTTATATAGTGTTTTTTCAAGACTTAGCATGATCAAAACAAATTCATGGATTTGGATAATAGAAAAAAAAAAAGAAAGAGAATGACATTAAAATCATTGAAAATTTTTTATCCTTTGAGAGTCAGTTGTGCTTAGTTTAATTTACAATATACATAAATGTAGGTAGAAAAAAAGAAATTGTTGATAAGATAGTGAGGGTCACAAAGCACTACCCAGGCCGCCAATCAGTCTCCCTCTCAGTTGGGAGGGGATTCAGCGGGTAGTACACACTGGCCTTGTTTGCAGGCATAGTTGGACAATTCTAGCCTTAAAGGATTTAATATAAGCATAATTGAAAGAATAGCAACATCATTTTTCCTTTCTAGGATTTGAGAAATAAAAAGCATTAAGTTCAAATGAATTGTTCATTTCTCAACTCGAGAAAAGAATTTTTGCCTCATTGTAAATTTATATGCAAAAACGAAACAATTAGTCAACAAGTGTAGTTCCAATTCTATAAGTTTGCATGTAATGAACATCAGATATTCTGGTATACAAGAAATCAGGTCCAATGGCCCATGGGCTTATGCTTTATCATAGTATGTTTATTCTCCTGTTAAAAGAAGACTTCAGGCACTTGGATTTTAAGTCAGTTCTTCCAGACTAACAGCTTTTTCATTGCAGATAAACCAAGTCTGCACCAGTTATAATCTGGTTAAAAAACAAAATGCTGAGGGACATTCAAGCTTAGAAGCATATATGACTGGGCAAGATAAAAATTTATTGAAGAATATCATATATTTGTATGTATTTCATTGATTATATCAGCTAGGACTGTGCATTTTATCAGTTAAAAAAAATAAATAAAAAATTTAACTGCTGCAAAGTATAAAAATATTTCACCTTTTCCACCCTTTTAGTCTAATATAAAGAAAATACTGTAAGTTATCAGTACCCATTAGAGACATGGTGCATGAGGTACACCATATCCAGACCAGTGAGGGTACAGGAAATTCAGCTCAAAGGAGTCTTCTGCATATATTGAAGATGAGCATTTACATTTAGTATGAGCTTGTATAGTTTTTATATGTGTGTGTGCACATGCACACATTATGGAAGAAATAAAAACGTCAATTTCTGATAACCTCTGATGAGTGGACGGAATGATTGCTAGAAGGTCCATCTACAAAGCTCTGGAGTCAGGATGCTGACGAACTTTATATTGACCCAATAGTTCTGCATGGCCATTTTTCAGATAAAAGCTGTGTTTTTTCTGTTACACAGCACCTCCAAAAACACAACTTACTTTCCAATTCTCGATATCCATAGACACCATTGATAAAAACAACCTTAATAAAATAAAGGTATGTAATCATTTCAGGTCGTTTCCCCCCATTTCACTCCCTGTGTCATGCCAGAAAGTTTTTGCCTGATCTGGCATCTAGTCTACAATCGCTATCCCACAGACACTGGTTCCTGCATTTGTGGTATCAGCTTCATATTTCAAACACTCGATCTGAAGATGACATTGAAGTATGAAACTGACAGTCACCATGCAATGTTGATTCCTATGCAGTAGATGCAAAAACGTTTTGCTCAATTTTTGATTCTCTTCTTGGCTAGACCAAGAAATTTTGATATCTTATTTGTATACACTAACACACAGACTTAGTGAGATGTGTGATTAGTGTAATGGTTAATGGAAAGGAAAATGATTTGGTGAGCAGATTTCAAAATTTCAGCTAAAAAATAGTGTGAGGTGTACAAAAAACCTATTGCTCTTGAGAAAGGTATGAATCCATCACTTCACTATCCCTCACCAGCTTTAGATAGCAAACTATACCTTTTAGCCTTGGTTAGCAACCAGTCTAGGACTGGTTTTAATTCAAAACTAGAGAACCACTATCTTTCCAAAGAACAATAATGGCAATCCAGTTTGTATAAAAAATAAAAAATAAATAAATAAAAAAAAATAGAATTATAGAGGGCCAGGATTGCATACATTATGAAAAGACAAGCATGAAAATATTTGATTTAAAGTTGCATATCCCAGACCTCTCCACTCTTATCAGCAGTGCAAGAATAATGTAGTTGGGAGTGTCATATACCTATTATATGCACATACCACAGTATGCAACTTTCTATGCAAGCTTTGTATTATACAAAAAAAAAAAAAAAAAAAAAAAAAAAAAAGCAATAAAGTTTCACCTAGGTGCCTAGCAAGAATTTGGAAGCCCCCACCCTAAAATAATAATTTTTTATTTTCAAATTTAGAAATAATGCCTTCTTTTGTGTGCAAAAACTTGCTAGATGGGTTAATACACATTTTTCTAAAATTGTAAAGGCAATATTTACAAGGAAATATTTGTTTTTGATCATTGCTTTACATCTGGAAGGCATTGATACTGACAAGGCTTTTGAACAGATCATTGTTGTTTTCTGTCCATACTCTTACTTTCAGATGATCTGTGATCATTTTCATTGTTGCAGCTTCCCCCCCCCATACACACACACACACCATATTTCACAGATCATCTGAGGTTCAATAAGTTTGATATCATTATCCTGAAACTGGCATCATGCATAATGATAGATTTGCATTAATGGTACCATTTCTGTAGATAAGAAACAGTGTTATCCTTATGCAGACATTATTTTATGCTATGCTATGTTATATGTAGAGAACAAATTATTTCAGAATAATGATCTCTGAATGGCAACCCAATTCTCAAACCTCAATCTAATAGAGAATCTACTCTACAGATTCTTTTGTTCTCACTCCTTAGTAATGTTTCTGTTTTTGAAATCTTCCACACCCCAATAACCCCTTGTGTCTTAGTGGCTTTACTGCCTTTCTTGGAGTAAACTAAAAAAAAAAAAAGAATGTTGGCAAGGAGAAGACAGACAGCACCAATGAAAATCACCACCACAAACCATCTGAAAATCATAGGCAGACAGATTGGACATAAATCAATGATGAGTGGGTGTAGCATCAATGCATTCCAAAATCAAGGTAGTGATCAAAAATACTTTCCCAGTTAAATAATACCTTTTCAAATTTGGTTAATATTTCTTACTTATTTTGCATACAAAAAGAATGCAGTTGTTTTAAAAAAAAAAAAAAAAAAAAAAAAAATTTTTTTTTACAGGAGTGTGTGTGTCCATTTCCAAAGGGGTAAAAGAGGAAAAAAAAAAACTCCAGGTAACAAGCCTGACCCTCATCTCCAATTCCCTTACTTTTTCTTCCACTTTGCTTACATTCCCCAACTTCTGTTGTGGTGTAGAAATGAAGACATTACCAATTGAGGTGTATATAATATATAAAGAGATTTAAATTTGGATGAGAATCTGACAGAATGGTAAATATATCGGACAATTTGGAAAATTTATTTTAACACGTTTGCTGACCAAATGGCTTTATCAGAAGAATAGATTTTATTTCAAGCAAACCTACATTGGTGAAACAGAACAGGATTCACACTAGTCACATAACACTTATTTTTTTATTTTTTTTTTTACTTTAACTGCAGTTAATATACAACCAGACTTCAATCTAGCACATGTTCTACCATATGCCATGTCCCTTCAGGACGTGGGTGATCATGACTAATTTCCTGTCCTTTGTAACTCCTAATAAATTTTGTCTTTTTGTTTTTCTCTCTTAAACCCCAGTCTGTCATCCATTTACTCAAGCTCACTAGAGAGGTTCCACGTTTTCCTGTCCCTCTTGCCTTTAATCTGTCCTGTGAGTATCACATTTTCTAAGCCCTTTTTCCTCATTATATGCCCTAGAAATTTCAACTATCTCTTCCTGATGTTAAGGACTTAGTCATTTCTCAAGAGTTTAGTTCATGGTATTCTCAGCATTCTTGTGTAGAAGCACATTTTTGTTGCTTCAAGTCTCTTCATCTGTGAGGAGATTGTCCAACATTCACTGCCATATCATCATTTATTCAGTTAGCACATTTTGTGTCAATGTGATCACCACTCATTTCCATCTCACAAGTGTGATTCACGGTGACATTTAAGGCAAAGTAGTTCAATGGCTTGCCAGTTCATTTTGCACTGGGGATGTTGAGCTTACCCCATCCCACCTCTCAGAAGTTAAAGAGGCAAAATCTACAAGGCAGCAGGTGGTTTGAATTCAGAGCTTTCCTCCTTCTAGACTGGTTGCCAACCAAGGCTATAGGGCCTAGTCTGTCCTGCTATTTACCATATCAGGGGGCAGGGAGAGATGGATTCAGACCTTTCCCAAGGGTATTAGCATGTAAGTGAATGCAATGAACTCAACTGGAATTTGAACTTGGCTCTCAGATTCCTCAATCCAAGCCACTATCCATTATTCCACTGTGCCTATTCCACTGCCGTATAGGAGGATTGAATCTTAATTAGTTAATTGAGAAGCATCCGATTTTCAACGTTTTTTTCTTTTATGGCATTTATATCAATTATGAAATACTAAAATTTCAGCAAGAAAATATATTGTTAACACATTGATTGTCAGAGGTCAATTACAAAATCTGACTTCAAATGCTAACTTTATAATAACCAACTTAGGCAATAAAAAAATTTTTTGTGTGTTTATAGCTTCAACTGAAATCAAACATTTTTTTCACATTGATAGTATAAGTATTACTGCAAATAAACTCATTGTTGGCACAAGATAAGTTAATCGGCATCATAACAAAAACTGTCATTTTTGAGTTATCTCATGCTTAGCAGTTAATGTGTTAATAAAGAATTATCATTACAAACTAATTTACTCTGACTAGTCATATCTTTTTGTCTGTTAGTTATACTATCATGCATTTATGAAATTCTAATATGTAGAGGGGAAAAAAGTCTTATCAAATACAGAATTCTATGACACTTGCATATACATAAAATTACTAGGCATAGTCATTACGCACTAAAAAAAAAAAAAAAAAAAAAAGTTTACATATATTATGCTTTTGTTTAAATAAAACCAAAAAGATTGTTCTACAGAAACACACTAAGAAATAATCATTTTTTTCTCAAATTGTTTTTTTTTCCTAATTTTTTTTTTATCTATTAAGCCTTCTAAATCATGAAGAAGAAGAAGAAGAAAAAAAAAAAAAAAAAAAAAAAATCAGTTTTCTAAAATTGGGCAGGTTCAGTTTGCTATAAAAAGTTCATTGTAAATCAATTCTCCAATGCAAGCCAAAAATAAATGTAAGTAAAGGAAATAAATTATAATAATTAAAATATTTACTGTATAAACATTCGTATTTTTTAATCTTATTCACTCAAAATAGTTTTTTTTAATATGCCAAAGAATATTTTTTGAATATTTAAAATATTGTTTGTTTAAAGAAAGCTGAAATCACTCACAGAAAGAGAGGGGGAAGCTGGGTGTAGAGAGAGAAAGAGAGCGGGGGGTAGAGAGAGAAAGAGAGCGGGGGGGGAGGAACTTAAAAATCATTATACAACCAACGACCAACATACACACAATTCACAGAGTTTCCATGATTGAGAGGTAGATAGAGAAACAAAGAGGAATGCAATAGTAACAGTAGTGGTGGTAATGGGGATGATAGTGACTTCTCGGTTATTTATTAGTAACTTATATACAATTTTTATTTTATAAGCCATACAATACAAACACTTATAATAAACTTTTCTTTAAATATTATTAGTAACTATATATTAATTGTATTTATAGGTAAAAGATATTTGTGTAATAACAAAATTAGTGAGATTTGAATATAGTTTTATATTATTGAACATAAGACAGCAAAAGTCAAAGAAAATTCCATTGAAAATGGAAGTTATGTCAGAGTCTAGTGAAGCATGTCAGGTCTCCTTGGGATCCAAATGCTTATAAATGGAGATTTTACCATTGTTGTTAATATTAGCAATAGTAAAAAAAAAATTACAGGAGAAGCACTGGCCTCCTGAACATGATGGCCCACCATGGTATGGATATGCTCTGGTGCCTATGAACCAGCCCCCATGTATGGATAAATAACATCTATACTGCTGACACAACAAAAAATATTGCTAAACTGCATTGGTCATCATGTGGGTCAACTAGGACTATGATCTCAGGTGAGGAACCAGAATAGGATCAAAAAGTCTGCAACTGTAACAATTTCTACCCAACAAGAACTAGAGGAAAACCATGCCGAGGATAGTCCTCAAAGAGGCTTACTATATTCATTAAAAGAAAATTTCACCAAAAGAACAATAAATAAATGGTCTAGGGAAGTGTATATTGAAGTAATGATAGCGTTTTACACTGCTACAATAAATCCAACGATGACAACAATGTCCAAAGCTGCCTATAATATCTGGCAAGAAAAACACCCCTCAAACAGACTAAACATTGATACCAACAAACTAGCCAATGTCAAGTGTGACATGAGGAAAAAAAAAAAAAAAAAAAAAAAAAAAAAAAGAAGAATACCTGACAGAACACAAAAACATCTGAGAAAGCATCAAAAATAGATTAAATGTTAACATCAAGGGGTTAAATGCCAACAACCCAGAGTAGACACATGCAGAGGAATAAATCGAAACCAATTATAATAGTCCCTTTGCAGTACACAAGCAAATAGAGGAAGATAATGACGAATATGACAGAGAAACAGAGTATGACAAAAAAACATCCAGTATAAATGGGAGAATGTAAAGGAAAGAAAAATAGAAACCAAAATAAACGAGGACAATTGTCACTTCTGAGTGAAGTAGACAAGGACTCAAAAATGAAAGAAAGAAAAAGGAGACAACTGAAATAATGAAGCCTTGACATAAAGAATAAGACCGACATACCAAAAGTTAAAGCTGAAACAACAAATTCAAGCAAAAGCACAAAGAATCAGGCATTATGAAAAAAAGAAACAGATTCTTCTGGCAAAACAAGATCTTCAAAGAAGATGCCAAGAAACTATATCAAGAACTAGTGTAAGATGTGGGAAAACTGCAAAATGCACGATGAAAGAGCTAGATGGATCAAGCAACAACAGGATCAACACACAGGCATATATAGAGTGCCAAAAATGGACGGATATCAATATTACTGAAACAACTGCTACCATCTGCAAAACCAAAAACTGGAAAGCACCAAGAATAGACAGAATAGCCAATTTTAGATAAAAAACAAAAAAACTATCTAGCATCCACCAAGAAATGCCCCAAATGGCTTTGGGGAGTAACATACCTACTCCCCAAAACAGAAGAGACATAGAAGCTGAAAAACTATAGGCCCATTACCTGTCTACCAACAAATGGGCACGATCCTCACTTCTGTCATAACTGAGAGAACATACAACTTCTTTGAGAAAAACAATTTACTCCCAGCAGAATAAAAGGGATGTAAAAGAGTAAGTCACATGTACAAAGACCAATTAATTATCAATAAAACCATATTGGAAGATGTGAAAACAAGGAAAAGAAACTTATTGATAGCATGAATCAACTACAGAAAAAAGTTTGACAGTGTACTACACTCATGGATAGAGAAGAGCCTAAAAAACTGAAAGACTACACTAAACCTAAACCAAATAAATGGGTCATTAACATCGAGACTAATCAAGATCAAAAGCAGGATCTTCCAAGGAGATTCATTGTCACCACTACTCTTCATTAATGCCACTCAGCTGCCTACTGAACAACAGTAGCTATGGATACAAGTCACAGAATAGTAAACTGAATCACCTATTCTATATTCATGATCTTAAAACATTTGCCAAGGATGACAACCAACAGGAAAACCTACTCACCATTGTCAAAACCTTCTGCAAAGGCATTAGGATGGAGTTCAGAAGCGACAAATATGCCAAAGCCACCTTCAAAGGTGGTAAACTAACAAAAACCACAGATTTAGACCTTGATATCAACAACAAGATTAAGGAACTAGACCAAGATGGTACATACACATACTTAGGAATTAATGAAGGAGGCAGAATACAACATTCAATTGTGGAGAAAGAGATCCGAAAAGAATATTATAGGAGAGGGCGTTTGATACTAGAAAGTGAACTTAATTGGGCCAATAAAATGAAGGCTATCAACACCTTAGCTATACCCGTAGTAACATACAGCTTCAACATTATTAAATGGAAGTTGAATGACATTAAAAGATTGGACACCAAGACCAGAAAAATGCTTACCCAGATGAGGATGCACCATGCGAAATTGGTTGTTGATAGCCTCTTAAAGCTCTTGGTATGTACAGCCTGAGGTCTAATCCAACTTAAACTCTAAAAACTAGAACAATTAGATTGGAAGCATAGCTCACAAAAACCAATGCCCTCTCCTACAAATAAAGAAACACCAAATCCACTACATCAACAAAGCTGCACTCTAAAAAAAAAAAAAAAAAAAAAAAAAACAGCTTAATATACCTGAAATCCTACCAACAAAAAATGAAGCAAATACCATTTACGCTAAAGTAAGACAGAAAGCAAAACAACTTGGCCAAATGAAATTACAAAAAAAAAATCTGGGAGGACAAAGCATTGCATGGCAAACACCTAAAGAGAACAAAAGCAGATGTGGACCAACAGAAAGCGCATCAGTGGCTAAGGAGCACCGAGTTGATTTTGGTTTGGTTGGTTTTGCGGCATTATCAACTTCAATGGGTTATTTGATGCTGACAAGATTTTTATTGCTGGTAATATTTGTTTAAAAATCTATTGCTGGTATTAAAACCTATCTTTACACTTTCATAGTGTCTTCACCCCAGTTTGGGGGTTAACTATTTGCCCATAGCTGGGACCATAACAGGTGCTACCACCCCGGGTCAGGGTGGACCTGGGAACAGCAGCAATTAAAAGGTGGTTCCATGCTCCTCAAAGCCACTTGAAATGAGGCCTTGCTGTTGGACGTAGTTTATCGTCATACCCAGAACGGAGCACGGAGTTGAAAGCTGAGACAGGCCTAATTATTGCAGCTAGTGACCAAAGCCTTGCAAACAGATTCTATCACTGTCACATAATCGAGGATGGAACTAACCTGAAAAGCAGGATTTGCAGAAAATATTATGAAACTGTTGACCATATCATTTCAGGATGTCCAGAACTAGCAAAAAAATGAATATGCCCACAGACAAAGTAGCGACATATGCGCACTGGAAGATATGCAAGATGCACAAAATCGAAACCACTGAGAGATGGTATGAGCACCAACCAGACAGTTACACAAACTATCCTCTGAGACATGCCAATTCAAACTGACAGAGAAATAAATGCCAGCATACCCGATATCATAAAAACAAGGAATTCAGGAAATGTGTGCTTATTTACATAGCAGTACCATCTGAGAGAAACACCTCCATGAAAATTATGGAGAAATTCTCCAAATACAAATACCTGGAAATTAAGATTAACAGAATGTGGGGAATGAACAATTTCACTAACAGTGACCCAGGTAACATCAACATGCAAGTTGCCCAGAAGATCACCCTGCTAGGAACATCCTATATACTAAGAAAAGTGCTATCAATGACAATTCTCCTATAGGTGCTAAGGACCATAGTTTGGACCCAGCTCTACAGGATACAAAGCAGGAAACATAACATACATAAATGATAATTATAATAATAATAGCAGCACCAGCAGCTTAGTAAAAATATGCCTTAAAATTCATTAAAAAATTATATTCATGATCTGAAGTGCTTATTTGATATGAAAAAAAAAAAAGACAATTACTCATATGCATAGATAGGAAAAAAACATCTGTAATGCTTAAAGTTATGAATATAAGAGTTAATCAATACAATATTGGTAGGGGGGAATAATTAAGAGAAAAACTTAAGATTAAAGCTAAAGTCCAAATATATTTTAAGCATAGACAAAAGATAAATCCAAATTGTTGTACATAGTGCAACAGGTTGTTCTCTGCGACATATGGTTCAAACAATTTGAAAGGTTAAGCAGTGACAGCTGGTACCAGATTTTGCCAAGCAGAAAGTTCCTTAGTAAACCTTGTCACAGATTTTTCTATCTGAACAACACTATCTCCTAACATAAGACTGGTCAAAAGGACTGATAATCTATGGCTTCTAGATAAACAGCCTACCAGATAGCTCAGTTTATTATATAGACCTGAAAGATATTTAAACCCTTTTTTCAAAGGGAGAATATGACATGCAGAATAGTAACAAGTTTTGTTAAAGAGTAAAATGTAAATAAATTTCTCTCTCTCATATATATATATATATATATATATAAGGGGGAGTTATAACCAAGTAAATAATTATAAACCCCCTAATATATATATATGCAAAAAAATTCTCTTAAAAATGAGTTGCAGCAAGACATGGAAACAACAAAAAGAGTATTATTTATTATCTGGTTGTTGTATGTTGGAGAAACAAGAGACAATAATAGTGAGTAAAATTGTGAGTTTGGAATCAAATTTAGATAAAATATGGATCAGAATTTGACAGAATAAGATAAAAAAAGTTTATACAGTCTTTTTCATGTTTTTTTATTGTTTTTTGTTTTTTTATAAATATGTGCACTGAGTGTCCAGATAATTTAGTTGGAAAAATACAAAAACGTGTCAGGGGGTTTTCTTATCTCAAATTTTTTTTTTGAGTGCTAAAAGATAAATGTTACTATCATGGCCTGAAAAGGAAAAGGAAATGAAATTTTTGTTGATACACTTGTTAATGAACTCTCCATGTGAACTGCTTGTCCAATAATAGGAATGTCGTGTGTGTGTGTGTACAGGAGAAAAGTGGGGTCAATTCTTATTGGTTTAAAATAAATGAATTACTGATAATTATAAACTGTTATATTTATTTTTGACACTATAATTAATTTTTATCTATTTTTTCATGAACACGACACCATGACAGTATAATTAATCATTTATTCATGTCCCCTTTTTTTTTATGGACACACACATACATACACACGACAAAAGGAAAACTTCTCTTAGCTGATGTGTTCCATCCTGTGATGGACTTGATGTGATCTTGTACACAATTTATCAAATATGCATTAATCATATATAAAAAATAAATTCAAACAACTTTTATCTTAAGAATTCCACACTTATTAAATTAGCAAGTAACTTAGACAGAAAATTCTCAAGAGTCCCGCTATTGAATCTTAAAATATAAATCTGCACCCTGGATTTTTCAAATACCTCCATTCGTGAAAGAATTACTCCTTTCCCAAGAGACATGACTATAAAAATGTTAAAAAATTTGAAAACAATTCATAACCTCGTGTTATTGAAAATATATAACACAAATTAATCCCAAACTAAAATATAAATATTAATTACATTATATAAAAAAAAAAAAAATCATTTATTCATGTTTGTTTATTAGACATCAAATCACATCACTTAGCATCCTTCATAATTCAGAGACTTCTCAGACTGATGAATATTTATGAGTGTTTCTTAAATTTAAAAATTTTGAAAACTAACATTTTTTTTCCTTGTTTATGAACACTTGTTGCAAAATAAAATCCTTACAGCTGCCTTGATAAATTTTTGGCTACCCTGCCTAAAACAGGTTACTTTAGGCTTATTTGCTTTGAGTTTTTCTGCTAAATTAACTTATCTAGGAGATAGATGCTCATTGGTCCCTTTTATTTTTGTCCCCACTTTCTTTAGTTTAATTCCCCCTCCCCCATTAGGTGACCAGAAATGTCAGTTCTCTGGTGGATGCAGGACACCTTTTCAAGTGTGTTTTGTATTTGTTATTGTGTCTGAATGAGCATGTAGGTGTGTGCGTGATTAGTCGAATGATTTTGAAAACTAACATTTTTTTCTTAAATTTTACACTCGTTCTCTATTATATATATATATATATATAGTGCAATGTCGCATTTTATATTATAAATGCGCATTGTTTGTTTTTGTTGACTGCACAATATAGTAGGGTCAATTGGGCACAGTCTGTGAGAAAAGGAGCACCATGACACAATTCACTGCCAGAAATTTGGAAACGGCACATTGTACTGCTTGGCATTCATGTTAGAAGCTCCAATATGAACAATCTGAGGGCAGTGCAGAGGATTTAGAAAGAGTTGAATGAGTAATGGTGATTATGAAGGTATAGCATCTCCAAAAATCCACTCTGATCATTCTGATAAATAAAGAACTCCTGAATTTGTTGGTGAGGTGCCTTGAGGAGGTCATGACGTTCTGGGTCAAGAGGGTGGCTGCTAAAAGACCCTATGTCTGGCAACAGGACTATGAACCATGCTACACAAGCAGGAGACCCCTATCATTGCTGTCAGATAATTTCTGCAACCACATCACCCCTTACATCTGGCCACCTAACTCCACTCACTTGATTATGTGTGGGGCAAAGTTGAGTGAGATATCAATAAAACTCCTTGTAACAACAAAGATGACCTTAAGGCAATGATTATGGCAGCATTCACAAGTAAACAAGGAGAGCGTCCAGAGTTGCAGTAGATTCCATAGTCATTGGGAGGCCATGATTGAAGCCAATGGCAATTTTATTGAATGAATTTACTCTTTAGTATACAAAAGATATTTTTGTGTAATTTTGGTAAATATATCTGCTAAAATGAAATTTCAGTGTTATTTTCATTTTTGCATAATTTAGACAATTTATTCATAGCACCCTGTACATATACATACATACACACAAATAAAATATAAGCTAATGCTTAAAATAGAAAACAAACTGACAGCTCAATGCTAAAGTCAGCAGGGTTTTAATATAAAATATTACTTTATCTGCCTGTCTATTGTGTGAATCTAATAGTAAACTTTGATTATCATTGTATGTGTAAAATTCATTAAAATTGAGCAAAAGTTCCATTTCAACACTTCTAAAGGATAGAAAATAAAATAAAAAATACCAAAAATAAAATAATGAAACTTGCTGGTTTTTAATGAAACTTGCATGAATGAAAAATTGCTGCCCAGTATGTTTTTATTTTTTAACAGTACAAAAAATCTTTCAAGCAAGGAAATTCTTTTCAGTTTATTTATGATTCTACCATAGCAGAGACATCCATACAAATGCTAGTTTACAACATTTTAATTTTTCAACCATGGTAAAATCTCTTGCTGAACCTATCTAATTATCTAATCAAGAATAAATATTTAGTTAGAAAAGATTGTCCCCTTTGGGTACTATTATAATTTACTCTCAAGACAGTCACATTAAATAAAAAAAAAATTGTGATGCTTCAAAACATTTGCTGCACTCCAGTTTTTTTTTATGTTAAGCTTATGTAGCTCTCAGGTTTAATGAACTTACCAAAGTAAACTGAAAAGGATTACTTCAAAATCTTTCTTTAACCCCAATGTTATTTATGGCCATCAGATTTATATGGGTTTTTATTATAATTCTAAAAATTAGCAAAGAGTTGGGTTGGTATAAAAAAAAAAAAATTAAAAAAAAGCAGTTGTGTCAACAACTTGCTAGTAAGCACTTTTATAATATCAATCAAATGTCTATTAATAAAATAGATGAGCATTTAAGTTTCTTTAAGAAAAAAAAGACACCATTGTATTTATAATGGTACACAGTACAGTTTCAATCAACTTAACTTTAAATGTGCAGAGATTTCATCACCCTAATATAAAAAACGAATAAGAAATATTTAATACCATTTCAGTAGGATTGAAAAAAAATAAAAAATAAAAAAAACTAGTAACTTATGCCTAGAATTTCAGGTGATATTTAGTGAGCAAGGCAAACCCATTCATATAAGCTAATGTTTTCAGTACCAATGATTTAAATAGGCATTTGAAAGTAGTTTTAACATTTGTTTATTCTAATAAAAAAAAAAAAAAAAGAAAAAAAAGTGCACCATCTTTTCTAAGAAAGTATTGGATTTGAAATGCCAACATAAAAAAATGTTTGTTCATTTGTTTATATTTATAAAAATATGACAAACTGGAATGGTTTTTTTGTGATGTGTTTCATCTGCTAAGATTTTATCAAACACAAAACATATCACAAAAAACCTTTCCAGTTTCTCATATTTTTCTAAAATATGGTTTGTTGATATATGAAATTATACAAAATTATATAATGTTATAGCATTTGTTTATATTTCTGAAAGAAACAAAAATATAACAGCTTTTTTTTTTGACAAATGCTTTGCTTTAAGGTATTAGTAAAATTTTTTTTTTCAACAAGTATCTAAATTTGAGCCAACAATTATTACAAAAGTCTTTATCATATCCTATAAGGAAAGGTGCTGAGAACACAAAGATGAAGGAAAAGTTGACAGTTTAAGTTCCATACATTGAATGGCAACAATTCCAAGATAAAAAGATAGAATGTAAAATGGAGATAATGATAAGACTTAGGTAAACAATTTTATTCAGTTAATTGTTTATTCCTTTCTGAATATTTTCAACACTACAAAAAGAAAAAAAAAAAAAAAAAAATCATTATATATTTCATTTGTTTTGCTTCAACATAGTTTCATGAAGCAAACTAGCTTGCCATAAATATTACATTTTTTTTTATTGTCATGATAATCAGTCTAGAACTCTTGTAGAGAAATGCATACCTTAGTTTGTGTCTCTCTCTCATATATAAAGAATAAATAAAAAAAGAGTGAGTGAGAGAAAAGTGGATGCACTATTTCCATAGAAGAATGAAATAAGATTTTTATATCTGTTTTTCCTCTTGAGGAGCAAATCTGTCTAAGGGATAATTTTGATTAATAAAGTCAACCTGTGTTCATCTATCAAACCAAACAATACAATTTACAAGTCGTATGTTTGCAAGAGAATAAACAAAAACAACAAATTATTGCCAGTGATTCAGAAAGAAAAGGAGATGAGATATATTAAAGTAAAATTCTCAGCATTGCTGATATGAAAGATCAAGGCAGAATGGATCTCTGTGGGGGAGGGAAACAACCTTGAATATGGGGCAGTCGGTAATATGGGGTCCTAGCATTGAAAATTGTGTCAGAGTCGAATAAGTCCTTTTAAGCAGTCAGGGTAGACACATGACTCAACAATTTTTGATTTAGTGGCAAGGTTTTTGATTGTTTCCAATGTTTAAATTGTATTTTATATTTGGTTGGGGGGGGGGGGTCTTAATCAGCTGAGATACTCAGAGTCCCTGCACAGAGGGCACCATTTTTTTTATTTTTAATTTCCCCTTTGTAACATTCACAGGTTTTGATGTGGAGTGAATCAGAAAGATCTAATTTGAAGAAGAGTATGACAGCATTATGGAGTTTCATCCATGTTTCAGGAGGTCTAAATTTAGTTATAAAATAACTAGTTTTGATTCACATAACCTTATAAGTAGATAAAATATGAATTTACTTCAATTCAGTGCATTCAGATCATACAGAGTTTGATATTTTGATACCCCACCCCGTCAAAAAAAAAAAAAAAAAAAAAAAAAAAAAAATTTATCTTTATATTTATTTATTTATTTATATATATATATATATATAAAAATGCAAACTCCATTTAAGATAACAAACAGGAGTAAAAGAAATTTTTTTTTTTTTTTTACCCAGTAAGTAATATTGGTGAGAAAATAAATTACCATTAAATTGTATTTTATTACTTGCTGGGAGTGGGCTAAAATAATTCTAAGTTTTCACTGAAGCGTAACATGATTTGAGCAGATTGAAATATAGAAAGCTTTTTGACCCCACCTCTATTTTCTTTTACAAAAACAAAAAAACAAACTTTATTCAGCACATTGGTATACTTATGAAATAAAATAAGACATATCTTGGCTGATTTGCAGGCAAATAAACTAACATACTCAAGAGCAAGAGTTGGATGTGAACAGAACAAGGCCCCATCAAAAAATGACCATTATCGTCGTTTACACAGGCCCAACGCAAGAGTTCCAGTTGAAAAATAAAATAATATTTCAAAGTGCTTCTGTTTTTCGACCAATAAAAATGCTTCCTTCCTAATTATACTCGCATCGTTTTTCGAGCCCATTAAGCCATAAAAAAAAACGCCATAAAGTGGGTCACACAGGAAAGTACAAAGCAGTCAACAGGAGGCTGGGGAAGAGATCTGTCACGGTCAGTCAGCAGGACTAATGCCACACCAACCAGTGGGAACTACTATGAGAGATCAACCCAGATTGGCAGCCGGCTTATGAACTATACCACAAGGTAGCTGTCCCAAAACCACACGTTCCTATTGAAATAAATCACGTAAATCTATTTCTGCTGTTGTTGTATTTCTGTCTTGCAACCATACGCTTGTCTATAACAACTTGAAAAATCTGCAATATGCAAATCATGCAAATAAGTAATTTTAGCTTAAAAATTGGCTAGATTTCTATAGATTTATTTTGTAAACAACCTACAAATCAATTTAATACCACACACACTGTAAATAAGTTTGCCTTAAAAACAACAATGTTAGATTTACCAGGGAATATTTTAAACAATAAAACAATGGAGTAGAGATGTTCAGGTCAGTTTTCAATCTCTGAGACTACAATGAAAACTTTAAATTAATCTAAACTTACCATTACAATACTAGCTTGAATGTTCAAGTAGCAATGATTAAGTCAATGATTTCCCAATAAAATTGGAAATAAGCAACAAATGATGGTACAAAATTTCAGTATACAGATAAATATTCCATGCACATTTTAGCTAACAATCTTTTTGGGAAAAAAAAAAATACTCAACTTATTCAGTGCTATGTGATTTTATTATGCAAGTGTGTGTGTGTGTGTGTGTGTGTGTGTGTGTGTTTTTTTAATCATTTCCTCACCAAGCAAGGCAATGAAGCCACGAAGATGCAAGGGGTTACTGAGTGTTAGAGAATGAGAAAAAAAACAGTAAAAAGAAAGAGCAAGAATTAAGATAACAATTGACATTGCATTTAAATTTTTGAAGATCAAACTTGACTGGAAGCAAGAATCTGGAAGAGAGTTCCACATGTAAGAAGTGCAAGAGAAGAAACTATTAGCATAGAACTTATGGTTACATTTAGCTATTTCAACTGTAAAATGATGACACTATAGGATATAAACTCTTATATTTTAAGGCCAACAAGTGAAGCACAAACAAGAGACGCCTACTAATAATTCAGTAGATACAAAAAACTATTTTACAATTCCATACAAGCATGGCCCAAAATTAAATAAGTGGTTTCTGGAACCTGATTGGATAGAACAAGTTACATGATGTGCTTTCTACAATATCTGTGTGGTTGAACTCCAAATGACCTGGAAATAAATCAGAGCTCTGGTTACCGAGCACATTCCCACACAAGACTCAGCAATTTGGAGCCAACCCAAAGCAATAAAAAAAAACAGCTCATCAGCAAACTTATCTGCAATAACACAGTGAAGTACAGTCGGTGAAAGACAGTGAACCAGTTTCGAGACTTGGCAGGGGAAAGTTCAAAAAAGAATAGAGTTCAATCAGAGGAATAGTTCAAAAGCACTATTTAAGGCTTTGTTTAACTGGAAGTCCTACATGACCGGACGGTTAAGCAAGTCAGATCAAATGATGGTTCTCCATAGGGGATGCAGGTTCAAATCCTGCTGGAGGACACATATTTTCTGACAAGATTTCTTAAATATTCAGGCTGGTAGATATAATTAGATAAAAAAAAATAAAAAAATACTGTTTAATTAAATTAACAGCGGCATCTGCTCAAATATGAGTATCCATTTAAAATAACGTTTAAGCAAAACAAATATATATTTTATCAACCCATATACAATCTAAGGAGTATTTTACATTTTTATTACCCAAAATTGGCATATCCTCAGTGTCTAACATCTGGATTTCAAAATTTTTTCACCTTTTCTCCATTACCTTTAATGAAGCAGACATTTGTGTGCTAACATAGGAAAATGTTGTTGATTTTTCATGTCCACATTGTCTATAAACACTATTTCCAATATTTAGCATTCTTCCCCTGCAAATACAGTAATTTTTAAACATGTTGTTATTGTTGTTTGATAATAGATATATAGTCATTGATCAAACTAGAAACGAGATATGTTGAGTGATGGGACACATTGAAAATAGCAAAATGCTGAACTGTGGGCCGAGATCACCAATCAATGAAAAACATATGGAAAAAACATTGGCAAGCCAAAAATAACCAACTACTTTCATGATAGAAAAAGTGATTTGAGGAGCAGAAAAGTAATAAGCAGATTGACCAGCAAGAAAATATTTCAAGAGGTTTTTGCCAATATAAAAAGAAAAAAGTTACAGAATATTAAGAACATTGGCCAAAGACATGAAAGCAACCAAACTATCATTAAGTAAACGTCACAAAAAAATCATTTAAGTTGGGTGAATAACTTGATTTCTCAACAGTAATTTTTAGTGATGAATGTAGAGCGACATTGGATAGACTTGATGATGGGACTAGACGCTGTCTCCTTTGTAAAAGGCAAAAGTGAGAAGGTGGAGTAATGTTTTGGCTGACTATTATAGACAGTAAACTTTGAAGAATCCCCAAAAAATGGGGGTGGGTAGTGTAAAAAAAAAATGTAATAAACAAGGAAATAAATTGTGAGGGAAATAATCTAAATGGAGAGAATTCAATAAATGGAGTATTTGAGAAATGATTAATTTGCCTTTCAAACTATAAGACGACCTCAAAGAAATAAAACTAAAAATGAATTTTCAGCAATGTCTAAGTAAAATTCTTTAACAAAATCAGAAATATTTCCATGAAGTCTTGCCAATTTTACAATTAAAATAAATAAGCATGTGCATCGGAGGGTCCTAATAAGCTCTAAAGAGTGGGGGAAAAGGTACAAAACTTAACTAGTATTACTTGGCAACTGCTAAGACCTGTGATACAAAAGGATTTACATAGCATTATTTACTTTGCAAAGTTATTCCACCATCATTTAAAATACCTTAACTGCCATATTAAGGGTAGATATCCAAACCCCGCCGATGAAATTTCATAAAATTCAGACAACTTGAGATAAGATCTTTACTGTAGTATATTATATACAGTATATCCTATGTAATGGTAAAGGTTAATATAAATAAAAATGTACTACCTAAAGAATGCAAGTAGTTATTTGAATTTTTTTTGTACAAAGGATAGTCATTTTAGAATTTATATTTTTACAGTTAAAATTTTATTTGTTTATAGTTCAATATAGATGCTTCTTAATAGCTATAACTCAATAGAAAGAACAGTCAAAATTCTGTTTACAGATCGTGACAGCTATTAGGGAGATGTGATTAAATATACATTTTAATGTTTTAAAAAAAAAAAAAACATTATTCAGTATTATAGTTTAGGTAATAAGCATTATAACAGCACAAATAGCTATATTGTGGAAGAAGGAATTTTCGACAATATATGCATTTTTTTTTTTTTTTTTTTTTTTTTTTTTTTTTTTTTACATATTTATGGTTATTTTTTAAACTTTTATCAAAAACAACATTCTTGTAAATGTAGTTATGGATAATATTATACATTAATTACTAATTTTTTTTAATTAATAACTATCTGCTGATGTGTTAAAATTTTGGAATATTGCAATAATAAAAATTCTAAATTTCATCTGATAGATGTCGCAATCTGTCAATAAATTCAGCCAGTACCAAAGACCACTTTATTTAATATATGGTTTAAAATTTTTATTTTGAAAGTTTTCAGTTCCTGTTCTTTTATATTTTAAAGTAGAATTCATTTTTGAGTCACAAGTGCTTATTTAATTATATGATAAATAGAGAATACATTCCATAAATATGGAATCACTTAAGAAAAAAAATAAATAAAAAAGGTGCTACAATAATTGTACAAATTAAGTTTTATATTTGCTAATAGCTATGAGATTTCAACCAGTCTCTTCAGTTCTAATAAATTTATTATTTGTCACATGAAAATTCACAATACCAGGCAAGTCAGTTATCATCTGGAAACCTTTATTTTTATCTACAGACCTCACCACAAAAAAAAAAAAAAATAATAAAAAAAATTTAAAAATTTTAAACTTCAAATGCAAAAAAAAAAAAAAAAAAAATAATCCAATAAACTAATATTTACCCCTTTTAATTTGGTTGGTTTTGTACAAGGTTAAATTTTATTGAGTATTCAATGAAAACTGAACTTCTGCATGCAGTTTCCCTTCAGGACCTTGATGATCATGACTTTTCACTTCCTGTTCTCTTTGGCTCTTAGTAAGGTTTATCTTTTTGCTATACCTCCTAATCCCTGTTCTGACAACCATTTACACAAGCTTGTTAGGTAGATTATTTGCTGCTTTCCTCTGTCCCTTCAACATTTCCTGTGAGTGTCAAATTACCCAAACCTTCTTTCCTCATTATGTGCCCTAGAAATTTCAATTGTCTCTTTCTGATCCTAAATATAAGCATCCTTTTTATTTCCATTTTTCTTAAAACTCCCTTGTTACTCACATGCTCCATCCCTGGCATTCTCAGCATCCTTCTGTAGGACCAATTTTCTGTTGATTAAAGTCTATTTATCTGTGAGAAAATTGTCCAGCATTCACTGTCATATAGTAGGACAGATATTACATAACAGTTCAGCACTTTGTTTCTAACAAAACTTACAATAATTCATAAAAAACAGTTTGCTAATTACTACGCAATGACAAATTGATTACAAGTTTATGAGACAAAGTCTTAGAGAAACAACAGATTGTAATAAGTCTTAAAATATTGTTTTGTAAATTACATGCATAAACACAACTCATACATTTACTTAAATCAATTTTTACATATTTGAATTTCTTCCTATTGCAATAACTGACAACTACTGCTGCCCCATACTATAACAGAAGATCTTTTTTAAGTCATTTCACCCACAAACAAGGCAATAAAAGATGCAAGGGGTTACTGAGAGTGAAAGAAACAGAATAATAAAAGAACAGGGTTCAAGGAGACAGAAAAGAACAATTGATATTGCGTTTACATTTTTGAACATTTGGATTTTTTCAAGAATCTCTAAATATATATAAACACCAGGTCAGATGTGGCAACAATATTTGATGCATGGACCAATAAGCTCAACTGACTATTAAAGGATGAAAACTTTCAGATTTTGATGTCATTCTGGGACCCTTTTTTCTGTCCAGATCCACAAATTTGTTAAGTTTCACAAAAATACTATAAAATTCATTATTTTTTATCCATAATGTTGAACATGTTAAAATTATACAACTTTTTAATAAAAATCTCAAGTTGATGTTAAAAATTGCCGCAAAACATTGATTTAAGACGGAATGATTTATTATGACACGTCTAATTTGTACTTGGATACATATAATTTATCTAGTTGGGTTGTTCACCTATATTGCATATAATTCATTATTGTACATAATTGTATTTTATATGATTACTACCTTATGAAAATTGAGATATTGCAGAGTGGGAGGCCCTGTATCATAGATTTAGTGGCGGTGGGCACAAGACACTTGCACCGACCCAGTTTATTTGTGATTCAGTGCATGGCTAAGTATGCAGCAGATTCAAGTTTTTTTTTGTTTTTTTTTTTCAAATACATTTGATCTTTGTTTAGCAGAATCTGTGGATATCAAGGACTGAGATATATAAGATTACAACTAGTATATATATATATATATAAGAAATTATACTCGTCCAGAAAACCTTAGGTGCCTTGATTTGTGAGTAAACAAACCAATACCAAAAGGAAAAGATAGTACAAAAAAAAAAAAAAAAAAAAAAAAAAAAAAAAAAAGAAAGAAACAGAGAACATGTACATCAGCCGAAAATAATCGTCTAGCATCCACGTTCAGAGTCCAAAGAAAAAAATCCCGATACAAGTAAGTAAAATAACTAATTAAAGTGCTCGATACGCTAAGTAGAGCAAACCTAAAGAGCCAGACAAACCTACCACAGTTTCACCTAAGTGGATCATCAGGCGTCCCTGACGATCCACTTAGGTGAAACTGTAGTAGGTTTGTCTGGCTCTTTAGGTTTAACATTTTATATATATATATATATATATATATATATATATATATATATAAAAAGAAGAAAACAAGACCCCCACCTCCCACAGAAGTTATAAATTTCATGAAGCATATTCTTACATTGAATACTTTCAACTTCAATGGAGTACACTACTTGCAAGTAAGACACTGTGCCATGGGCACCATCGCAGCTCTATCATATTCCACAATATTCATGGGAAAATTTGAGGAGACCTATATCTATCCACTCATCAGTAGTGACTGCATATTCTATGCAAGATATATCGATGATATATTCTTTGTATACACGGGCAGTGACAACAAACTTATCCAATTCCTCATGGAAGACAGTGCACAACTCAATTAAGTTTGACTATGAAAAATCCACAAGATCGGTAACATTTTCAGACACCCGCATTTACATAGATGAAAACAGGAAACTACAAACGACACTAAAATCGCCGACACCCACAACTATCTACACTTTAAGTCTTCCCACCCTAAACGCATCAAAGAGAACCTTCCCTATTCACAAGCACTTAGAAGGATATGTTCCAACAATGAAGAACTAAAACACATTCAAAATCTGGAGCATCAATTCACAACACATGGCTATAAACAACACCTAATCAGGGAACAAATAAATAAAGCAATTTCCACGCCTAAAGAAGACACCCTAATGTACAAGATTAAAAATAAACCCAGCCGCATCCCTCTTGTAACCACTTTCAACCCCACTCTGCCGCCACTATCCCAAATAATCAAAAGTCGCTGGGAAATATTACATCTCAAACCAGACGTAAGACATTGTTTGAGGAACCTGGCCTTCTAGCATATTGTAGACCTAAGAACCTAAAAGAAATCATAAGTAGTAAACACATTTCAGGGGACAAGGTAATCTGTAATAAACCAAAAACAAAAATAACATGATTTTCCCAACAATGTAACGACAAAAGGAGCTTATGCTGCAACCACATTAGACACACAAATTCATTTACTAGCTCAGTCACTAAATCTACTTTCAAAATCTACCCCAACTAACTGTAGAAGTCATAACATAATTTACCTCCTAGAATGCACACTATGCCAGAAACAATATGTAGGAAAAGCTGAATGGCCCTTTCCCAACAGAATTAATAATTATCGCAATCGAATTAACTTGACTCCCCATGAAAGATTATTACCTGTAGAACATTTCCGCCTAGAAAAACACTATTTTAAAACTCATGCCAAATTCACTATAATTGAGAGAATAGAAAATCTCAGAGCAGATAACATTAGAAAGATTTTAGAGTTCCATGAAAATAGGTGGATATGATGTTTAAAAATGCACTATGCAGACGGGCTTAATCACAAATTTAACAATATAGATAGTATTAATATATAACCCCACAAATCAGGACCTACCCACACAAGACAGACCTGCTTACAGGTGTTGAGGCCTCACACTTATACACACACCCACACGAATATACACACATCATATTCACTCACTCCCTGAGCCAAATGATAACACACACCCATAGTAATATACATGCTTACACACATCACACTCACTTCCCCTTTCCAGGAACCCATAAAACTGTCAAAATGTCCAAAGGAATTCAGAGCAGCATCAATCCATCCAGCTCTTATCTTAAATAACTCAAAAGAGACTAACACAAGGACTGACCAAATTTCATGTTAAAAAAAAAAAAATGAAAACTACAGACAAAAGTTAATTTTCTCTATCAAGACATTCATTTCTGTAGTTCATTGCTACCAGCTAGCAGAAAATTTTTCTCCTGATGATGGACATGTTGGCCGAAACTAGTCAAGGAATCTAACTGAAATAATAATAAAAACAAAAAGAATATTAATATACAACCCAGTGTGTCTGAAGATTTTAATTTAATATTTTTTATTGTTCAATATATATATATATATATATATATTTCCCCATATCTCTCCAGAGCATGCTTCTGCCACAATACATCATTGATCTTTGGCTTCATATAGACATGTTCTTGCTAACACTACAACTTGCTGCTACCAATTTGGCCATTGGAGACAGGACATTTTGGCTATAGGCATAGTTTTGATGGAAACAGTGATACCTGTTCGATTTCTATCAGGAGACATTGTTTCTTTAGCAGGACATTGATCTAGGCCAATTGTTATGAATTTCTCTGTTTTAGAAAAAAAAAAAAAAAAATAGCAACTCAAACTGTATATCCACTAAAAATAATGTTTATAGTAGTAATAAATATATAAATACACCACCACACAAAGAAAAAAAAAATTTATTTACCCATTAAAAAGACTGTTTTAGGCATTTCAGTGTTTTTAAAATTGAGCACTCCTCTGTGTGTGTGTGCGTATATATATATATATATATATATATATATATATATATATCTCACACACACACACAAGTAGCAATCTTTCTTTTATACATATTTCAGTGAATGTGAAAGACAAGGAAAATGTTTATCAGTTCCTTTCTTTAGTTTTTCCTGATATTCTTAGTTTTTCTTTTATGAGGACTGAGTGTAAAAACTGTCCATAGTGACTATTGCCCCAAGTGTTTTCAGCCAATCACTATGGAGAGATTCTACACTTTCAGTCCCCAGAAAAGGAAAACTATAAGGACATTAGATAAACTGAAATAAAGAAATTTTCCTTGTCTATAAAACATTCACTGAAACATATATAATAGAAGTCTCGAGTTATCTACATATCTATATACAAAACAAATAAGAGTAACAGTGCATATTACCAGTAAATGATTGTAAGGTAGGGCCATGATAAAGGGGACAACCAACAAATTTGATACACTAGCAAAAGATTAGCTTATTAGACATTACTAGTATTTATTACATATGTGCATGACTGTATGCACAATATGTGTGTGTGTGTGTGTGTGTGTTTCATTAAAAACAACAGACAAGGTACTATGGCTAAGCTTTTTAATTTTTCTTGTGTTCAAACAAGTGCTTTCTTTTTTTAGACAGTGTGTGTAGAAACTGTCCAAATGTTCTATAGTTCTGAGCACTTTTGGCGATACTTTTAGCCATCATCAAGGATGATTTATTTTTTCAGTTTAATTTAGTGTGTGCATTATGTGTATGTTCTTAGAGTGTAAAAGAGATGTTTTATTTTTCAAACATGGTTAGCATATTGTGGCCTTCTTCGTAGTTAATATTGTTAAGAACTGGCTTTTTCTTTTTTTATTATTAGGACTTCCATTATTTTTAATCTTTTTTTACAGGTGAATGAGGTTATGCTTGTGTTTTCTATAAGTATGTTTCGAATGGAGTCTGGTAAGTTTGTGTGAACTATAGAACATTTGAACAGTTTCTACACAGTGTCCAAAAAAGAAAGCACTTGTTTGAACACAAGAAAAATTAAATAAAAAGGTTAACTGTAGTACCTTGTCTATCGTTTTTTAATGAAACATGCATAAATGAAAGATTGCTGCCTAAATACAATATATATATATATATATATACACACACACACACACACACACCTATTAATAGCTGGCCACTTGTATTCAAGTATACTAGGGTGGCTAGCCAATCCCTATTGCAGACACTCGCTCAGGCACATTTGTTTGCTCAACACCCACAGAACCCACCTGTGGTTTATACTGCAGCTATGCTGAGCAGACCTTAGTTACAGTTTCTGAGAGAGACCATGTTATCTAGCATGATCAACAATCTGAACAAGGCCAGCAGACTCAAACCCTTGTTCACAATGACTTGCGACTTTGTTCTAGCACAGCTATCAACAGTGCCCCAAGTGTTCCGTCTACCCAATTTCACTCACGGCTTGGGTCAACCCATGGTATAATTTTCAGGCACTTTCCCCCCCCTCCACACACATACATACACACACGTATATAAATTTCTGTTTTTAATAAAGTTTGAAGACATTCACGTCCAAAGTTATAATTTCATTAATGAACATCTTAAAAACCATCATAGGTTGCAGAAGACAGGAAATATGAAGTTTCCTATTTGACAAACAAAATTAAACTTGAAATAAATATAATGCTGTGTGCATCTTCTGACCCTTTCAAAAATAAAATAACCGAAACTGGTGAGCACTTCTGTTAAAAAAAAAAATGTTGACCAGTATTTAAGCTGCAAAGGGAACTGGGATATAAGTAGTTACTTAGTAGTTTATTACCACTAGAGAAAAATTTGTATATAAATAAATTAAAAAAAAAAATAAATAAATTAAAAAAAATAATGGGTACTTACGTTAAGCCTTCAAATCCAGATTGTTGGAGCCTGTCTGAACAACGTTTACCTACGGACTCATGTCCGTGGTTTCTGTTGGGTGAAAGAGGGCTGGTCACTTGAGCCATTTATTACCCAGTGGTCGGCTGGCTGGCTACCTGGGGCACCGAGAGATGTTTTCGGGTGTGAGGCAGGAAAGCAAATCAGGTCTGAAGCAGGTGATAAGATCACAAATACGACGTGTAAGAGGCGGGGAAAACCGCAGAATTTCAACTCGAAACAATAAAATAATGTGACAAAACCTAAAAATATGGAACCGAAGCTTTTTTTTCTTTAAATGTAGTTATTGTTACAGTTAATTGTATGACTCGTTTTACTTTTTTTTTTTTTTTTTTTTTTTTTTTTTAGAACAAGTTTGTCTTTTTTTAATGTAGAAAAATGCAATAGGGTTTTTAACTTTAAAATTTTTAAAGTGCTATCGGGTTTTCTTTTTTTTTACCGATTTAGTAATAGAAGTAGTTAAATGAGATTCTTTTTTTAAAGAGAGTGCACGTTGCGTAAAGAAAGGCTTTAGTCGCATTTGCCACGTTTATACACTCACAGCAAAAAAGTTTTTTTTTTTTTTTTTTTTTTAATATATATATATACACACACACACTCCTGGTTAGTCTTGTACCGTAAGAAGCAAAAGTGAATTTGTTTTATCACACACACAAAATATATATATATATATATATATATATATATATAGTGCCTTTGTCTTTTAGATTTTTTTTTTTTTTTTTTTTTTAAATCGAAATTAACGTTAACATTTTTCGTAAAAGATGTTTAAACCGAAGAAAAATTGCAAAATAAAATAGGAGTATTTTTAAAATTACGCAAAACAACTTATTTTTACGTACCAAATATTGTGTAACAAAAAAAAAGTGTTAACTTTAAAATCTAGTTTTTATTTGAAGTGTTAAAAAAAATAGCGAGAGGTTTTATTTCATTGGTAAAGGGACTCGAATTTTACAAGTAAAATTTGAGATAAAAATAAAAAAATTAATTGTATAAATAATAAAATCAGTTTTTTTTAGCAAGTAAACTGAAAAGTAAACAGATTTGTTGTTGTTTACTCGTAGACGTAGAGCAATGTTTCTTTATTTTTATGTTGAACAAGAAACAGATTTTTTTTTTATCTTGACAGAATGTGTCATTTAATGACTAGAAATGACTTTAACGAATTCTGTTTTTGTTTATTATTATTGATGCTATTTTCATTCAATGGGGGTGCTCACATGTGCTGACACCAAGAAATATTTTAAAAGCCACTTCACTTCTTGGATCTCTAAATAAATTCATGATTATTATCATTATTTTCTGAATTAACTGCGCAAGCAGGTGTCAGCTAGCACTGAAATCGAAATGAAAAACAAATAGAAACTTAATTTGCTTTGAGATTTGCCATGGGATTTTTTTTTTTAAGGATTGTTATGAAAATAATACTGAAATGAAAGAGATGCAAAAATTTTGTCCGGTCAGATCATAAAAAAAAGCATGCTTTGAAAACAAACGATGCACAAAAAAAATGGTTTTAAAATAAAATAAATGCAGATTAAAAATTTAAAAAAATGACTAAAACAAAACTATCAAGAAATTATGAAAAACAAAGTGGTCGAGTTTTCTTTAGATGTGTTGTGTAGCCTTTTTTAGATAAATAAAATTTTGCAATTAATTCTGATTGAAAACACGAGTAAACACACTTATTTTAAAACAAATGTACACGATAAGTTAATAAGTGAAAATATTATTAAGTTATTTCATTAAATTATATATAAATAAATAAACGTTGGTACCTTACCAAAAAAAAAAAAATCTTGACTCCGGCTTTAAAAGAAGGTTATCGAATTTTTTTCCAAGTCCTGTAGCATTTTCTTTTCCTGCTGATTTACATTTTTTTTGGGGGGGGGGGATTCTTTTCTTTTTAATTACGATTTTTTTTTTAACTCACTTGTATTGTGATTGTCGCAGTACGTAGTATGAAAACTACAAGTATAAATAACCAAAAAAATGTATCACAATATTACTACAAGGACTGTTTTTTTGGGTTGTTTTTAAACAAATAGATATCAATTTCAGACTTATAGAAACAATGAAACTGGAAATATCTTGTTTGTGTAAATGTTAGGTTACACATATATTTCAATGTTTTCTTTAAAATCAAAATTGTGTGTAACATAGCATGGTTAAATTACTGCATGCCGTTTTTTACGTTTGCAGAACTTGAGTCTGCTCAAGGCCTGTTGTTTATAAAAAAAAGTAAAAAAATAAAAGCGTATTTCATGCAAACATTAGCCTAGTTAGATGATTTCAAAATCATCTGGTCAACAAGCGAAAGGACTTTTCTACCCATTAAATAACATTTTTAAAAATACACTTTTTCAGAAAAAAGTAAAACTTTTTTTCAGTTTGGATTCTGTTGTTGGGATTCCCAAGTGTTTATTATTATTATTTCAGCTTCCACTTTTTAGGGAGGAGAATTGGAAATTAATTCTTTTCACGAAGAGAAAACTAAAGAAAGTGATGCAATGATTTAAAAAACAAAATTTAAAAAATAACAATGCATCGGAAAATTAAATGAATAGTGAATCTTCTTAAATGTTCCCTTCACAGTCATTTAAAAAAAAAAAGAGACGAAAACAAACTCAAGTTACCATATGACTGACGAAAGATGCATTGGTCTCTCTACTAGTGACTAAATCTAGTCTTCATTTGAGTTTACGGTTTTTAACAAATGTTTTAAATAAATAGAGACTTTTTCTCTCTAGATTTGTGTTTTGAATTAAAAACAGGTATCTCCCTTATTTTTCTCTCCCCACTCTAAAAATAACAAGTTGAAAACAAAAATAAATAAACAAATAATTTTAAAAAAATAAAGGGTCGCATTGTTTTCGAATTGGTGATTTACCGTCCGTACAAAATGAATTGTTTTTTGTTCAATTGTTTTTTGTTTTTTTTTTTTGCCGTAAATCTTTTTCAGCAAGAGAAGGTTTGGGGAGGATCAGGAAAAAGAAAATCCGTTCCGTTCATTCTTTCCTGGGTCAATTTGAAACCATCAGCTAATTATTTACTTAGCTTTGCTTTGAGGGCACCTAGTGCGGCTCGAACTCACTAATCAGTCGCAATGCACTGCGAAATCAGCTCTCTAAAACTATTATTTACCACACCGAGACGTCCGTCCAAAAATCATCATCTAACGGTCGCTTCCCGCCCACTAACCGTTTTATAGAGTTCCGACTCGCTCGTTCTCTCACTCCCACTCTCATTATAACTTATACATCCTCTTTTTCTGTCAATGTCACTCCGCATTGTTCTTTTTTTTCCTCTCTCATTTTTTTTTTTTTAGACTTTTTGTCTTGAGCTCTTCTCCTTCATATTTTTTTACATTTTACCTTCTCTTGGTTTATTCCAATCTTGCCACTTCGTTATTTTTATTACGTACTGACATCTACTATTTATTCTTTTACTTTGTTTCCCGGCCTGCGCATTTGTTCTTTCTTTTCATTTTTCTTAATCTTATTCTTGTCTTATCTATTTTTTTTCCATATTCTTAACAACTTCATGCCATGTCTTATTTACACCACCACATCCTAACTTTCACTAGTTTTCTTGTACTAACTTAAGAGTTTTTAAACTTTAAGTTAACTTATCCTAGATTTTGCTTTTTTAGTTATTGTTATAAATAATAAATTTATCTTATTATAATTTCTTCTCTGATTCCTTTTATTTTTTTCCCTATCCATTCGTCATTCTCTTCTTTTTTATTTATTTCCATCCCCACTTTCATTCATCATTCCATTCATAAAAGCCGGCTTTCTGCAATTATGAGTAGCGTGTACCAATAGCGCAACAATGCAAATAAAGTTGCGTGAGATTTGTGAAAAATTTTGCATTTCATTTCAGCAAATTTAAAAAAAAGCTTTTTATCATAAAAAAAATGCATCCTTATGAGCGTGTGGGAAGTGAAGTGAACTAATCCATTGAATAAATAAATGTCATTTAATCTTTTAAATTTCAAAAAAAATTTCATGGGTAATTTCTTAAATTTAATTTAAATATTTTTAAAAAATCAATGAATAGTAGTTATATTTTTTTTTATATGGTTAATGTAGGATGATTCGATTCAGAGTTTGTTTTTGTTTTCTAATTTATTGTTTTATGCTAACATTTTAATTTGCAAAAAAAGGTATTACTTCAGGTGAAATTGGCATGATGAGAGAATAATAATAGTCATTTACTTACATCAACTCTGCAATACGGCCTGGAAAAAAACAATAGACGCCATTGCGTGAAGAATTGAAATGTTTTTTTTTTTAAGTTTTACTTTTTATCGCTAGACGAAAAAATTAAATATATTTATGAAAAATTAATTATATAAAAAGGTATTTTCTCTTGTGCAAGAAGTTGTTTTAATCAATCATTTGTCAATCAAAATAAGAGGCATTCGGTTCGTTAAAAATTATGACAACCTCGCAGTGGCGTAGGGTAGCTAGGACTAACCGACCTCCCCACTAAGACAGGATGTGGCACAAGGTAGTTTTAACGTGCGGAGCGCCATATAATATGTATGCATATGGATCAAAGACAATAATTTTGTGTCCAGTCCCCGCAACCACTATTAGACTGGCATTGGTGCAGCGATCCTTCCTCTCTTACTGCAATGAGGAAGATGCTGCTGCAGCACTGGAAATCCTGAGACTAAGCAAGTTCTTCCATCTAAAACTTAAGGAGAAACGTTTTTACTCCATTTCCTGCTCAAAAGTTAACTGCTGTGCCAGGTAGCCAGTGCCGGGTTAACATATGGGCGGTAGCCCAGGGAGCCTAAGAATAGAGGGGCCCCCCAAAGGCCTTCTACTCTTCATTTTGATTTCAATACTAGCTGAAACCTGCTTGCACAGTTAATTCATAAAATAATGATAATAACCATGAATTTTGAGATCCAAGTGGCCCCTGATAAAACTAAAAAAGATATAAGAACAGAGGATATTTGTTTATTTTCAAATTTAATGGGGATCCTTTGAACTAATTTGAAACAATTTAGATTTTAGAGAGTATCCCTCTAGTTGCAGTGGGTCTTTTAAATTCAATGGCGCCTCTTGAAGGAACCTCTTTTAGATTTTGATGTAGGTTTTTTTAGTTTTGCATACTTTTGTCTACTTTTTTCAATCTTTTTTTTATAGAAATGTAGGGGGGGCGAACACATGTAATAAAGGGGCCCCCATATTCTATTAGTCCAGAGGCCTCTTAAAGCCTAAATCTGGCCCAGTGTATAGCAGGTAGTGCACATGCCCTGAGTGCCACTTGAAGGGGGCACAACTGAGAGGTTTTTATTGAGCTTTCAGCACTTAAATTTCCCATATGGGAACATACTAAAAAAGAAATTAAAAAAAATACAATTCTTGAAGTAATTTTGCAAAAGCTTTGTAATACACATAAACAAGAATATCTGAAGAAAATATTATTATTATTATCATTATTATCATCATCATCATCATCATTATAAATGTAAAAAATAGATACACCTTTAATTTAGTGTTAAAAACATATTTTTTGCTCAGACAAAATGATTTCATTATGGGTTTGTAAATCTAATCTATAAGAAAATTTCTACAAATATTTTCTTCTGAAAGTAAGCCTAAAGGATTATTCTATATTGTTATTGATGTGGAACTTCAGTCACAGACTGAGAAGGAAAAGCAGAAGTGGCATGATATCTTGAAGAGAATTCTTCCCTGTGTAAAATTTCTTGCGACTCAGAACCTGGCTTTGGGAAGATATAGAGGGTCACTTTAATTGGACGATGACTTCAATATGGGAAATTTCCATAGCTTACTGAAACTACTGGCCATCTTTGACCCTCTCATGAAAGAACACATCACTCATGTGAAAAGTCATCCTGGATCCATATCTTATCTTTCACTGGCTGTACAGAATGAATTCATCCACATGATGGTATCCATTGTTTGCCAGAGTTTACTGAGAAGCATTCATAAAACCAAGTACTATGGTCTCATGTTCCACTTGACTCCTGATCAGGTACACTGTGAGCAGATGTCAGAAGTAGTAAGCTATGTGGAAATTGATTTTGAGAGGAAAACAATGTTAGAGAGCCCTTCTTTGGTTTTAGCCAGAGGGATGCTGACAGCTTTGTTGAAGACATTGTTATGATCTAGAATGATGATGATAATTCATTATTCTAAAATAACCTTGCCATCAGTGATGATAGAAAATAAGGATATTTTATCATCTCTGAAATAAATCATCATCTTAAAAACAACTTGCCACCAGTAGTGAAAGATGAAAAAGATAATTCATCATTCTTAAATCTAACCCTACCACCAGAAGCAAAGGCAGTCAGTAGAGTAGGGTGAGTAGAGTAGAGAACAGTAGAGTAGCAAGTGGCAGTAGCAGTAGTAAAAAGGCCCAACACATATGTATCCTCACCCCTCTGGAAAATCAAAAACTGACAATCTCAAACATTATCCTCACCAATAAAATTATCAGAACAAGCAAAACAAGTAAGCACAGACTTTTAAAGAAACAACTGAGATAGTAACACTGAGAACATTTTTAGCACACACCATACGAATATCTGTAATTCACATCATGAAAAAGAAAAATACAAATTCTTATTAATGTAAACACATGTCTCAAGTTTTATTGTTGTCATATCATTGTATGTTTTATGTATTTTTATTTTCACAAAAAATAAAAAAAGACCAATACTCTGTCATTAACATGAACCCTGTTACACTCAACAAATGATATCACATCAGGATTACTACTACATCAACACCCACTTATCGACAACATCTTAAAACAATTAGAGAAGGACGAAACGGAGCTACAGTGCTATAACAATGCTGCTGTGATGCCTGGACACAGAAGTGGCATTAATCAAAGAATAAGAAAAACAACTTGGCTGCGATTGTAAATTGCAACAATCACTCCCTCAACTTGGTGGGTGTACATGCAGCTAAGCAGGCTACAATGATGATCACATTTTTGGGAATCATCAAAGTTTTCTACATGTTCTTCTCTCATTCAGCAGGGCACTGGGGAAAACTCAAAAACGTTATGCAAGTGGAGTGCAAGGACAAAAGCAGTAAAAATCAACGAGTACCTTGAGGAGGTACTTCAAGTTCTCCAGGACATGAGAGTCAATGAGAATGAGACAAGTGATGCAATGCAGAGAAATAACCACACGTTGATTTACAATTTTCTGATTTTGCTAGGGCTTTGGAATAAAGTACTCATTCACATTAATGGCATTCAAAAGAGGCTGCACCGGCATCCGGCGGCCTCTTGGTTACTCCTGCCTCTGCGGAAATTCTGCGGCAAGTAAGAGCATATTCCTCCCTCCACTGGGATAGCACGCGAGGTGTGGGGACCGCCTGTGAAATTCAAACTCCCTTGTTACTCCATTTCAGGAATTCGCCGCCGTTGGAATCAGGAATGGCTGTCGCTCGTTTCAGCATTGGCGATGGACCACTGTGCTTGGTCGGCCTTCGTTCCGGACGCGGTGGGTTCCTTGGAAGGAGCCGGCTTAACCGATCCAGGGTGAATGCCGCAACATACATGCATACATACATAAAAGAGGCTGAAGGATCCTCGCATGAACTTTCATTAAGCTGCCCCTAGATTTGAAAGCTCTCCAAGATCATTATGATGATTAAAGAAAAGTGTTGGTCAGTGAGTCACTTGAAGGACTCTGTCACTTATGAAAGGAACACTCAACTGTCTTCACAGAGAAATGGGTGAAGGGTTTTGTTCATTTGCATAACACTGACACCAAGTTTCGGTTCCTTCTCAATCTCAAGAGACTGTCTCACCACTGATGACCTAAACGAGAAGTTCAAAAATTTGGGTGAATTGTACAACTCTGATGTTGATGGACAGCAGCTATATGAAGAAATTTTTGATTGCAGAATGTTGCTATCAAGTCTGGCCAACTTGAAGAAATCAAGAACTGAGGAGCTTCTCAAATTTATTGTCCAGTATGGAGATGAGAGCATCTTCCCCAATCTTCGCATTACTATTCAGATAATGCTAACCATTACAGTTTCCATCACCAGCTAAAAGAGATCATTCAGCAAGTTAAAACTAATACTTTCACATTTGAGAGACTCCATGGGTCAAGACAGACTCTGAGACCTTGCTCTGTTGAATATAGAAAGAGAAGAAACTGAAAAAACTGATTTTGACCATGTCAAATTTGCAAAGAAGGTGTCATTGTAATTTTCATGTAGTGCCCTAATTTGTTAATTAAAAGATTAACAAAAATTTTTTTTTGTATTTTTGAGCTGATTTTAGGGTAAAGTTGTCTAAAAAAAATGACTGTCAAGTTTAATTTCAGTGCTTGCCATAGGCGCTATTTTTGTAGATACACTCCTGTGACATTGTGTTTGCATGTTATATTGTGTGACCATCAGTAAAATAAAATCAGACATCCCAACTCTAGTCCTACACAGGCAGATAAGGAGAGTAACAGCATAGTACGCTACTGATGATGTTACAGAGTGAAGGGAGAAGTAGATTCATGCCTTTTTTTTTCAAAGTATGAGCCAGAATTTAAACTTTGATTGCTTCATAACTCTGAACCCCAGGTTCATTGAAAATAAATTAGTGATTTCTGTTATTAAATTTGAAAACAACAACAAAAGTAAATTCTGCAATGCATGTAACCAAGAACCTGGAAAATTTCAAAGAAAAAAAAATGGTCTGAATCTTTTTTTTAATCATTTCACACACGCAAGGCAATAGAGCTATTAAGATGCAAGGCGTTACCGTGTAAGAATTTGAGAAAAAACATTAAGAAGAGAAAACAATAAATGACTAGGAAATAAGAAAACAGAAGATAACGATTGACATTGCATTTAAATTTTTGAAGATTAAAGTTGACAGGAAAGCAAAATGCTGGAAGTAAGTGAAGAAAGCTGTTAACATAGAATTAATGGTTACATCTGGCCATTTCAAATGTAAAGTGATGAGACCTAGAAGCCATTCTAATATTGCACTTAAATTCATGAATTCGAGGTACCAAAGATGAAAGCTCATCAGAACAATTGCCATGAAAATGTTTATAGAAAATACATAGAGAAGCTACATTACAGCTGTGGGAAAGTGACTGAAGCTGAGATGGTAGGTCAGGACTGATAACATTGCAGATTCTTCTTTGGATTTTATCAAGAATCTCTAAATACATAGCAGAAGCACCAAACCAGATGTGACTGAAATATGCATTGCATGAACGAACTGCACACCTATAAGAGAAGTGCAAGAAGATAAAACTTAGCACAAAACATACAGTTGCATACAGCAATTTCAACTGTAAAATGATGAGACCAAGCTGTCAATCTAGTACTATATTTAAATTTGTACAATCAATTTATCAAAGAGGAAAGCTCATCAGAATAAATACCATAAAAATATTTATAGAAAAGGCACGTAGAAGCTATGTTAGTGAGGTGGGGAAGCGGTTGAAGCTGATATGTCAGGTCAGGACTGATGACATTGCAGATTCTTCTTTGGATTTTATCAAGAATCTCTAAATACATAGCAGAAGCACCAGACAGATGTGGCAGTAATATTCAATGCACAGATGAACGATAGACTTATAAATATGGAGATTAACATTGGCCATAAAGGAAGGCAAAAAAGATGATTAAGAAAGAGCAGTTTCATTTTTGAGGCATTAAAATGAACAAGCCATTTCTTACTCCAGTTAACAATAAGAATTGTAGGTCACTCTTGAGATCAGCTGTCAATTTGATCTTATCTAATGAATAAGATTTACAGTTAAGACAGAATTACGATTTTTCACCCATTTTGTTATTAATATTATTTAGACTGAATTTCAAACTTCATGCAATATATTCTGTAATCAATTTAGGAAGATTAGTGTGCAACCACTTAGAAGCAATCTAATATAAATATTAAATAAAATAATATACAGAAGGCCAACTGCATTCAGGATCATAGATTCATTGTAAACTCCACGATCCTTTCATTAGCTGTATAATATGTGCTTCACCAGGGCTACATATCATTCATTTCTGACTATAATAATAACAGTCTGGACTATTATTTCATTTGTAGCTGGGGGTGGGGAGAGATGGATTCATGTCTTTCCCAAGGGTATTTGCGTGTAAGTGAATGTAACAAATTCAACTAGAATATCGAACTTGGCTCTCTGATTTCTCATTCTGAGCTGATATTTATTACACCATGTGTAGGTGGTGTTTAGGATGTGTGGGTGTGTACTGTAATGAATAGCAGCTCAGAAGAAATTGAAGAACCAAGTTCACATTCCAGTCAAGTTTCCTTACATTCATTTTTTGCACAAATACCCTTGGGAAAGATATGAATATGTTCAGCTATGAGTTAAATAGTAGTGCAGACTGAGCACTGCATGACAACCAATTTAAGAAAAGGACAACTTTGGATTTAAAACCATATGTAGCCCTGGCAAGGCACATACTACTCAGCAAATAAAAGGATCACAGAGTTTACAATGACCCTATGATTCCAACTGTAGAAAAAATATATAATGATAAAAAGTAACAAGAAAACAGTTCATTACAGCCTAATGGAAAACAAATAAGTAGGTAACATCCTGAAAAATACATACATACACACACACACACACACACATATATATATATGTATCAAAAATACTTTTACAAATTTTGGGGTGAGTTCCTCACACCAAAACAAGGATGTAAGTCCATATAAATATATGTCCACAAATCTTTCATTTTTGAGTTATTAAGTTTATGGTAGATGCTGTTAAATGCACAATCCAAGATACAATCCAAAAATACTTTTACAAACATTGGGGACAGGTTCCTGACACCAAAACAAGGTGAAATGTCCATATAAACATATGACCAAAAGGTCATCATTGTATCTCAACACAAGTCATAACAAATGTTCAAAATACTCTCTGCATGCTTCTACACATGCATGCACCCATCGGATCATTGATTGGCAGACCCTTTCAAATATTCCCACACAGAGTTGAATGATTTTGCAGACCCCCATGACATGTTGATGAAGTGTCTCTAGATTATTAATGTCTGCTTTAGGTGGCCCCGCAGATAAAAATCTAAAGGATCGAGGTTGGGGGAACGCACAGACCCTGGAACCAGTCCTCTCCTACCTATCCATCTTTCATGGTAGATGTCAGCCAGTGCATCACAAACAATGTGACTAAAATGTGCTGGAGCCCCATCATCCCTGAACAACATGTGTCTTCATATTAGCAGGGATACATCCTCTAGCAAGTCTGGAAGTGTGTTCAAAATAAAGTCCCTGTAGACAGCTACTGTAAGATGTGCTGGGAGAACATGCGAACCTACCAAACAGTCACCTACAATTCCAGCCCACACATTAATTATAAACTGATCCAGGTGTCTAACCTGTATTGTATCATGGAGATTCCAATCCACCCACAAATGTTGGTTGTATAAATTTGTTATTCCATCTCTTCCAGATGTTGCCTCATCCATAAACAAGACTGAAGAAACAAACAACGCATCAGCAGCTTATGCAATATACCATCGGTAAAAGTTCTCCTATGGTGAGTGATCAGAAGGTGAAAGACCCTGCACACATTGCAAATGATACTGATACAGGAGCTACTCTTGAATTACCTTCCATATAGTACTATGAGATGTATGACATGCTAGAGCCACTTGCCATATGCTGATACATGGACTGTCTCCAACAGCATGTAGAATGTGTTCATCAAGGTCAGGTGTACAAGCAGATCTGTCTTCCTTGATCCATTGTTTGTGGTGCTACAGATCCTGCCTCAGCAATGCAACGATAAACAGTAGCATAGGTTGAATGACTCAGCTGCCTTTGGTCTGGAAACACAATCTGATACAGCCATGCAGCCTCATCTTCATTACCACTTGCACAAACTTATGTAATATCATGCCAATGTTAAATGGAACATTTCTCAATTAACTCACTACTACACACATTAAGCATTGAAGACAGATTAGCCACAAATGTACACAAATAACAAATGTAACTCCATCTACATGGTAACACACTGCCATCTACCATAAACTTTCTTTAAACTTAACTCAAAAATGAAATTAGCTGACATATGTTTATATGGACATTTGTCTTTGTTTTGATGTGGGAAACCTGCCACAAAATTTGTAAAAGTATTTTTGATACACCCTGTATGTATATATATATATATATATATATATATATATATATATATATACATATATATATATACATATATGTGTGTGTGCAAATATATTGATAAAATAGGAAAGAACTGTTAGATTGATGATCCAAAGTTCTTTAGCATTTTTGTTTTTATTTTTACAAAACAGTGCTTGATACACAAGTAGAGCCTAGATTATAATTATTTAAAAAAAATATGATTCCATCACTACACAAGAATTACCATGTTTCAAAAACAGAAGTTAAGAACTTCTCATTCAATTATAGAAATTAAATTAAATTAAAGTACCTAGTTCTGTTTCATTTTCAAGCGAATTTCCACTTGTCAGTGTTTCGTCATTTCCATTTCGTCAGTGTTTATATATATATATATAATGTATATATATATATATATATACATACATATATATATATACATATAAACACTGACTATGATATCTATATCAGTGAAATCTCTGGCCAAACAATAAATTTTTCAAAATTAGACCTATTATAGGAGAATGGCATCAGAAACATCAAACTAGAAGAGGCATGATTAATGTCCAGGCTCAATATTAGACATACTACCATAACCCATTTGTATATTCTAAAAAAGAAGATCCTCTGGTATTTGTGGTATGTCAAGAGCCATTCCCCATAAAACACATACTGACGAACTGCAGCAATTTTAATTCAATCTGCTTAAAATACTACCAAGCAACACACTTAATGAACTTTTTCAAAATACTGATTCATTTTACATATTCCAGTTTCTAAAGGAAATTAAACTGATTTAAAAAATATAATGAAAAACATAAAATAGCCATAACAAACAATTTAAAATAAATTCTTTTGACTGTTTAAATACAAGATTTTATTTAAAAAAACATTAAATTTTGGCATTAAATGACCCAATGGGTTGATATGCCATGAACCAAACCAAAGCAAGTCAAAATCTATGTCAATACAGCAAGCATCTTTAAAATCACATTAAAATAAGAAAAGTACCAATTTTAAGAGGTAAGTAGCCATTATTTAGACAACAAAGTTAACAGGGGAATTTGATTTGCTGTCTAATTGTTAAATTTGGGAACAGTGTTTTGTTAACATTTTTTCCAATAGAATATATTATTTTTTTATAATGTTTGTGTCAAGCATATTTTTTTAGTCATACATCAATAGTGACTTCACTCCAGTGTAAAAAACTTTGAATTTTGTTTTATGTATAATCTAACAGCTTTGATATTTATAGGATAAAAATAATCTCTACCAATCACTTATAATATTATAATCAATTATGTTTATTTTAAGGAATATAAAACCATCCTGAGATTTCAGCCTTGTTCTTGTCAATCATAAGTTGATTAAACTTGCCAGTATTTTACATAGTAATTATGATAAAGAATTAATTTATTGCTTCATTATATAAAAAACAAAACTTACACTTCATCTTCTCTCTTTCTCTCACACACACACACACACATTGATGGAAATAAAATTGCTGCACCTAAAATTAAACATATATATAATTTAAGGGGATTACTATAAATGATCGCATATATAGATCAAAACATACATAGGGTCCAAAATAAGGAGTGTATCAACATTACTCAGATTACATACTGATATACACAAGGACTCCAATATTAATATACAAAAGGGCTCCATATTAATATACAAATGAGTCCGATATTAATACACAAAAGATTCCATATTGATATACAAATGTCTCTTTTTCTTACCAGATGTTAGTAACATAATATTTCACTAATGAATCACATATCACCTCCAATATGCATAGCAGATCTTCCAAACTCTCAAAGGCCTACAGCTAAACCCCACTCAAATGACATTACTTGAACAAAAAGGACATACACGGCGCGATGGATAAATTGTCATCTAAATTATGCAAAAATGAAAATAACACTGACATCTCATTTTAACAGATATATTTACCAAAATTACACAAAAATATCTTGAAATACTAAAGAGTAAATTTATTGCAAGTAAGGCATTGTGTTTGGCAGTTAATGCTTATTCTACAGGCATAATATAAGCAGAATATTGACAGCCAATAGGTTGGAAAGCAAGAGTCAGTGAGCCAATAGTTATATAGTTTGGAGAGAACTGGAGCCAGCACAGGAGCCGATTTCTTCAGGACTATGGCTGCTATCCTTGTCCCCACCACTAGCCTTATGAGAATCTAACTTAGAGATGATGTCCAATACCATTGCTAGGGTTATGCTCATCTCACTCAATAGAGCATCAGTTCTAAGGGAAAAATCAGAAGAGACATAGTAAATTTTTTAATGCACATTAACAACACAAACCAAAATACTTTTTTAGACACACTGAAGCCTGTCTTTCTGGATGCAACACAGCTAAATGGGAACACACCAGTCACAATATCATTTCCAATAACACCAGATTTATGAGACAAACAATGACCAGGTCTGAGCGTCATGGCCCAGGTGTTTCTTATCTTAACTTGTTTTCACTTTTTGTAGGACATTTTTTCATATGAACTCTTTCATGACACTAATACAGGAAGAACTTCTTGGGCTGGTGACTGGACATTGTCCAAACATTTGAGTATGCCTTAATGCACACTTTTTGCATGCATATTCCTTTTCTATATTGTAGTTTCATATGGGCACATGACCAAGTGGTTAGAATGTTCACATTCTGACCATGAAACCCGGGTTTGAATCTCATGATGGTCGATTTGTCAGAAAGGAGACTTCCTGATGTTATCAGAGTGGAGGGATCGATCCCAGCATGCAGCACCTTTGGAAAGTGCCTGAAAAGCCAAACCATGGGTTGATCCAAGCATTGTGAGTGAAATTGGGTAGACGGAACACTTGGGGCACTGTTGATAGCTGTGCTAGAACAAAGTCGCAAGTCATTGTGAACAAGGGTTTGAGTCTGCTGGCCTTGTTCAGATTGTTGATCATGCTAGATAACATGCTCTCTCTCAGAAACTGTAACTAAGGTCTGCTCAGCATAGCTGCAGTATAAACCACAGGTGGGTTCTGTGGGTGTTGAGCAAACAAATGTGCCTGAGCGAGTGTCTGCAATAGGGATTGGCTAGCCACCCTAGTATACTTGAATACAAGTGGCCAGCTATTAATAGGTGTGTGTATGTATATATATATATATATATATATATATATATTGTATTTAGGCAGCAATCTTTCATTTATGCATGTTTCATTAAAAAACGATAGACAAGGTACTACAGTTAAGCTTTTTATTTAATTTTTCTTGTGTTCAAACAAGTGCTTTCTTTTTTGGACACTGTGTAGAAACTGTTCAAATGTTCTATAGTTCACACAAACTTACCAGACTCCATTCGAAACATACTTATAGAAAACAAAAGCATAACCTCATTCACCTGTAAAAAGTCACAAGTCATCATGGCCGAGGGATTGAACATGCTGGCCTTGTTCAAATTGTTGATTACGCTAGATAACACGCTCTTTCCCAGAAAATATAACTAAGGTTTGCTCAGCATAGTTGCAGTATAAACCACAGGCGGGCTCTGTGGGTGTGCACCTGAGCAAGCATCTGCAACAGGGATTGGCTATCCACCCTAGTAGATGGGTATCCTCAAATACAAGTGGCCAGCTATACTACTATACTACTACTATTACAATTATACTGTAGTTTCACAAATTACGTTCCCACCTTTCTATTATATCACAAGTGGAATAAAAGTAATTCCTTGTGGCAGGTTCTAGAATCTGTTTAGGGAGATGCTAATGTAGGGATGCAAAAGATCTTCCTTTGGTTGAGATAAATTCACAAGAGTGACAATAGCAGCTTAGTGACAGCAGTTCATAGAGTGACAAAAGCAGCCAGTCAATTAGTTGCCCACCTGGAGGCAACACAAGCAGTTTGCTTTTTAGCATGGGCAAAGCAAGACCTCTGCCTGGGCCACACACATGTTCATAGCTCCAGTTTCTCGTTGGGAAATATTTCCTCACCAGAGATATAGATGATAAATCCGGGCCATTCAAATTATCAACTATGTCCGACTCGCAGATTTCTCATTGAGAAATTCTTTTAGACTAATTGGAGCCTTGCCAGGCTGAGAAGCTTCATACTAATAAAAAATTTGAGCACCACTTGATGTTTAAAATATACATAACATTTGGACTAATCTAAGCCTTGTAAGATGCAGAAGCTTTATGCTGGTAAAAAATTTGAGCTTCACTTGATAGTTAATTATACTTTAGACTAATATGAGCATTGTCAGGCTTAGAAGTTTTAAGCTGATGAAAAATTTGAGCTTCATTTGACACTTAAAGTATACTTAACATTTGGACTATTTTGAGCCTTAGAAGCTTCATGCTGATAAAAGATTTGAGCCTTGCCTAATGCTTAAAATATACTTAACATTTGGACTAATCTGAGCCTTGTCAGACAGAAGCCCCATGCTGATAAAAAGAGAATAGTTTACTTCACCTAAATATTTATCTTTCTTCAATGTGATACCAATCTGGACAATATCAAATTTATGAAGGTCAGCTGAAAAGTTCATAGGCTAACCAAGATACTCTCATGGAATATGACCAAATGAAATGTATTTTTCAACACAGTCCTCCTTGTGGTCCATGCACTTCTTCCATTGGTGTTGCAGTACTTGGATCCCATTGGAGAAGCTTTCATGCTATTGGTCAAAAAAGTTATCAACAGCAGATAGGACATCATCATCACTGAGATACTGGTTACTAACCAAGTGTTTTTTCATCTTGTGGAACAGATGATAGTCAGATGGGGCAAAATCAGAAGAATAGGGAGTGTGATTAACTAGTTCAAAGCCACAGTCACATACAGCAGCCATTGATACGAAGAACTTGTGTACTGGAGCATTGTCCTGATGAAACAAGACCCCTTTTGTAAATTTTTCTTGGACATTTGGTTTTAATAGCCTTTTGTAACTGCCTCAACAAGTTGGCATAATACTCTCCATTGATGGTGTGGCCCTTTTGAAGATAGTAAATAAGCACAATGACTTTTACATCCTAAAAAACTGAGGCTATCACCTTTCCTGCAGATGAAATAACCTTGATCTTCTTTGGAGCAGGTGAGGAGGGGGGGTCTACTGCATGGATTGTCTGGCTCAAAATGATGACCCCAACACTAATCCTGGGTTAGGAAACATTTAAGGAAACCAAATGGACCTGCTTCAATGTCAGATTTTTCTGCGATGTGTTCAGCCTGATGCACTTTTGATCAGGCATCAGATGATGTGGCACCCACTGAAGAGAAACCTTTGTTTCATTGTGCAGAATATTTTTAACTCTTTCACAGAATGTGCTAATAGCATAGGTTATTTGATTTATAGTCAACCGCCTGTCATCTATGATGAGAACACAATCAATATTTTCCTCAGTGGTGGCAGTTACAGGACGTCCAGACCTTGGGTCATCTTCAAGACTCTTCCTTTCCCTCCTAAATTCAGCTTTCCACTTTGCACTGTTTATAAATGTAGAGCATCATCCCCTAATGTAGCAACCATGTCAGCATTAATTTCCTTGGAGGCTAGACACTTTTTCTGCAGGTACTTGATAATACCATAATGCCAAATTTTGTTCATTTTGAAGAGAAGTTACTAGTAATTACTTTTGAAGTTTTCTTTGAACAGTCAGATGTCAGTTTACCTCCAAAGAAACAATGCAGTTATTAATAGGAAGAGTTGAAATTAATGTGTGTAAGATTTCACAGCTCTAGCATCACATCTTCATAGACATTGTCTTTTTTCCTTCTTTGTTAATCCCCTTCTTACTTTTTCTTATATTCTCCACTTCTTTCTTTATTTCTCTTTATACTCTTGTCTATGTTTTACTTATATTCTTTCTTTTTTTCTTTCTTTCTTCATTCATTTATTCCCTCTTCTTTCCTTCTCTTTCTCTTCTTTGTTAATCCCATTCTTACTTTTTCTTACATTCTCCACTTCTTTCTTTCTTTTTATACTCTTGTCTATGTTTTACTATATTCTTTCTTTTTTCTTTCTTTCTTCATTCACTTATTCCCTTTTTTGTCCTTCTCTTCCTTTTTCTCTTCTTTGTTAATCACCTTCTTACTTTTTCTTATATTCTCCACTTCTTTCTCTTCATACTCTTGTCTTTTTTTACTAGATTCTTTCTTTCTTTTTAATGCACATTCATCACCTAAAATCAATGGATTCATTGAGCATCCATATTTTTCGCATTTTTTTCTTTCTTGTGAAGGTTATTGAGTGAGCCATAAAATGTCGCAATGCCAATTGATGTCACCTGCGTAGATGAACATTATCTGTTCATCTTGGGCACATGCCAATATGAAGATCCATAATTAACAAAAATAGAGAATAATTGTTATTTGAAACTCAGAGTTTAAGCATCATGGTTAACCAGTTAATTATTCAGACTTATATCTGCATCCTTTTTGATTTTATGAAAATATTTAAGATGCCCAAGCCTTCTTCAAGTGCAAATTTCATCCAGTAATCTGGTGTCAACCTTTACATGGGTAGAGGTTGGAGTGGGTGGGTGAGTTTTTATTTTACACATCCTCGGCTGAAGCCATCCACAGATTCAAGTGTAAACGGTTTGTGCTGACATCAGAAATTTTAAAAGAAAAGAAAACAATTGAAACCACACAAAGGAACCAACATATCAAAGATATGACAAAAACAACAAAAATGAGGATAATGGATCAAATAGCACACATATATTAAATGCAGTATGTTACCATACATGCACATACACACATGCATATGTATATATATGTTTCAGCTTTAAATAAGCCATAAAAGGTTGATAAGCCATAAAAAGCAAATCAATCAATCAACTTAGCATCTTTTAAAGATTTTTATTACCTTTTTCTCAAATTCCAATGCATTTTCCTTACACATGTGTAGGAAATTCAGTTATCCATGTTTTTTATATTAATAATCATAATGACCGATTTGCAATAAAATTCAAATAAAATAAAAATAAAGAAAACATTTTTTATGCCTGTTAAATAAATTATTTGTATTTACAAACATATGTACATGAATTCATAGAGAGTTCAAAAGAAGTAAAAATAGTTTTTCGCTGAGTTAAAGTCTTTGGGTAGCTGATACACAGAAAAGGTTGTGGCTTAGAAAAGACTTTTAAATAGTTTGTTCACAGAAAAAAGCTGTGTTAGTGAAGATTCACTGTCCATCTTTGTTGTTGTTGTTGTTGGAGATGATTCGTTTGAAAACACTGACACATAATCATCAGTGAAGATTCACTAGCTGTCCAAGCTGTTATTGTAGCTGATTCATTTGAAGTCACTGACACATGTTTCTTCCACCATGCATGTGTGTGTATGTGTGGGAGGGGGGAATGCTTTTGAATGTCAAATGTTTGGATTTTTATAAGAAACTTTTTCCAAAAGTAAGCTTGAGAAAAATAAGGTTTTAGTTTTCTCTGATTGGTCATATATTTCACATGATGATGTTAATTTCTAACCAATAAACACTTTGATTTAAACAATGTGAGTTCTATCATGGAATCTTTTTAGCATGTTTGTATTATTGTCTGTTATTGGATAGAAAATAAAGTTTTGTGTATTTGGACAGCAATCCCTCTTCTTTTATTTTTCTTGCATTCATACAAGTGATTTCTTTCCTGGAGATTTTTGTGATGTTGGATGGTTTCGCTTGTCACCTTTTTTTATGTCAAACGAAAGCTTGTTATCATTTCCAAAAATGCTTGTTATATTCGAGACATCGTAGATGTCAGTACTGGTAGTAACACCTTCCAATAATATTCATACTAGTAATACTGGTTCAAGTAGTAATCGCCAAATAGTATAATGTTCAGAAGAGAATCGTAATCCATATAGTAGTAGAGTAGAGAGAGTGACGTACAGCAATAGTGGATAGACAAGAAGAGTGATCATATAGTCATCGTGCTACTTCCTGTTTATTCACTTCCTTTATGATCGCGTGATCTACTTAATAATGGAATCGCACGTGTTACTCACTGGCAATCTAGTTTCAAACCACAGTGTCGGCAACGACACGTACTCTTATACAACAGAGATAGAGTGTGTAAGAATAAAAAAGAAGCAACCAAAGTTCAATAATATCAATTAGGAACATGGCCATAATGTGCTGCCTGTGTTCGTAAATTAAAACATTACTACTGCTATAAAAAAAATACATATTCAGACAAGCAAAAAAACATTTTTGATAATTGCTAATAGATTATCCAAATGTGCTTGAATCAAAAGATCATTTGCATAGTTCTTATACACTATGTCCAAAAAAGAAAGAAATTGTATGAATGCAAGAAAAATATAATAAAAAGCTTAATTACAATGCTTTGTCAGTTACCTCCTGGGAAACATATGTGAGTGTGTATAAAATAAATAAATTCTAATCAGCCAAGTACTACCTACCTAGGTTTCACCACGTGGGTCATCAGGGTGATGATCCCATGTGATGAAACCTAAGTAGGTAGTACCTGGCTCATTAGGATTTATTTATTTTACCATTTAATTAGCGTATTGAGCACTCTTCATTTTAACTTATTACTTGTTATTTTTTTTTCTTTGTACCAGAGATTTAAGGTACTGGACGATTTCTTTTGCCCTGTTTTGAGGTTTCTGGTTCTTTTTTTTTTTCAAATTTTTTCTTTGGATGCCAATTTGTTTGAAAATTGTGCTATCCAGGTTTATTCATCCACCAACTTTAAACAGATTTACATAATTTATATATATATATATATATATATATATATATATATATATATATTTTTTTTTTTTTTCTCACCAGTAGCACAACTTGGAGTTTCATGTACAACGCACTCCTCAAGTGCTAACCATTACATAATTTAAATTTTGTTAAATATTACAGGTTATTGCAATGGTGAGGCAGTCCATATTTTATACAAGGACTGTTGTTAAAAAAAATTTGGTATTTTGTATTTAGCAAACATAAATATAAGTGAAACACACACACACACAAATTACTTCAAGTTACAAAGGTAGAATTTTAATCTAAATATAAATATTCACATCTAAGTATTTATAAAAAAAATTATAATAGAGTTACTCACCAATATCTTGGAAAATCTACATATGTAAACCATTATGGATATATATACATATATAGATATGGATACATGTGAATAACCACATTAGCAAAAAATACTAGATTACGTATTTTTTTGCTAATATGGCTAACAATCCCCGTATAAAACATGAACCACCCCAGTGGTGGAGTGGTTCATGTTCATATTAATATATACTCAAATAGCTGTTATATTACATCAAGCACTATTTTATTAACACCAGCACTCATTGTGAAATATCACACACACATACATACATACACATATATATATATATATATGTAACGTAAATCATTCAAACGAAAAACAAATACTGAAGCTAATTATATGGCAAGAATCACTCTCGCAAACAATATTTAATAATAAAATACAATCAACTTCGAATCCGAAGGATCATACCAGTCATTAACGGATCCGAAGTTGATTGTATTTTATTATTAAATATTGTTTGCGAGAGTGATTCTTGCTGTATAATTAGCTTCAGTATTTGTTTTTCGTTTGAATGATTTATGTTACATAAATTGAATACGCACTACATAATTGATATTAAAATAACCTGATCCTAAGTGCGAATTCCTGATAATAACTGTGACATTTACTGTAACTATTGAACAATTTAGTTCATGCCACCTTTCTTCAGTACAAGAACGCACAATTTTCAAATTTAAAAAATTTCAACCTCAGTGTCGCGACTGCACGCTCCAAAATTATTCTTACATTTAACAATATCTCATTGCTAAAAAAACACTCTTTCGGACTGCACAATCTTTCGATGTCGCATTACTACCTGGAATTTAACAAAAACACACTGAAATGTCTACCTGATGATGGTCGTTCAAAACGATTGAAAGCCCGGCTAGTAGAAAAATAAGACCTGATAAAACCAGAATTTATAAACAAGGATCATACCATTCATTAACGGATCCGAAGTTGATTGTATTTTATTATTAAATATTATTTGCAAGAGTGATTCTTGCCGTATAATTAGCTTCAGTATTTGTTTTTCGTTTGAATGATTTACGTTACATAAATTGAATACGCACTACATAATTGATATATATATATATATATATATATATAAGAGATTCTCCCATCATTTTCAATATATGAGGATCCAGCAGCTCATTTCTTACAATAGAACATGTACATATGATTTGATTATAGTGGTAAAGGCTTGTGCAAAACCAACCACACTTTTTGGAACAACCAAATACAAAGAACTGGTGCATATAGTGTGCCACAAGGTCTCCAAATGACTCACTTCAGGTTTTGAGTTCAGAGTTATCTTTCTCCTAGACTGGTTGCCAACCAAAGCCATGGGGCTCAGTCTGTCCTGCTTTTTACTCATAGCTGAGGGGAGAGTAGAAGGATTCATACCTTTCCAAGAGCATTTGTGCACCAGTGGATATAATGAATTTGACTGGAATTAGAACTCAGCTTTCTGATTTCAACCTGCTATCCATTACACCACCACACATCCATATATATATAATACAGTTCAAAAGTTTGAGGCCCCTCCTAGTAATTATTTAAATTGGCCCAAAAAGTAGTAGTTTTTTTTTTAAGAGAAAATTATTATACCTGGTTAAAAAAGTGAGGCATTATTTTTTTATTAGAAAAGTGAGATATTATTTTTTTATTAGAAATTTTATTATGACAAGAAAAAGCATTTTATGATAAAATTTTGCTCTTGTCAAAATATCCTCCTTTCACTTTGACTACTGCAGCACCAATTTTTGCAAAAGTTTCTCAAAGTATAAGTTTGATAATTGATTCCATTCTTTTTTTCAGTGACTCAAACGGCTTTTTTCATTTGTTGGTTGGAAAGGTTTCACTCATCCCATGCTAATTCTGGCAGTGGCTTCAAACTTTTGAACTATAGTTTATATATATATATATATATATTTAAAATTTGTTATTTTTATTACTATAAATGCTATTTTTAGTGAGTACATTTGTTTGAGTTGACATCTGCTTATTTTTATTTTCTTAAACAGTGAAATTAATATCAGCTGGCCTAGATCAAGATGTCCTACTAAAAAAAATGTGCTTCCTAATTTCTCAGTCTAGATAAAAAACAGGGATGGTAACTAAAACATGTGCACCCACCAAAAATAACATTTATAATAATAAAAAATAATGTTCAATTATAAAAGTTCCATTTAAAATTTGCTATATTTATAAGGGAGGAATGTTTAATATTGGAGATGGTGGGAGGTTATGTATAGAGACAGTGTGGACATAGAGATCAACACTGCATGGTTACTGTTAATTTCGCACTACAATCCAATCTTCAAACTTGGTCTAAATATTGCATTAAAATATAAAACTATCACCATGCAGTGTTGATTCTTATATCCGCCCTGTCTATATCTATCTATATATCACTCTCTTTCTATTTATATATATATATATATATATATATATATAAATACACACACACACACACACACACGTGTGCGTGTATGTATGTGTGTGTACTAATTTTACAGAATACACAGATACTACACAGAAATCCTAAGAAGAAATGAGGGGGAGTCAAACTGATTTTAGGCAGAACATTTTGACTCTCTTCTTTTGTGCAATTGGGTGATTCTGCCCTGGAATCTTTTCCTGCATCCCACCAAAAGACAAGGTGCAATGTCCTACTGAAAAATAAGAACACAGCTGATGAGAGTGACAGATATTACACTCTGATCTTAGGCAGAAGTGCCAGTCCATATGTCAATAATCTGGTCTTTTTTATGGGTATTATGTTCATTCAGAAAATTTGAATGAAGAATCTATTTTATCAGCTTGCAAGAGCTTAGAATGTAAAAGTGAAAAGATGTTCACTGTATAATTTGCCCCATCAAAATGAGAAGGGGTTTTTTTTTGTTGATTGGGTGGATTGGATCAATCCATATACAGTGGGCTATGATAAGTTTTTAGCCACCCTTGATTACAGCAATTTTGGCTTGTTTAATAACATATCTTCTTTTCTTCAGACAATACTGTGTTAGTATCAAGCTACTCTCATCTATGAATGATAGTTGACTTATATTTTGCAATGAAAGTTTGTGGAAGTAAGGAAATTGGTGAATTTCAATGAGGGCAAATAATAGGATAGCATCAGCGTGACATATCAAATAGAGAAATTGCTAGGTTTTTCCAGGTAAATCATCAAACGGTTAATAATATTGTCAAGAAATTTAATGAAGAAGGCTATTGTCATGTGGAGCAATGTTCAAGAAGACCAAGAATCGTGTCTGAGTGAACAAAAAGAGTGCTGAAGAGGGAAGTCATCAGAAACCATTGTGAGAGAGTCAAAGATGTCACCAACAGCATGGAAATGTCACCATATGTGGTGATAAAGACTCTGAAAGAGCTAAGCTATCAAAGAAGTGTTGCAAGAAAGAAGCCCTTGATTTCAGAGGTTAACAGGTACAGGCATATGGACTGGGCAAGAGAAATCAAGAGCAAAGATTATGAATTTTGGAATTCTGTAATTTGGTCAGATGAAAGTAAATTCTGCCAATATTCAAATTCAAGACAGGATTATGTTTGGAGAAATCAGAATGAATTTTCAGGCAACCGGGAAACATGGAGAGATTGGAGTAATGATGTGGGGTCCTGGGGTCTGGTTTGGAGGGAAATCTGAGCTGATTCTTGTTGTCGAGCAGTTGAATGGTCCAAAATACTATCAAATATTAGAGAAAGAGCTACTCCCATTGTTTGAAACTAATCAGATTGACAAGAATGTCTACCTTTTTCAAGAAGATGGAGCACAATGTCACACGAGCAAAGTAGCAAAGGCCTGGAAGGAATTGCAAGGTATCAAGTCATTGACGTGGATAGCCCAAAATCCTGACATGAATCCAATAGAGCATGTTTGGAAGCACTATGACCAAAAAGTTTGAGAGCGTGCAACTAAAATCATGTCAGTGGCAACCCTTAAAGAATCATTGCTAAAGGAGTGGCAAAATATGGATCAGACAACTGTTGATAATCAAAACCATGAAAAATTTAATACAAGCACTGAAACTAGCAAATGGAGGGCCTACTCCATACTAGTTCCAAATACTGTTTACTTATGTTGAGTTGGGATTACATAATTAAATTCTGAAATTGGATGTAGTTTATTTCTCTTGGCTAAAAACTTAGGCCACTGTATATTGATCTAATTCATCACAGCTCAAGATCAGATTTTTAGGTGGGTCATTTAAAAATTATCAGGTTCTCTCTTGCTATAAACATTGAAGTTTATTCTTGACCTTATTTTTCTTAGTGCATGGGAAAGTTCTATTTGGCAACAGTTTCCTTGTTACCAGGCTTTGATTAAACTTTGATTTTGGGTCACCAATGACCTCAAAAGCAGAGATTCGTTGTTTAACCATGTTTGTTTTAATAAAAGAAAAAAAAAAATATTGATAAAAGTCAACAAAGGAAATTTCACAGAAAAGTTTGAGTAATGTTTCATACTTCAATAAAGAATCTGTTCATAAATATATATCAGGTAAATTACCACAAAATAAACTATTCAGCAGATGGAGAGATCTGAATCAGATGTTAAAAGTTGGGTGAGGATAAGATGGATGTTAAGCTGCTAAGAAAATCGGTTCAATGAGTCATGCTAGATAATTTTTCTCTCCAGAATCTATCTTACATATATATGTCATATATGTATATGTATACCATTTACCTCTGCTTAGAATATTTCTGTCGCATATGATCCAGTGCTTCTGCTATATATTTAGGGATTCTTAATTAAATCTGAAGAAGAATCAGCAATATTATTGGTCCTGGCCTGGCATCTCGGCACCAGTCACTTCCCTTTGCCTTTTCTATAAATACTTTCATGGTAATTGTTCTGATGAACTTTCCTCTATGGTACCTAAATTTTATGAAGTGCATTCATAATGCAATTCTAGTGCAGTACTAGATTAGCAACAAGATCTTATAATTTTACAGGTGAATTGTCTAGATATAATTGTTTTTATGCTAACAGTTTCTTTTCTCACAATTCTTGCTTGTGGAAATCTCTTCCGGCGCCATGCTTTCCAGCCAACTTTGATATTCAAAAATTTAAATGCAACATCAGTCATTATTTACTGTCTTCCTGATTACTCTCCTGTTATTCTCACTCCTTAATAATGTTTGCATTTTCTAATTCTTCCACACCAAGTAAGCCTTTGTGGCTTTACTACCTTGCATGGGGGAATTTGATTAAAAAAAAAAAAAAAAGGAAGTGTGTGAGAGTGATTACATTTTATGTTTTAAACATTTCTGATTCTATATTTTTATATCTGATCTTATAAAATGAATATAATATTGGTTCTTCTATGTGGCAGTGAATGTTGGACAATCTCTTTGAAAGTGAACCAGAGACTTGAAGCAACAGAAGGATGCTGAGAATACTATGGGCTGAACATGTGAGCAACAACAAAGTTTTAGAGAAAACGGAAACAAAAAGGACATTTATACCTATCAGGAACAGGAAGTTAAAATTTCTCTGGCACATAATGAGGAAAGTGGGCTTGGAAAATTTAATACTCACAGGACAGATCAAAGGCAAGAGAGACAAAAGAAAACAACCCATAACTGACCTAGTGAGCTTGGGTGAATAGTTGGCAAAACAAGTTTTAGGAGGATAACAAGCCACAAAGGAAGACAGGAAATTGTGGAGAGCCATAATCGCCAACGTCCTGAAGGGACATGGTTCATAGAAAAAGATCCTAATATAAGCGCTTTCCTTTCTTTTTTTAACTTTTAAATACACTTTTTTCTCGTTTCCTTATACTTATTTTCTTTTTTTTTTATTTACAGTAGGGTTTACCCTGCACAAGGCATAGAGGCCACTTGAGGTAGAGGGTTACATTACATTAACAGGCAGTTTATATGGATAGGAGGGGAAGATAATATTTGATTCTAGATCTGAACAAATTAAGATTGTAGTGATCAGGGAAACATCCTCTTGGGAGTCTGTTCCACAGGGCAGTGGTTCAAGGAAAGAAGCTGTTTGAATGGAACTTACTTTTTGCTGATGGAATACGGAGGGAATGTAGGTGGTTTGCTACTATGTAAGTGACATGGCAAATCCTAGCTGTGAAGGTTAGACCTGGCAGAACCAAGAAATATAATTTGTCCAAGCACTTTCCATGGTAGTAGCAACAGAGCAGTGAGAGACTCGCCACACCCCGCCTGTGAGAGGGAGAGGTTGGAGGATGGAAAATAATTCTTCTCCAACATGTGCTCGGAGATGCTTTTGAACTCTATTAAGACTAGAAAGTCAAGTCTGGGCACCTCCCATCCAAATATGGCAACAGTACTCCATTTTCAGCCTGATCTGGTTCTTATAAAGGTAGAACATAGCATAAAGAGTCATGTATTAACTGGCGCGGTACATGGAGCTGATCATTTTACCTGCATCTTTCTTGAATGAGATTATAGACTTTTTCATTACCAGGTATGAATTATTGAATTTCAGGAATTCAATGGATTCAAAAACCTTTGAGTTTGTATCTACTGAAAACAGATAAATACAAGTTTTGCAACAGGTTGTAGTCGGTCAACTAAAAAAATGCCTGCAAATCTTACACAAATTACACCAAGTGACTACCTTACCTTAAAGAGATAAGTGAAGCAGATAGAGATTAAAAAATCCACCTAACCTTTAATATTCGGCCACCACCACTTCTAGTCTCTTCCTTGTACTGCATGTGAATAAAGGCTTTGTTCTTGCTACTGTAACTTCTCTCTTGTTTTTCTCTTCATTGGTGGTTGAACTTTTATTTCACTTGTAAACTGTGAGTAACTTCGTTTACTAAATGCATGAATTTTTTCATATCAGGCACATCCATTTCTGCAGTTGGAATAAGATTGTTTACTATGAAAAGATACATATACAAAAATCAACATAAAATATGCTTTCCTTATATAGGAAATTCAAAACTTGCCTTGTCAGGCTGGTCTCCGTGGCCAAATTGGTAGCAGCATTCTTTGGCTCAAAAAGCTGTTTCCCTGATGGAAAAAGAGATGCCGGTTTGATTTTCGTCAAAGGCACTATTTTTTTTGGTAGTACTTCCCAATTTAGGCTGGTTGTTATTAAATTTCGCTGTTTAATAAAATAAAAAACTGGGATAGCAACTAAAAAGTAATAAAAAGTACCCACTAAAATTAACATTAATAAAAAGGAAAAAACGTCTTTACATACATAACATCAAATAAAATGATAAATAAATTAACGTTTTAAATTTATCATAATTACTGGAATTTATTTACTATATTAATTGTAAATATGACTACAATGCTGCTAAAAAAACAAAAACAAAAGGTAACTCTGTAAACAGAACCTTAAATACAAACTTTTTGATAAAAGGTATTTAGTGAATTTGGTACTTCTATAATTAATGTATAAGGCCTCTACAGGAAATAATGGTGGTGAAATAGTAAATGCACAAAATAACAGAGACCAATTGATCTACAATACAAGATAACATTTATTTAACAAAAATTGTCAATGAATGTATTTGAGTGTGACTTACCTGTATAGGTGTTTTTGTGTTTGAGATGTCCACAGCCATTTTTTGCTTTGATGTGAAGAGTTGATGGCACACACTTGAAAGAAGTGAAAACAGGAAAAAATATTATTTACAAGGAGAGGGCAGTTCTTATACCCCCTGGCTGCTGCTGATATGTTTATTAAGGCACTACAGGTGTTTTGTTTTGTTGCCATTAGGTTAAGGGTCATCATTTGAAGTTGAGAAGGTATCATGTGTTGCTAAACAAAAAATAAAAGAGAAAATAGAAAAATAGAGAAACAAAAGGGTGAAACAAAACAAGATAGAATTTTTTGTTCTATCGTGGGAGGCGGGGGAGAGGGCATTTTCATTCAAGGACAATTTTGAGGATAACTCCTGAAAGGAAGTATGAATGCCAGGAATGTTCGTAAGAGTGTCTCTGTAAAAAGGATGAAGAAGAAGTTGAACTTATTCAGTGAATGGTGAATTAAAGAATGAGTGTATTTTTCTATGCCATGTGCATCTATTGCACGGAGTACTAATTTTTAGTGTCCTGTCCCGGACATGAAAAGAGAGCTAACCTCTTTAGAAATCACAGCAAGCATGCTTCCAGTTTTTCCCTTTTACACATGCCCAGAAGCTGAAAAGGGGTTACTGCTGCTGATAGGGATATCAACACGTGCATGTCTAGTGAAAAGGTTTAACATTCAACAGATTAAAGAAACTAGAATAACACTTATATAATCGGATACACCTCTTTAGTGATCCGATAATAACTGCATTTATGAGTAGAACTGTTAGATTTTCTTGAGAAAACATTTTATCTATTTAAAAATGGATGATGAATATACAGGTTGGAATTAAAGAACCAGAATTCATGGAGTCAACAGTGAATAAATAGTTTTCTAAACAAAAAGCAAGTTCCCCTCAAAGGTATTGGCATTTCAACAACAAAAATGCTTGCTGAATGTGACTCACAAAAGGGTTGCTTAGTAAATCTTAAAAATATGGTTGTGAAAATAACTTTAAATATAGGACTGAGCTCTTATCTGGTATTATTTATATTTGTCTGTTATATTATTTATTTAGAATTGAAAGATTATATCGTGACATAGTATCAATAGAAAATATAGATAAATTGGTAAATAAATGTTTAGATTTAAGCATTGCAATACTTCTCAAGTAAAATTGAATCAAATTCTCTCTCTATAAGCTAATCAATCAGGGAATGAACATAAAATCTCATCTGAATTAGTTTAGGACTAATTTCTATAAGATTTTATTTCCTCGTTAAAATTATTTATTAGAAATGTGAATTGTATGAAAATTAGTTTAATAAAATTATTATATGAGTATTATTATATTTTTTATAAATATATGATTTCAATGTATATTGTTATCTTTTTATATGCATATCATATCAAGGAGTATTGTTATATTTTTTATAAATATACGATATCAATGAATATTATATTTTTATAAATATATATCAATAATGATTATATTTTTTATAAATATACGATATCAATGAATATTATATTTTTATAAATATATATCAATGATGATTATATTTTTTATAAATATATATCAATGATGATTATATTTTTTATAAATATATATCAATGAATATTGTTATATTTTTTATAAATATATGATATTGTAGTGAGTCCTGATAAAAATAAAATATATAAACAAAATAAGAATTAAAATAAAACATTTGCACTTTCTTTTAAAACACTTATCTCTTTCTTTCTCTCTCTCTAAACTTCTCTGTCTATACTTCTCTCTCAACTAAGAAGGCAAACCTCAGATAAAAAAGAGGAAGAAGAAGAAGAGACTGAACCTGCCTGAAAAACACAGGAAGTTTGCAGGACCAGAGCCTACTAATTTATGACTGAAAACTAACAAAAATCAGGAAGGCTCCACACATAACTTCTGTTATAATAAAATGAAACAGAAAAGAATATCAGAAAATAAAATAATTTTGACCAATCAAAAATATTAACACAAAGAAATTTTTGATGTTAGTCGAAACCAAGGTTCATGCCAGAATCTTGGATCCTGGCCAAAAGGATAGAAGTTCACTTCTCTGAGGTAGACAAGATGAAGGGACAGCAAGACTGGCCACTGAAGAAACCAGCCATGCGTGACACATGAAAAAGTAGTTAAGAGATCAGCTGCTAATCATATTTCTGCTCTGCTTAGAGTTGAGAAAAACACAGTAGATTGATACTGACCTATTTCTAATATTACTACTACCACTAGCATGGTCTGACTTCAAAACTACCACTACAAAGCCAAAATGGACATCTCTCCAGACCAATATCCGCCTTATAAACCATCATTTTGCTACACTGAATACAAAAGGATTCACTCTAAAGCAAATAAATAAAAATATATTATTTATTTTATACCCCTAATTCAGCTTGTTTTAATCCAAAATTTCCAGTAAATAAATACCAAGAATATCCTGGCACCACAATCAACCACAATATCAATGAAATGTTTTTATAAATATATGATATCAATGAATATTGTTATATTTTTTATAAATACATGATATCAATGAATATTGGTATATTTTTTAAGGCACTTTAAATGTCTTATGTTGATTTTTTTTTTTAAATATCCCACTTCAAAAAAATGTTATTACTTTATACTAATTGTTGCCAAATTCTTCTTCAGCATTAGATTTTCAAAAATGATAATGAAACTATTTAGTCAGATTTTAAAAACAAAACATTAAATGCTGGACAAGCTTATAAAGATAACTACATTGACAGGACACCCATCAGTTTATTTACAAGTAATCTAGAATTAGAATAAACATAATAATAGCACATATTCTCAATTCATTATAAAAATTCATGATGTGAAATTAGTAAATACTAAACACTTCAATTACTTTGCTGTATGAATCAATTATATAAAAATTTAGTATAGGAGACAAGGAAAATGAAGATAGAATAGGCTGCATTAAGTGTAGTTTTGTCCAACACAAGATGCTACAAAACCAAAACATTAACCAGAAAACTCTTGTCATGTTCTTAAATATTCTTGTCAGATCAAGACTTTCATACAGATACTATTAATTGCACCAAACCCATTCAAAAATATCTAAATTTTCAGCCGTATACAATCACTTCTAAAAATAAAAATGATTATTTTTCATTTTTTAGAAGGCCTAATAAATGTTAATTTACAAAAATCACTTCTAAAATAATTTTAACCCCTATTTTTTTATGAGAGGACCAGTTTATTAGTTCCCTGCTTTCTATTATTTTTGTTATCACCACTAGAATTATTCTGCAGAACTTATGAGTAGAAAACATATTTACACACTTCTCTCATTGCATAAATACTTTTTTACTTGCTTGATTTTGGCAGCTCCAATTTGCAATTTGCATGTTCAGTTCTTCTTTTTTGCTGACAACCGTACATCCTGTCTTCTTACAATTAGTCCTTTCTTCTCGCTTTCCTTTACAACCTTTTTTATATGAGTGAACTAGTCTATTTAAGTGGTCATGAAAGCAGTTTAGCACCAATCAGAATTGTTCCCACATGTTTTAAAAATACTACAACTTGATTCACTCATGACCTGTAAGAAGACAATTCTAATTGGCTCAGGTCAGACAGAGAGGGACATTTCCCTGAGTTTGGTTGCTCTATTTCAACTAGTTTGTTCACACTGTTTCACACCAACTGCCAAATGACTCCCTATAACCCAAAGATAATTGTTTACACAAACAGACATTTTAAACTTTAATTTTTAAAACTAAGCAAACTGAGCAATTTTCTTATGGAATTTAAAGGTTGCATGTTGAGTGTATTTTAGGTGGGTACATGTTTATATGTAAATAATTAAAGAAGATGCATACAAAAACTTGGATTTCTACAATAGTTTATTCTCTTTTTTATATAAACTGTAGTGAAACAAAGTTTTTAGGTATTTCATTTTCTTTTAGGCCCAGGAGTCAGAGTAATTAAGTATAAACATCATTACAATGATCAAACTCAAGTCAGCCTTGCACAGAGTTGGAACAACCAAAAAAAAGTTTATACTTACATCATCATTGGAGGGTTTAGGCATGGTTATGGCATGCTTGTTTTCTTTTACTTGGTCCAGAAGATAGGTAAGTAAGGATAAGTATCATTATAATGGTCGAGCTCAAATCAGCTTTGCGCTAAGTTGGAACAACAAAAAAGTTTTTGATTTACTTTATAGGTAGAGGTTTTAGAAGACATTTGTGAACACCATGCATTGTAAAGTGGAAAGAAAGTTCAGTCATCAGTGGATCAGGAAATCAAACATGTCCTAGCGGGACAGTCCGTTTCCCACATACTGCTACATCCTGGAGTAAAGAGGAGAAAGAGAGTGAGGAAGGAACTGTTTTATCTTCTTATAGATTTAAAACAGCGTCACCTAATAGGGGTTTTGCAATGCCAAGTGGCAAAATAAAATTTCTTATTCCTTTATTACTAGCATCATGGGAAAATACATTTTTTTTTATCATTTATATTTATTCATTATTTTATATATAGATTTTATTTCATTTTCCCAAAATTTACACTAAATTCTGTTGTACAAGAACTATATCAATTGGACTTATGGCTTCCTGTACACTATTAGCTACACATCGTTTTTTAATCACTTCACCCCAAGCAAGGCCATAATGTCACGAAAATGCAAGGGATTACTGGGAGTGAAAGAGAATGAGAAGAATTTAGAAGAAATTGGAAACCCAATCCTAAACAGGAAACAAGGGCTAAATTCTACTATTGTTCAAAAGACCAGGGAGGAGTATGAACCGGATGATAGATGAACCATTTTACTCCTATTGAGGAAAAAAATAAATAGTAAATTAAATTTTAAAAAGATATTAGCTAAAAACACCAATACTTACATTATTTGCCAACAAACTATTTTCCTCATCTTTGGTGTTATTATCACACCGTTTCAACCATTGTACTCTCTGGTCTTCATCAGGTGCTTGTCAATCCAGATAACCTACAGAGAATTTCAGACTGAACCCTTTATTTCATTTAGTTCTTATTTAGTATTGCTCAGTTATTGCATGCTCTGTTTCCACTGATTCCAAGTACACACTGTCCAGTCCAGGGATTGAACTTACAATTACTGTTACCAAATTCACAAACCAACATACTAATCCACCAATTAAAACCACCCATATCTTATTTGTTTATATTGTGTCTATTTAAGCAAGAAAAAATGAAAAACAAGTCCCACAGTAGAAATGACTCAGACTACATTGTATAAAAAAAAAATTTAAATATGCAGAGCTCATCAAAAAGCAAAAAAACATGTAAACCTTTGGTATATATGGTTAAAGAAGCAAACTAACCTTCAAATGTTACCCAATTCCTGACTATTCAATCCCTATGACATGGGAAATTAATTGGGTAAACTGCATTAGTAACAACTTCTGGAAGTTATTGCATGACTAGGAGCTACCAAAATAAAATATCAGTCAGGCTTATGACCATATCCCATTGAAACACCGGTTCTATATGATCATTAAAGTTAATCAACATTGAACCTGGTCAGTACCTAGATGGGTAACCACTTGAGAATACCAAGTGCTGTAAACTTGGATGTGCAGGGGGTGTAACAAATAATTGCTCAGACTTGGAAATCGGAGAGCAGGGTTCAAATTCCTGTTGGGTTTGTTATATTATATTCACTTATACACAAATATCCTTGGGAAAGGTATGTATCCATCCTTTCTCCCCACCCCACCTCCAACTTTGGGTTAATTAGTAGAACTTGTATCAGTGAATTATTATTATCTCAAAAATGTTCTTACAATCAAAAAATATCTTCTGGCTTCAAATAATCTGAAAAGGGTTGATACGCCATAAAAAACAAATCAGTCAATCAGCCAACAACAGTCTTATTCCTCAGTAGTAAGAAAATATCAAGGACAAGTAATTCTGGAGACTGGAATTTCTTGTTCAAAATATCTTTATGATGGACATTTGTGTTCAGTGATTCTTCATTGGGCTTCAGTTTTTTTAACAACTTTGGCTTAACTATAGTTGTAACTATTAATATAATATTAAGGAATGGAAAATTAATTTAAACATAACAGCATTTTTGACAAATTTGTTTGTCTTTCTCCATTTCTGAGTAAATTAAGTGAATACAAAAACTTTATTTCATCTCATGAAAACACAGCTGGAAAATACTATGAAGTTTATCACAAGAGAGATATAAGAATTTTTTTTTTCCAAAACTGGACAAATTTTTACAAAAGAAAAATCTAAAGCAGTAGAACTCTTTAAAAATTCAAAATTCCGGACTGATACTGCTTTCTAAAAATGAGAGAACAAGTCTCTTTAATCTTGTTCCATAATCTGATGGTAATTACTGATGCTTCTGTGATTACCCTACTCTAAATAAATGAGATCAATACCCTATACAAAATATGTATTTATTTATCTCTGAAATTGCCACCAAATGCTGTTGATAGATAGAGTTAACTTCAGCTTATCATCGTACACCCTGATGATGTGTCTAACACAGCAGTAATTACATCTGAGTTGTTTTATTATAATTATATGATTTTTGGATTAGAAAAATGTGGCCAAAACATTTCAGTGCATTATGGGAAAAAAATTTACAAATGAGGACTGTATATTTGTACATTTAGACAATATTCTTGGATTTAGCAATGACTAGTGGGGATACCTGATGTTACTCGAAAGATCTCTGAATAATAGTTTATTATTGACAATTTATTGATATTTTTTAGCCATTTTATGGAAAATAATTTTTTATTCAATCTTTAAAAAATAAACTTCATTGTTTTTTTGGTTTGTTACAGAATAACTAAATTTAGTAAAATACCACACTATCAAGCAAACATTTTTCCGTAAATGATTACTATTATTATTATAATTATTAACAATTTTGAAAGAGAGTAGAATTAAGATACATTGAGAATTTAGTTTTGAAAATTGATTATGTTTAAATTTCAAGTTATATTTGTATTTGAAAAGAAGAAAAAACTTTAGTTAAATAAAAATTAGGAGAGACAGACATGAGTTATGGTTAACATTAGTTGTGTTGAATATTTGTTTTACGAATTTAACTATACTTTATTTAAATTAAGTTTTGAAAAAATAAAGCTCCCTATAGTTTTTTGCTTTAATAAAACCTAATTTAAAATTATTTACCTTTTTATGTTAGTTACAAACCAAAAAAACAATGAAGCTTATTTTTTAAAGATTGAATAAAAATTTTTTTTCTATAAGATGGCCAAAAAATATTAATAAAATTAAATTTCTTCTTTTAAATTTAATTTTAATATTCATTTTTTAAAGATATGCTTTTATTTACTATAGATATGGAAATAAATTCAAGAGAATAGAAATTTTAAAAATACATATAGCATTTCAAAGTTATCAGCAGAATTAAAAAGTAAAAATGAACGGAATAAGAATTATTCCCATTCATTTTTACTTTTTAATTCTGAGAATTTTGAATGAATTCTAATGCAATTTTTACATATTTTTAATTCTAAAATATCTTCATAAATACAAATCACACAATGATAATGTTTTTACGAAAAGGTGGGTTGAGTAATAGAGTCTGACAAAATAAATTTTTATATATATATATATATATATATATATATATATTTATTTTGTCGTTAATTATTGTATTTTTTAGTTTTAGCTGGACACACACACACACATACACACACATCAGACAACTGCCCTTTATATGTGTAGATGAAACGAGACATAAAATGATTTAGTGTTTAAAATTTATAATAACAATTTGAAGATTTTCTTGTCAAAATGTACCTTTCATGTTTTCAATTTAGCAGAAGGACTTGCTGAGTGCAGAAAGACTTTTACACTCTGATAAATGTATTTTTTTATTCAACATCAGTCAAGATTTTAATGTCCACCCACCCACCACAGTTAATTGTGCACTCCATAATCTTTTCAATGGCTATATATTATGCTCCTTGCCAGAGTTGTCCTTCTCCTAGAATGGTTGCCAATCATAGCTAGAAAACCCAGTTTGCTCTGCTATTTAATACATAGCTGGGCTGAGAGAAGAGCTAGTTCTATTGATTGGTTCATTTTCTATGGCTTATCTACCACTTTCAGGTTATTTAAAATATTTTTAGATTGTAAAAATTTTCTTTCTTTTTTCTTTGAGATAATAATGATTTAGTGATACAAGTCTTACTAATTAATCCATAGCTAGAGGGGAAAAGAGGTGGATTCATACCTTTCCCAAGGGTATTTATGCATAAGTGAATATAATGAATCCAATTAGAATTGGAACTTGGCTGTCCAATTAACAATCCATTACACCACCTGCACATCGCAGCAGTCACTCATCTAGGAATTGACCAGACGATGTTGCTTAACTTTGGTGATCATACAGGAACCAATGTTTCAACGTGTTTTGTAACCTAGGGAAGGTTTGGTAATGAACGATAATACTTAGGACACAAACAACACATATAAGATTCACCAGCTGCACGTAGAAGAAGTAATCAACTGCTAGAAGTGAGTCAAGTGAATTTCACAATGAATCTCCAACTGCAGACCAACATACAGTATTTACTACTGTATTTATGTGAATGGGGACATACCTATTATCATCCATAGGTATGCTACAACAATGTGATAGGGACATATCCCAAGATGGTTCTATAACTTTCTCAAGGGTATTTGCCTGAAAGTGAATGTAATGAACTTGGCTGAAATTCAAATTCAGATTTGCCAGTTTCTATTTCCAAGTCGCTGTTGCACTAACCCTACCCAATAAAAAGATTAATGAATTGAAATCTTTTCCATATCCAAAAGGTTTTAAAAGTTTATGTAAATTTACTGGCATGGTGGATTTTTACCATAAACTTATCTCCAATTATGTCAAAATTATATGGCCTCCATTTGAACATGTTATTATTCCTCAACTGTTCTTTCACATTATCCAATACAGAAAAAGATTAACTCCTCTGATAATATTGGGAAACAAATTTCTAAGCCTTAGCTCACCTGCAATCTAATGTCTCCGATGGTCAGTCGATCTATGGACAGTAGTCATTATGTGGTTGGTACAGCAGTATACCAAATGAGTGATTAGATAGCCATTCCTATTGTTTTCTTTTTTAAAAGTTCACACAAACTCAGGCTGAGTATTCAACTTTTGATTGCTTTCTCCATCTGCAGCAGACTGGGAACTAACATGGAATATCAAAAGGCCATTTTTCATGGACATATATTTCTACAAACTCAATGTAAAATAAAAAAAAATATACAACTTTTATTATGTTCATTATATTTTTCTGGTATAAATGAATAATACTACAAACGTTCAAATAATATTTTCTTGGATCGTTATTATATAATTATATTGAACAAATATGGCACACTGTGAAGACTTGTTACATCAATGATGACTGATTGTAGAATGAAAAAGACATCATGTGTCCAGGTTTAGTACAGATTATCTCAAAATGATCCTGGGATAGGACATATCTAAAAAAAAAAAAAAAAAATTGAAACCAACCAGCTGGATTGAAAAGCTTCATTAGCCGGTCCCTCGCACATTGAGAAAAAAACTGCCAGTATGCCACATCAGATAGCTTGAGAAGCACGAGCTTAGAGGATTACTAGTGGCCTATTTAGCAGTGGTTCATTTTTGCCACGTCATTGAAGGTCACCATATGGTTTTACTGACAGGCCATAAAGTACACTACAGCACTTTTCACAATTAAACACAGCAAAATTGCCAATAACAACACCTGTCAATACTGACTAAGTACATCTCTGATATAAAATATATATAAAAGGACCCAGAATTTAGTAGCCAATTCAATATGCTGGTACCAGCTTTTGCTATACAAGTAGATATCTGTGACTTGCCAGAAATCACTGAGGCACAGTGTAATGATAAACAAATCAAATCTTTTAATAACATTAAAGTGTTTTCAGCTTTCTAATATATTATGGGATGTATGTACTTCTTATCCTAAACCTTTTATATTGACAGTTTTGCATAAAACTATTTTGATAGCCTTTATTCATTGTTTCATCCTTTTATAGGATCATCTATAAAGTTAGTAAAATCCAGATAATATTGACCAGTTACGGATAAATCTATAAAAGAGTTTTAGTAATAATAAAAATACAACTGAGAAAATATGTGAAAATTACGAGAAATTTATGTGTTTTTTCAGGCTAGTAGAACTTCTTCTAAAAAGTGCTTAATAGATAACTAGAGCTATAAACTTGAACTTTTCTTAATTTATTGTATAAAAGAGGTTTATATAAAGTATCTTATCACAGTCAAAAGTAACAGACATACAAGATCATAAATTAACACATTTTCAAACTGTCCATATAGATATTGTTGGGCTACTCCATTCAAAACACTGAGGATCAATCCTTAACTGAAACTACAACACAATAAGTAACTGAAACTTTAATAAATACAAAACTTGGAGTTTCACATAAGAAACAGAGAAAGTCAGTTTGATGGAACTATCAAAAATGATGTGTTTCATAGATTGAGAACAAGTGTTTACGACTCACAGTGTAATGGTTTAATACTCATCAGTATATATAAAAAGACCTAAGAAACCAGGCTTTTTTTCTCTAATGTGTTGTAATTGATTCCTTAATATTTATTACTTCTGTAAGGCCACCCATGGATGAGACAGAATGCGACAAACTCCAGAACACCCCAACAGAGGAACAGGTAAAAATCTACACAATCTCAACAGCCCAACAAGCGGGAGAGGGCAGCACCAGTCAGGCTGGCATAACCCAGGCAGACCTTGACAGACCAAGCATCCAATAGCCTGCTGAACAATTAAAACAGAAATTATGGCTAATAAGCAATCATAGCTCTCAACGTTACTAGTTGTACTCCTCGGTCAGTTATGTGCCATGCGGGATACATGCTTAGGCAATCATGTATCTTTCGATACATGAAGAGGAAGGACCAGACAGAATGTGATCAACTGCAGAACTCTCCAATGGTGGAATAGGCAAAGATCTACAGCTCAATGGCCAAACCCATGGAAGAGGGCAGTACCAGTCAGGCATGTGTAACAAAGGCAGTCATTAACAGATCAAGCATCTGACAGCCCGATGCAACCAAGTTTGCTGGATTTCACCTGTCTCAATCCTCCTTGAGCCATGACGGATGCACTTATGGCCAAGTGTATGGGCTTTTGTATCACACAGTGTTGTCCACCTAAATCAAATTCACATGAATGTCTTCTTCAAACTCTCTTTGATTCACAGCCATCACCACCACTGCCACTAGGAAGGGAATAGAGAGAGAGGCTAATGCTCTTACTGCTTGGATAAGAGCAGGTGCGGACAATGAATATTAATTCCACAATTGTTTATCAGTCCATTTGATATGAGAAAAGATATTTCATTGAAATATTAATTAATGAGCACCACATAATAATTATCAATGGTCTTTTAACCTTGTTTTGTGATGTCAACAAACTTTCATTGCCACTTTTGTGATGCCAACAAATACTTGTTGTCAATTTCGTAATGCTCGTTGTAGTAGTGACTTAGTAATCGCAGATTACAACTATAATAAAGCTATTGAAAAATATTGGTGTCAGATGGCTTCAAATAGCACTTACACTAATAGTACTTGCTCGATAATACTCACTTGAATAGTAATCAGAAAAGTGAAATAGTATAGAGAATAGTGGTCAGTACAGTAATAGGGGATAGAATAGAAATGGCAATCTGTGTAGTATAGAGGATAGACTAGATCGCGTTTAAAATATATAATATAATAAATATATATATATATATATATATATATATATTATGTAATATATATATAATACTATTTAATATATTATGTAATATATATAATGTTATGTAATATATTTGTATAATATAAATATTGTGTAATATATATTATGTAATATATAATATATTATGTAATATATATTTATATATAATATAAATAATATATATTATATAATATATATTCTATATATAATATGTATAATAGAGATTATATAATATTATATATAAAATTATATATTATATAATACATATATAATACATATTATATGATATATAATATATTATATAATACATATAATATATATTATATGATATATAATACATATTACATAATATATATTATATATGTAATATATTATGT
>OZ038485.1:50904283-50961783 GCA_964036315.1 Acanthosepion esculentum
TTTCATATTTTTAGCCATATTAAAAGATTAAAACAAACATTATTTTGTGTATGTATTAAGGTGTATTATCAGTGCTAGTTCCTAGGCAGTGAAACAGTTGACCCAGCTTTACTCAGGTAAATTGGGATGCCAAACTGTACTGATCCATGACCTATATCCAACTATCACACATGTCTCCAATAAGTTGCATGGACACGGCTAAAGCCGGTCAAAGCCATCGACCTAGTGGATAAGCTGTGAAGATAGTCACAAGGGTTTCCTGACTAGTGAAGGGGAACGCCTCTCTCCAAACCACCTTGGCAAGTGGTCATTGTCCAGTCACCATCCTGGGTGTAGGAGCTTCACCTTAGAGGACAACGACTTTACCAGTAGGCAGAGGAACTTCTGAGAGGAGGGACGAAGGAACTTCTGAGAGGAGGGACGAGGTAACTTCAACATCCCCAGTACAAAAGGAACCAGCAAGCCATTGCATTATTTTGCTTTGAATGTCACCATGAACCACAATTACAACTTGTGGAGTTATGATGATTAAGGTGTTGCTGATTCTATTACTTGACCTGATCAGTAAACAGATTTTGTTGTTTCTTAGATATCTGTAAACTAAATAAGAAAGAGTCAATCTAAATGCCACACGTGATACACACTTAGGTGATCATGTTTTCTTTCGATACATGACTGACAAGGCAGAAAATTTTTCCCGCAGTAAGTTGCTATTTCTTTCTTCGATAGACTGGTTGCCAACAAAGGTTAAAGAACCTAGTCTCTCCTGCTATTCAACCCATAGCCGAGAGAGAAGAGATGGATTTATGCCTTTCCCAAGGGTATTTGTGTGTAAGTGAATATAGCGAACTTAACTGGAATTTGAATTCAGCTCTCGGATTTCTCATGCCGAGCTGATTTCTATTACAGCACAATGCAGATAAGAACAACACTAAATTGTGAATTTTTTTTGTTTTGCTTCATTCAGACAATGTAACTGCTTCCATGTCCTTGAGGATAAAAACAAGAAGTTATAATTTTCAGTTTTCATCAACTGTCTAAACCATGGAAGGTGTGAAGAAAAAAAATTCCAATTTATTTTTTCCTTCCTATCACACAAACTCTCTACCAGAAATGGCCCGTAATTAAAAAGGAGACCTACACAATAATACACACACTTCAGAAATTGCACTTATCTGGATGGAGCAAAATTTGGCAAAAAGACATCACAAATGACTACAACATCTGTTTGAAGTTGAGTGGTAAAATAAGGAGATTTAACAGTGGGTACTGAAACTGAACCGTTATAATTGTCATATAGAATACCTGTCAAGTAGGGAAAACATTTCACGGTATCAAATTACAAAGAAATTAGAACAAGAATCATTAATCCTGGAGCCTGAAGTGGACAATAATGTTTATCAAATTAATGCTGTAAATTCATATCAGTTGGAGGACAGGCCAGTCTAGAAAAACTCTCCACTGCAACAATGATTCCCTCTGTTCTATATTTTCATGGCAGTTGTTCTAATAAGATCTCCTCCTTGGTACCTCAACTGCATGAATTTAAGTGTACTACTAGACTAGCTACTAGGTCTCATCATTTTATTGTTGCAATAGCTAGAAATAATCCTAAATTCTATTCTAATAGTTTTTCTCTCACTTCTTGCTTACGAAACTCGTCCAGTTTCTTGCTCTAAAGAGCCAACTACAGTCTTCAAAAATTTAAATGCAATGCCACTTGCCATTTCTGTTTTGCTGGATTTTGTTCTTTCTCCTCACTAAAGTCTTTCTCTTCCATTCCCAGTATCAACTTGTGTTTAATGGCATTATCATCTTGCCTTGGGATGAAATGATTAAAGAAAAGAAAAAAAAGAAATTTCTTTTTTTTTCTCTTCTTTAATAATTTAGAGGACGAGAGAGGAGGAAAAAAAAAAGAGACGAGAGAGACAGGAAAAAAAGAGACAAGGGAGGAGGAAAAAAAAAAGACAAGAAATAATTTAGAATTGTCAGGATACATGGGTAGCAAAGTGAACAAACAGGGCCACTGGTACATTTTTTTCTTTTTTACCAACAAGACAACTCCATTAATTTTGATTCCTTTATGCGTTGCAGTGAACAGAACTTGGAAAAGAACCAGTATGAGTCCACATTAGAATGGAAGGTGAAATATTGTGATAGTGAGAACAAATACAGTTTTCAATAGATAAGGCTTTTTCATTCATGGATTCATATAGAACTTTCTGGGGTGACACACAAGACATCTTTGCTGCTACATCTATCTTCTCCCACTGCACACTAATGGACCAGATCTATCCTCAATCATCTCAGTCTTGATCTACATTTTTTCTTACCCTAATAATGACACTGCCTGTGACCGACCGTCATCAATGACTGCCACCTCTACATTTTAATGGCCAACTTGTAACATATATTGTGACTCAAGTTTATTCCATTACTAAAATACACTTTTATCTTTATATCTCTCTTCAGCCTTTAAATCAATGTTGTTTATATGGTCTTGGGAGTAGGATTTATTTTCCACCCTGAAGTCCCTTTCCCATAGAAGCAACATCTCAAGCCTATCACTACTCTCTTGCTATTTCCAACGGCAAATGTTCAGATGAACTCCATTCTTTAGTTCAACCAGCTCAGATCTTTAGAGCTAAGACCTACCATCCTATGTTCACAGATGCAAACTAACCTTATTAGCTCTGTATTTCAACAGTAAGGAAGTAGTTCCAGCCAGAAATGTTTTCCCCAACAACTGCTGCAATCTTAACCTCTTCAAGTCATGGGTCAATCATTACCTATCCTTCATATCCTCAATCTTCACTCCATACTTCCTATTCTTACATTCATATCACACACCTCATTCAGTAAACCTCTATCTTGAGTGGCTCTTGAGACTTGCTTTGGATGAACATTAGTAAAAAATATATAGTGATGGTAAAAAAATCTGTGGGTGTATAATCCAAGTGGGTCCTAGTAATATAAAAATATTAAAATTGATCCACAAAAAGAGAGCTCAATGTATTTTATCTGTACAGAGCAAAAAACCTACACTCAGATGCTGAGATATATATATATTTTTTTTTGTGTATTAAGGCAGCAATCCTTCTTTCATGCATATTTCATTGAATACGACAGACAAGGTGCTTTGATTTAGTTTTTATACAATTTTTCATGCGATCTAATAATTTTTTTTCTTTTCAGATAAATTATATAAAAACTGTCTGAATGTTCTTTTATCCCACGCACTTTCGGCTGTACATTCAGCCATTTTCAAGAATTAAATATTTTAACTGTTAAATAAGAAATAATTTGTTGCATGTATGTATCTATATAACGTTTTCATTTTTCAAATAATAAATTGAAGATGTCCCCTATTATATCCCAGAAGAGAGTACAAGACCATTTCACAACAATTGGTTGCCTACCTCAACAATGGCATAAATCCGATATTGTAAATTGACTAATGGTGACCATTGTTGGTAAAATACCACAGTATGAAGGATAACTTTGACTGAATGCACTAATACTTAAAATACTAAAGAATGACAGGCATTGGACAATACAGAATATCGTAACTTTTCAGCTAAAATTTACATTCAATATTTTGATAATACTGGCATCTGGTCAATTAAATCACATCAAGGAATTCTGGGCTTAAGGACATTTTTTGCAAAGTTATGAATGTAAGAAATATATAATGACATGGCATTTTCTTCAGACATTCCTACACTGAAAGAAAAGCAACACTGGCAATATTATGAGATATTGGTGGAGTGCTCTGCTTTAGTGATAACGAGGTTTTGGCTCTGAAACTATTACAGACACTAGATTAGTCATCTGATAAAAATTTTATTGAAAGAACAGCTGTTTTTTTAACACTCAACAACATCTGTCTGACATTATGTTAGACATTTACAGTATTTGATGGCATACGACAGATATATAACTTCTAACTTACTATTTCAGTAGGGGTGGAGAGAATTGTTGTACAATACTAGAATGTTATTGTAGCTTTATGCATGTTATTGATTTGGTACATTTTGAAACATGTTTCATGCATTAGACAAATTTCTGAGATTAAATGAAGGAAAAAAAAAGTGAGTCAGACACAATATATGAAAGAGGTGGATGTTTCCCCTTTGTTTTTAAAACTTCACAACATGAAAGTATTATCTTGCAGCTAAAATAAATATTATAATGATTATCATTTCTTAAAAATTAAGATTTCAGTGGTTCCTTTAACAAGCTAGATTATTTATCCTTACAAAAGTTTTAACCTCAATAAATGAGGCCATCTTGTTCACACTTAATATTAGGATGCAATTACTCAAAGTTGTAATTGCGGTTTCTCCTGACAATGCCACAAAGTGAAATTTGTTTGGTTTGCCAGAAAATGACCAGAAATGTTATTAATTCATAAATGACTGAACAGAATTGTCTACAGAAGAGTTAATGTGTTGCTTCAAGTGTTAATGTAATAAAATATAAGACACAACATTTGCTAAAATGTTATTTAAACAAGAGCAATTTGCAGCAATTCTAGACATTATACCTAACATTACAATTTTTTTTTAATCATTTCACCCCAAGCAAGGCAATAAATCCACTAAGATGCAAGGAGTTACTGAGTGTTAGAGAGTATGAGGGGAAAAAAAACTGTTTTGAAGAGAGAACAATAAAAAACAGGAATTAAGAAAACAGAAGATAAGAGATTGCATCTAAATTTTTGAAGATCAATGTTGATTGGAAATCAAAAAGTCGAAAGAGAGTTCCATAAGTGAGAAGTGAGAGAGAAGAAACTGTTAGCCAAGAACTTATAGTTACATTCAGCCATTTCAACTGTAAAATGATGAGACTCATCAATCTAGTATTGTGCTTAAATTCGTAAAGTCTAGAGACCTAAGAGGAAAGCTCATCAGAAGTTGCCAGGAAAATATCTATAGAAAAAACACAAGGAAGCTATTTTACAGTGGTGGGAAAGTGACTGAAACCAAGATGCCAGGTCAAGACCAATAACATTGAAGATTCTTTTTCAGGGAAACCAATTTTTGAGCCAAAGTAGTATGGAAATGAGGAAATTAGAAGATAATTGCTGAAACCTCCTGTTGAGTGAACCAAATAATTGCAAAAAAGTGTCTATGAAACTCTGGAATTGGGATCCTGAATATAACAGCAACCATCTAAGTGACAAATTTTATTTGTATTAAACCTATATATATATATATATATATATATATATATATATATATATATATATATATATATATATATATCACACACACAGAGACACAGGGTGCAATGTATAAATTGTCGTCTAAATTATACAAAAATGAAAATAATGCTTACATCTCATTTTAACAGACATATTTACCAAAATTACACAAAAATATCTTTAGCAAATTTATTCAGTAAAAATCACCATTGGCTTCAACCACGGCCTCCAGACAACTTTGAAATCTCCTGCAACTTTTCTGTACAGTCTCCTTGTTTAAGTTGGACAATGCTGCCATAATTCTTGTCGTCAGTTAATCTTTGGTGTTAGAAAGAGTTTTGTTGGTTTTGCACTCAACTGCACCCCACACATAATCAGAGGGGTTGCAGAAATTGTCTGACAGCCATGATTGGGTTTTCTTGCTTGTGTGGTATGGTGCAGAGTCTTGTTGACAGACATGGGGTCTTCCAGCATCCACCCTCTTGACCCAGAGCAGCACTACCTCCTCAAGGCAGTTGATGTAGGTCTCCAGCTCTCACCAACAATTTTGGGATTTCTTTTCTTATCAGAACGATCAGAGTGAGTTTTCCAAGCTGCTGTACCTGCGTAATCACCATTAGACTCATCCAACTTTTTCTGAAGCCGCTGCACTGTCCTCACATTGACACCCAAAGAAATGTTGGTATTGGAGCTTCCAGCACAAATACCAAGTAGTACAGCAAGCAGTTTCCAATTTTCTGGCAGAGTGAATTGTGTCATAGCGCTCTTTTTCTCACAGTTGGTGCCCAACTGACCCTACTATATTGTGCAGGTGACAAAATTAAAAATATAAAATGGTGACAATTTAACCATCGCATCCAGTATAATCTCAATTAGTATACTTGAAACAAGAATACGGTGAAGCTGAAGAACTGTTCATTTCTTCCAATTCAGAATTAATCACAATCCTCTATTGGACTTTCTCTTGCTTTTTGGTTGGTTGCTTATAGTCATATCAACCTCTATGGGGCTATTCAATGCTGAAATCTAAATATTCTGAACACAATTTTATGCCTTCAACTACAATTTGTACATAATTTCATATTTTCAGGGTAAACAGGTTTTACAGATATATAGTTTGTAGATGATGTATTGTAAGTGTTATATGTTTTAGTATAAACCTATTTTTTTAAGACAGGACATTATGTTGATGGTTTCAGTATTTTCAAATAGTTTTCTCATGTGAGTTGCCTTGTAGCATTTATATCTAACAGGTGCTAAGTGATTACATTCAGTTAAAATGTGTTTCACCCCGAGTGCGGTTTGGCATTTTGTACATGTTAGTTGATCTTCATTCTTCAGCAAGTATGGATGAGTGAGGTATGTGTGGTTTATTTATGTGCAGCCGAGCCATTGTTACCTCATCCTATCTTCCTTTTCGAGACACCTGTCTACATTCACACAGAACCAGTTTGATTGCTAATTATTTGTGTTATTGGTTCAGCACTTCTGCCATCTCTGTTGAATGAAACTTTATTTTACTCTTCAGACCCATATAAAGAATCCTGTTACTGGGAGTGGAAGAGAATGAGAAGACTTTAGTGAGGTGAATGGACAACAAAAGAACAGAGTTCAGGAAGACAGAAGATGGCAATTGACATCGTATTTAAATTTTCAGAGATTGTAGTAGTAGTATAGAGCAGGGGGTCGGCAACCTACAGCATGCATGGCACACCAAGCAATTTCCAATGGCACACAGCCACAAATGACATCACAATCAATAACTACTACAATGCAAAGATATTTAGCTGTTTCAATTTTAATATATACTATATATTGCTGTATAAAATATATTGTAGAACAGGTATATTGACCTTGACTTTGTATAAAAATATGTATGCTATTGGCACACTGAATTAAATACAATGTCAATTGCCATCTTCTGTCTTCTTGAACTCTGTTAAAACCCTAAGTTGGCAGATAGCAAAAGGCTGCTGACCCCTGTTATAGAGGATGGTGATGAAAAGCCATCTTTACTGTATTTTTTATCAATATGCAGACATGAAATTTTTTTTTTTTTAAATCTTAAAATATGGCAATCTATATACAGAGAAATCAATGTCTTGTTTTGTAAAGTTATCAACTTCATTCAAATACTGACGAACCTTTCCTTCTCTATATTTGATGAAAGCCCACGCGAGTGTTTGTTACATAAAGTAGGTGTCTGTTTTCTTTTACCTCAGCTTTCCTTGAGTCATAGGAGAACTGAAGTATGGATGACCAACAATGACAAAATTTGCGAAGAAGTAAAACTTTGATGGTATGAAAGATTGTCTTTTGTTAACTCACCTGATCTTTGTCTGCCTTCCCATCCTCTTTTTCTGAGAAACTTTCCAGATCATCGTCATCTGACTCCCTTACATTACTGGCAACCAGAATAAACTTTTCAGATGGTTTCCGTTTAATTGATTTTGAGAAAGCCTTCAAGGCAGTGATAACAGTTTCTGGATCTTCTTCCTGTTCTTTGACTCTGGAGAAAAGAAAAGGAAATGTCAATGACAACCAATCAGAAAAGACACACACAGCATTTTGTTATGTGATTTTTTTTTTCTCCTTACAGGGAAATTTAATGGAAAATCAGTATTCCTTCCAAATATAATTTTCATTTAAATATCCCATGACTTTTAAATCTGATCAAAAAGCTTGAGAAATTTGAACTGTCCTTTTGTCTCTCGATTATGCACAAAGCCCGCAAAATAATGGAAAGTCAAAAGGACAGTTTTTCCATTGACACCACTATTATTATTTTAACTACCTTCACTCTCCAGCAATGTTCATTTTATAAAGCAATGGTTAGAATTGTAATAATACCTAGACATATAATAAAAGTGAATTTATACATATTTTCTGCTCTTGAGAATTTACAACAAAAATATTAACACTATTGAGTTATTAGATTGTTTATTTACAAGAATAACTTTATATTTACAACATTCTAAAAATTAATACAATGCAATATTTATCATTTACCAATTTATGAATTAATTGGAACATTTTTTATTCATAAATTTATAAACATTTACTAAATTATTAAAATATGTGAACCAACTATAAGGGAAACCTTATTTTATAAAGTTTCAATCGTACCAATAAATTATAGCGTAAATAAACAATTTAATAGTGTTTATTATCTTTGTTGTAAATTCTGAAGAACAAAAAAAATGTGAAAATTCACTTTCATCATATGTTTAGGTTTTATTACAATTCTAATCATCCCTTTTTAATGATGAAACATTGTCGAGGAGTGAAGGTAGTTAAAATAATAGCGGTGTCAAGTGAAAAACCGTCTTGACAATGTTTGCCAAAATTCTAATCATAACTTTTTAAAACAAACATTGCTGAATGAAGGTAGTTAAAATAATAGCAATATTAATGGAAAATAAGCACTGTGGAGTAATAGATTGCAGCTCGGATTGAAGAATCAGAGGGCCATGTTCGAATTATATTCGTTTACGTGCTAATACCCGAGAAAAGAAATGAATGCATCTCTTCTCCCCAACCTCAGCCATGGATAAATATCAGGACAGAGTTCTCTAGCCTTGGATGGAAACTGGTCTAGGAGGAGAACCCTGAGTTCAAAACTATTTGTAGCCCTGGTGAAACACATACTATGCAGCTATGGAAAGGATCGTTTGCATTGATTCTATGTTCCTGACTACAGTCAATTCCAATAATAAAAAAAGTCCTTTTCGTACATATTATTTTCATGGGCACAAAGGCCCAAGTTTGCCAAAAGTTCTAGTTTTCTATGTTAAAGAGAACTGAGAAAATTCTAATTCATTGAGAAAGAGAACGTTCAGATTTCAGTCTGAATTAGTTACAGATAAATAAACAGAAGAAAAAATCTTATCGTATAGCATAATGGAAATAATGAAATACTATTTCTTGATTAAATTCGTCTTTTCTAGTCGCTGTTCAACTCATACATAAGAAACTGATGCAAAGTTTATTTTTTGGGTAATGACAGCTGAACTTCGACCTTTTTGAATCCCACATATTAAAATGTTAGAGTAAATTAATTTAAATGCTTATGGCTAAACATAAAAATTTCTCTTAAACCAAAATATGAGGCATTATAGTGTTAAAGAGAAAAAGAAAAAAAAAACCTGAAATTATTGAATAAAAAAATGAAGTACACACCTGTAAACTATGAGAAAATGGTCATAGTAATATTAGTCATTTCCTTAGTGGGTTTTTTTTTTTAATCATTTCATCCCATCAAGGTGATAATGCCACTAAAATGCAAGGGATTACTGAGAGTTAAAGAGAATGAGAAGATTTTAAAAGGAAATGGAAACAAGGGATAAACCTCTACTCCTGTTCAATAGATGGGGAAGGAATGTTAACACTATCCACTCCTATTATTGCTCTTTCCAGTATTGATAGAGGTTTCCTTCCTAACCTTTCATTTAAAGTAATGTGGAACATCAACATCTTGATAATATCATTATTTTTATCTCTGAGTTATATGTACTATCCATTTTAGCTTCTGCTGCTGTAGTTTTTGCGACAGCGGGGTCATGTGTTGATATTCAGTTTTTTTTTTGTTTTTTTTTTAATTTCTTCTCATTTTCTCTCCTTACTCTGCTTGTTTCCCCTTAATTGTTATGAGAACAATCTGTTACCTGTTAAATGTTTTCCCCAGCCTCAACACACCCTTGCTTTATTTTTCTACATTAATGAACATTAAATTTTTCCTGTATGGAAACAGCTAATCTCATCATTATGTTTAATGTTAGCCATTCTATATTAATTATCAAGAACATTTGCCTAAAATCTTTGAAAATGTTTTATGTGTATATATCTAATACTTATAATTCTCAAACAAAAAAAAAATGTCTAGTTATATGTTCATATTTTAGAATAAAGACCCACTTCCTTTATGAAAGATAGTAGGTCATTCACAACATTTTCAAATAGGTCCCCCATTCTACTCACACTATAAAATTACTACTTAATGAGAGCAATTTGTCATACTTGATCAAGAAGTGCTTCACTGTATATAGTGCTAGGCATATTGCACATTCCAACCACTCCTTCTGACTAAGGTGTGTGATTTTTGCATGGCCAATGGATAGATGGGATATGGTGATTTGTTCCTTTTAGATATTCTGGAGTCTTTGTTTCAACTTCACACGGGGTAGGTCTCACGTTAAAGAGCTTGTTATATATGCTTTTAATCCAATACTATTCACATATTTTCTGGAAGAACTCAGTGTTTCTAATTCTCAGGTTGGTATGCAGGGACATAAACTTGAAGACCATATCTAGAGCCAATTGTAGTTTGAACCTTTTATTCTAGTGTGACATGGGATCCAACAAAACACAATGTTTCTTGATTTGCACATGGTGTTCAGTCTGTTCAACAATTGAAGGGATTTCCTGTGTTCCATTTTTCAGGGATAGTTCCACAAAAAAGGGGTCTGAAAAGATAAATAGTTTCAAATTGCTCTTTGAAATGATGTTGAGTGTTAAATGTGACAGAGTTTGGGAAACACACATATATTTTTTTTATTTTTTATTGAAATTGGAGTAGATTTGAGCAGCGAAATTAGATCAGAACAATTTTGTTTACTGATGGAAACCTGATCTCGCCCATTTAGAATTGGGTCATTAGAAAAGACAATGAGAGATGATTGCAATAACTTTTATCGGTTAAGAAATAGAGCTTACTTTTATCGGTTTGAAATAGAGCTTACTCAGGCTATGAGAACTTTGAAACTCACATGGTTTTGGGTTGACAGCAACACTCATGATAATCGTGTGAGGACCAAGGGTCAATTTATGATCAGTCAGATTTATCTATATAAACGTGTACTTATACTGAAAAAGGGAAAACGGGAGAGAATTCTTGAAGAGACTGCGGCCGTTACGGGTCGCGGCGCAACAAGGCTGACAAAGAGCCAGATGGGAGAGGCAAAGAGTGGTTGGCTGGTCTGCCATCAAGTGCAAGAGACTGGAGAGGCTGCGACCTTTACGGGTCACGACGCTACAAGGCCAACGAGAAAGGCCGACGAAGAGACAGATGGAAGAGCCAGACGGAAGAGGCAAAGAGTGGTTGGCTGGTCTGCCATTGAGTGCAGTCGAGCTGAAGAGAGAGGTCGGAGATTGGGAGTGACGTCAGAGGTTGGAGCCAGGTGCCCGCTTACATATTTTGTTGATATACGTAAGAAGAAGTGAATTACCCCTCCAGGTCTAAGACTACTACTGCTACTATTATTACTACCATTGGAAATGGAAACATCGAACAAGCTACAATAATCAAGAGTCGCATATCGTTCTGAGACGACTCACAACAAGTTAACCATAACCCACTCTGTCTAGAATCCAGTGTATGAGTTTTTACATCAATTATTTTCTTTCTGTAACCCATTTCTTTTCTATACTATTCATTTCTGCTATATAAAAGACATTAACAATTCAACCATTGAATAGTTGTTTTTCTGGCTTACTCCAGATATATATTTTGTTTTGGTGCATTCTAAATTTCTTAGCACAGACTCTCCATCCGTGTCTACAGCTTCAGTCGACCGTGAATGGATGAACATCACTTCTGCTTTCTGGATCAAACCAAACACAACGTGGGAGGAAGCAGAATTAAACCAGTGGACCAGTCAAATGATCTACGGATGCTCAGGGGACCGACGGCCGCTCCCTTAAGTTCGGTTAAGACCGAGTAGACACCTCAACCCAGAGAGTAAGACGTCGGAGGTTGAGGGTCTGGGGCGAAAGTGGTTAGATAACTCCATTGCATAATTTTTAGCACTTGTTAAGATGGAAAGTCAATAACCAAAGGAATCAACTCACTCCCTAGGTGGGAAGCAAGTTATGCCCCCTTGATCAGAATTCTCTAGAAAGAAGAGAAAAAAAAATGGAATTTAATATGACTGTCAGGTATTCCTTCATGTTTTCTCACAATCTACCAGCAATGCCCTGGCCATATTTACATCTATTTGCTTATCAATAATAAATTAATAGATAATGTCCGAGTTGTGTATTCATTCTTATTTGACACAAATAAGTCGACAAACACAACAGCACTAAAAATGAATTTTGGAAACTGTTTCTTAGCAATTGTTCAATTGAAAACAGCTACACATTCATTGCTATTGTCTTTTGAGCCATTTGCAAGAATGTAGTATTTGGGATAATATTATTTGATTTTGCAGAGATTTTCTTGGCAAGTAATGGAGTGAATTTTTGTTTTTGAGAGTTCATTCGAGTCTAGGATTATTTCAGATTGTTTTGTTGTCCAAAGAGGAGTATTCTATAGAATGGCATCATATACGGCAAATGAAAGTTTTCATTTTTCAAAATGAAGTTAATGAAAGTAGAAAGGAATTGGCTGATCAGTCATTTGATCTCAGATCTCGAAAGCTAGAACTTGGTAATATTTTAAAGATTTTTATGCATTGTCTGAAGAGAGACATGAAATATTTTGTATAGAGTTGGCCAAAAACCTTGTTCAGTTTATTAAGTAAATTTTCTACTTAATAAGTGAACAAACTCTTTGGTCAACCTAATATTTTAGCAGACTGAAGATTAAAAAGCAATCATCTTCTCATCTGTTGTACAAAATGTCTTAATTGACAACACTCAATACTGGTTTTGGTTTGAGAAAGGAATATTACAAAAAAAAAAAAAAAAAAAATTTGTTGGATGGTACATTGAATGTTAGTTGAACTTCATTCATGTTTCTGATTCAGCCCAATTCAAAAGTTTTTCATGTAATGGTTACAAATTTTAGAAATGCTAATATTAGCAAGGAAAAAAAATGTCAAATATAAAATACAGTATATGAAATTTAAAACATTTTTATTCCTATTCTAAAGTTATGCTATCACTTTGTTAAATCCCAGTTACTTGTTTCTGAGCACACCTGTCTGCTAGGGCAGCTAGCCAATCCCTGTTGCAGATGCCTGCTCATGCATATTTGTTTTATTCATGGATTCATTTTCTATGGTTTATCAACCTTTTGCAGTTTATTTAAAGCAAAAAAATAATTTTAGATTCTAAGAATTTTTTTTTGGTGGGGGAGATAATAATGGTTTAGGGATACAAGTCTTACAAATTAACCGATAGCTGGAGGGAGAAGAGGTAGATTCATATCTTCCCCCAAGGGTATTTGCACATAGGTGAATATAATGAACCCAACTGAAACTGATTAACTCCAAACTGATAACATCATGAAGTCACCTTCCTGAAAAATCAACTTTGGTGAAATTCAAACACAGTTCTCCTGGTTGAAAAATTAATGTTCTAACCACTTGGTCACATGCCCATACAAAACCTAAGATACTTGTCACAGCATCAAGAAAGGTTAATCAATTTATAGCTAACTAAACAATCTTTGACAATCAAGTTTGACTAAGAATTTACAATACCTTTGATGTGGGCGAAGAGTTTGAAAAAATAAAGCAGCAGACAACATGTGAGCATGTTTGTTTAGATTTCTTCATTTTATTCAGAAAGCAAATTAAATTCCGAGAAAAAATAATTCCAAGAATCAAATTAAAATATACAAAGACCAGTATTGTTTACAAAAGAAACTGTTCATTAGTCCTGTGGAGCTTTATCTGAAAAGAGTTATTTGTTAATCAGAAAAGAGAAAAGAAAAGAGAAAAGAAAGAAATACATACATACCATACATACATTACATACATACATACATACATACCATACATTACATATTTTGTTTTACGATTAAATTAGACATTAAAACCTAAGTGTGTTATGTTTCGGCTGTTATACCTTCATCAGGTGCTTGTTGATCTGGGTAACCATCAAGGAATTTAAAACTGAACCCTTTACTTAATCTTGCTCTGCTGATCATGTCTAAGGACATACACCCCTGGTCAAAATCTTAAGACCAGATAAACAAGGGTTAAAAAAAAAAAAATACTGTTACGTTAATCAAAATATATTTGCAAAACATTTACATTTAATTAGAAAATGTAATTTATCAACAAGAGAAAATTTTAATTAATTTAGACAAACATTGAAAAAATTATTTTTTGGTTGGTCATAAAGATAAGACCATGTGGGGAAAAAAAATTACTGGACAAAAATTTTAGAACTAGTCAGTGTGCTCATAGCTTCAGGTATGTAGACATCTACGTAGATCATTTCCAGTATTAAATTTCAGATTTTACCCTTAGCCATTTTAAGGCTAAGGGTAAAATTTTAACAAAGTTCGAACAGGGCAGGATTGTTGAACTTCAAAGACCTGGTCTTTTGCAACAAGCCATTGCAAATGAAATTGGCTATAGCAGAACTGTCATTGCTAACTTCATTAAAAATCCGGATGCGTATACTTCTAAAAAAACCAAGTGGTTGCCCCAATAAAATCTCCCCATCTCTAGACAGATGCATTAGGTGAGAAGTTAAGAGAGATTCAAGCCTAACTTCAAATCAGATAAAAGCGAATACAGATGCTGAATGCAGCTCTAACAATTTGACGGCATTTAAATAAGAAAGGGTTTAAGAACTTGAAACGGCTGCAGAAGCCTCGCTTTCTTCTTTGCCATAAAACCTCCCATTTACAATTTGCTTCTGATTATCAAACTTGGGATGTGGATAAATTGAAGAAAGTGTTGTTTTCAGACAAGAAAAAATTAAATCTTGATGGCCCAGATGGTTTTCAGCATTACTGGCATTTCAAAAGATGTCCCAAAAGAAATTTTCTCAACACGACACAGTGGAGGTGGATCAATTATAGCCTAGGATTCATTTTAAGACAATGGAACTCTTGAGTTACAGGAGGTAAAAGGTCATCAAACAGCTGCTAGTTACATTGACATGTTAAGGCATTGCTAATTACTGAAAACCCTCATCTGTGGAGAAAACTGGATTTTCCAGCAGGACAATGCTACAATCCACAATGCTCTCCAGAATGAAACCCAATCGAGAATGTTTGGGGGTGGATGGCAAAGGATGTTTATAAACATGGATTGCAATTTGAAACTGTGGATGCTCTTCGTGTTGCAGTTTATGTTTCTTGGGCGTGCATCCCAAGCACCCTCATGCAGAAGTTAATGAGTATGCCAAAGTGAATTTTCAAAGTAATTTGCAAAAATGGAGGATATACTGAGAATTAAATTGTCATTGTGACTTATTTGTTCTGTATTTTCTACTTTTATTTACATGGTCTTATCTTTATGACCAACCAAAATAATCCTTTTTTCAATGTTTGTTTAAATTAATCAATTAAAAGCTTAAAATTTTCACTTGTTTGTCGATAAACTACATTTTCTTATTAAATGTAAATGTTTCACAAATATATTTTTATTAACGTAACAGTATTTTATATTTTTTTAACCCTTTTGTTATCTGGTCTTCAGATTTTGACCAGGGGTGTATGAGTTGTTAACAAATAAATGAAGAGAAAAGGCAGCAAGATTGCTGCTGCAGCAGCAGTAAAGAAAGAAGTCTCAGTGAATACAATTCCAGCAACAATACAAGGCTCCAATTTCTATACTCAGGCTTGTCCCACAGGACAATAGTCTAGTGGACTAATATGAATTTGGTGACATAGTAATTGTGAGTTCAATCCTTGGGCCATACGGACTCCGAGAACAATAACCGAGCAGTATGAAATAAGAACTAGACAAAATACACTTGGACATGGTCAGCAGAATAAGAACAATTTACCATCCATAGATTTAATAAAGGGCTCAATTTGAAATTCCCTGAAAGTTACCTAGATCAACAAGCACCTGGCTGGAGAGCACAATGGACAACATTTTATGATAGTATCAACAAAGATCCAGACAATAGTCCAAGTGTAAATAATATAAATAAATGTTGCTTCATATCCCAGTAATTCAGACAGAATATAGGCCTACATCTAAGAGCAAAATAAACCATTCTATTCAAAAGTCTATTGTAGTTATAGCTGTCTAATCTGCTGCTCTGTGGTTCAACAACTCCCATGTTTAGAGCCCCTGATTTTCTGTTTCAAGTTTTCCTTGATTCCAGTTCCACTTTTGGTATGTTCTGTTTTGTTTTTTTTTCCATTTTTACTTTTGGGAAATTTCATTTTTTTCCCATTTTTATAGTATTTTATGAGAAAATTACAATAAAATATTCTATAATTATTATTAAAACTGAAAACAAAAATATAATTCAAAGTTTTATTGCATATAAAGAAATAGCAAATATCTACAAATCTTTTTTTAAATGTTAAAATCCAAGTCCAAAAATAAATGATACGCAAAAATAAAAAAAAATGTAACATGACTAGACAATAAAACTTTTAAATTTTGTTCTTTTTAAATAAAAAGTATTTAGATTGATTTATAATTATTGATTCATAATATACAAATCACATTTAAAATGTCAACAGCAAATAACTTTAATCTCAATAATAAATATCTGAATAAAGTCAAACATTTTGACTAAAATTTTATAAAACAGTAATTCAGCCATAATAACTGGATCTTTGTAACAAAATATAAAAAAAAAACAAATTAGACATTAATTCAAAATTTAAATAAAGCAACTTATCCCAAGTTGAAATACTGCTCAAATTTAAAATTGCTAATTTCTTAATTTGGGAATGTCTAATCTTCAAATCTCTTCTCTAAATCTCCATTGTAATACAACCTTGTGAGTTGCTTGGTGTTCTCAGGGGTAAGACTTTCATATTGTTTATGGAGTAAATTTTAACTGAGAAAATTAACGGTCAGCATCTATGCTGGTAACAGGCATCCATATGACCTTATTGGCAATCTGTTCCAGAAGAGGAAATCTGCTCTTATTTGCATTCAAAAATGATGGGATATTAAAAGGATTTGGTAAATCATCTTGGTAATTCACATACATTTGGAATTCTTTAAGTAGAAAGACATTGCAAGTCCTTGATAGCTGCAAAACTGTCCAAATCATGGCCTATACAGGGTAGCTCTCTAGGATCAAACAGGCAAGCTGTCTTGTAAAAGTTATACAAAGGGTGGGTATCAAAGTATTTATTCAGTTTCGAAAAAGATGTGCTGAAAAAAATCTTGGAAATTCTCTCCCTCTGTGTTTTCTAGTTCAGACAGATGATGATTAATTTCTAGGCCAAATGTTGAGTTTGATGTACCAGTATGCAAATACTATTTTACATCCTCCACATTATACAAAACACATGCAAGTGGAGACTTAGTTTCTTCTAAGTTTGTCAAAGCTGTTATTAAACGAGTGCAGTTCTCATTTATAAAATGCAGATTTAGGTGCAAATTATGGTAAGAGACATGATGTAGTTGACCATCATCTACCAATTCTAGAATCCTATCGACTGCAAGGCCATGGCTCTTTTCTTGCTTAAAGAATCTTTCATAAAACTATACAAAGGATGAGTGATATTTGACCGTATTAAACCAGGAATTCCATTTGGTTGCCACTGGTACAGGGAGTAGTTTCACTTGTTCCTAAGGCAAGGAACCTTAAAGCCATTTTAAGTATCGCTTTTTCCAAGTAGGCTTTTTAAAAAAGGCTGACTTGATGAAAGTAGTGAGCTGGGTAACATTATCAAATGCTGACCAGTGTGAAAATACTTCACCAACAAGACTTAAAATGTGTGCTAAGCACAACACATGGCAACTGTTAACAAAGACATTTGACAACACTCCTTTATGAGCTTTTTTTTTGCAATAGGCTGCAAAATCTGTTACAAAGGCAATAATATCCTCAAATGTAATATCCACATGAATTACAGCTTGGATGCATGTCTGACTTACAGTTTGATGATTGCATTCTTGCAAGGTTACAACATCAATGAGAAACGACTCCCCACAAATGCTTGCAATTACATTCAAAATGCTGTGGTCATGATAGCTGTTTCATCTGCTATGATGCTGACTGATTAGCAAGCTTGGCTTTCAGGGCAGCAAATTGACAAGCAAACAATTTTGGTAGATGAAGTTGCCTAACACAATTGGCACTTGGAATAGCAGCACCTTCTTTACAATGTTTTAATATGAATGGCCTCATTTTGTCAATTTTGTCTAGGGGAATGTCAGACAAAGTGTACATTTTCAAAAAAAAAAAAAAAAAAAATCAAGGACAAAATCATCTCATACCTCTTTACTCTTCAACAAAGTTGTGATTGTCTCCTGTTTCAGTTGAGAAGACTTTTGTGTCAAATGAGTTTTTGATTTGAACGTGATCTTTGATTGTGTCAACCCTAAAAATGTCAACACTATAGAGACAGAATTTGCAAAATAACATTTTCTTCTGCATAAAAGTCATCAGGAAATTGTTAGCTCTGGCTTTAGCACTAATTTTAGGTGCTGGTGTCATTTTCTTTCCTTTTTTTTTTTATAAAGGTAGATACTGACAAAGATTTGTAAAAAAAACAAATTTTAAGGAAATAACATTACGTTATTCTTATATTAAGATGTTTAACAAATTGGAGAGACAGTTATTAGGTTTTGAAAGAATTTTAAAAAAATCTGAAAATAAAATAAAATAAAATAATTTGTTATTTATTCTTGAAAATTACATTAAAAACCCAGATTCCATTTAAGATGAATTTTTCTGCAATTCCATAGTCTTAGAAAATTTATTCCTCTACATGTTTTGAATGTGGAATGGCTACAAGAATTCCTTGATTCAGTTTCAAGTTGCAGTTTGAATTGTAATTTACCAGTTTATAAAATGAACATATAAAAATTTAACTTCAGTTTGAAACTGAAGAAAGAAAAAAAAAAAAAAAAAAATTCAACAATAGTTATTTCAGCAAAAACTAGACATGTATTTGTTTTTTTCTGGTTTTAAATTATTTTTTAAATAATTTAAAACCAGAAAAAAAAAATAATAGATGCGGTTAGATGAAAGAAATACAATTTATACCAGATAATAAGCTGACATCTATTTGGAAGATACAATAATTGATCTCCTAAATCACTTTAATGATAAACATTCTGGATTTGAGAAATGCTTTCAGGTTCCTAATGAACAGGGCAATATTTTTTTCCTCCTAGTTATGGGTTAAATATCAGGGCAGACTGAGCTCTCTAGCCTTGGTTGGTAACCAGTTTAGAAATATTCATAAAAAAAAAAAAAACTAAAAAAAAACACAAACACCTATTCCAAAAATAGCAGCCTGTTCCACTCACGGGAATGTATCTGTCTGTGAAAATACATTATGAGTCTTAAGTTATGGGAGTTGTGCAATCTGCCACAAGCAGAAATAGTATTTACTGTTTCCAGTGTATGAATAAGTATGTTGAGGTAGTGGAGTGACTTGTGTGCTTCTATAACTTGTAGAGCTATGTTAGCAAGAGGTTATCTCCTGACAGGGCAGACTTAGCCAGATAGGTCAATGGGCAGGAGGCAAAGAAAACCAGTCACCCAGAGGAGCAAACCTTAATGACAAAAAAAACAAAAACAAAACCCACAACAACTAGTGTGGGCAGCAGCTCACCAGTTGCATAGATAGGCAGGCACCAATAGGCTAATATATTGGCCTGACATGCAGTCATTGATAATGGATGATAAATGATAAATTACCCTAGCATGAATCAAATAATTCTAATTAACTTCAGTTACTGGTAAGAGTTGCAATCACTAATACTAAATTGTTCTTACAATAAAAGTATGAAGGTGACTTAAAAACAACATGACTAGTAACAAAAAGAATAACAAAATACTATTACTTACGTGATATCTGAACCTTTAAGTAGGCTTTGCCAAGCTGGTGGCAAGCCGACATACTGCTTTGTGTCCTTGTCAAAACCAATGTGAAAATTCTGTTTCACATTATATGGTGCTGAAATAGCCATTGGCTTTTCAGACTCAAATGGAGCTTTCTTTGACCGCCTAAACATGTTATCAAGAAAACTGCAAAGAAAAGAAAATAAAGCTTGTTAAGATAAAAAAAAAAAAAAATCCAAATGACATTTTGTATCTTGAAAAACACTGCAATTTGATAAGTTAATATGATAGAATTGTTGGCAAGCATAAAAAAAAAACATGCTTGCAATAAGAGTGTGTCAAAAGGATGGTTTTTCCCATGACACTTGTTTTTTTTTTGTTTTTTTTTTTTAACTACCTTAAATGGTGATGTCTATCATTTTAAAAAGTGATGATTAGAAGTGAAATAAAGCCTAAACACATGATGAAAGTGAATTTATACTATTTTTTTGTTCTTCAGAATTTACAACAAAAATATTAAACCTTATTTATTAGATTGTTCATTTACAAGAATAATTTTTACAATATTTTAAAAACTAATACAATGCAATATTTATCATTCACCAATTTATAAAGAAATAAATATAAAAAAATTTTTATTCTAAATTTATGAACATTTACTAAATTATTAAAATATGTGAACCAACTATAAGTAAATCCTTATTTACCATTTTATAAAGTTTGAATCAATTGGCAATTAGCCGATGTCTTGCAAATAGTGTAAATAAACAATCTAATAAATAACAAATTTTATTATTTTCTTTATCAATTCTCAAGAAAATTTATAAACTGATTTTTCATATGTCTATGTTTTATTACATTTGTAATCACTGCTTTTTAAAACAACAAACATTGCTGAAGAGTTAAGGTAGGTAAAAAAAAAAAAAAAAAAAATGATGTCATCGGAAAAACCATCCACTTAGCACGTCTTATTGTGGGTATGTATGCTCATGTTTGCTAAATTGTTATTAGCCACACCTCTGGACACCAAGACAAGACTTAATTGTTTTTGCTTATTAACAAAGAAATAAAATAAAATAAAAAAGAATAATAAAAAAAGAATAATAAAAAAAGAATAATAAAAAAGAATAATAAAAAAAGAATAATAAAAAAAGAATAATAAAAAAAGAATAATAAAAAAGAAAGAAACAAAACAAAACAGTAATGTTTAAATGTGCTAACATTCCCAAAAATCATTCCATTCTTCAAAGTTACTAATGACACATTTTATAACAAATATTGGTGATGTAGGGTGCCATAATAGTTACCAACTGAGAAAATGGGATCTGCAAATACAATTTCAATTTGGGCCAAAAATGTTTATGTTTACATCATACAGTCTTGGGAAAGACATGAACACATTTCCCTTGATCATTATATTTCACATAAAAGCAAATGGCTTGTAGTTCCATTCATAAATTTATCTAGGTAGCAGCATCAAAAAGCTTAATAGTCACCTGACATTGAACTAATATTACAGATTGTAGAAACATATTTAATGACATGAGTATTAAAGCCTTGCTGATATCCTAGGCACTCAAATCTAAGTAATATAGAACCACATACTTTAATCTTCTGTGCTACATCCCTTCAAGTCATGGATGATCAGGGCTCTCCACAATTTCCTATCCCTTGTGGAAGTTTTTCTCCCTTTGCTAAAGCTACCACTCCCCATTCTGCTAGCCATTCACACAACCTCATCAGATAAGTGGCTTACTGACTTCCCTTATCACTCTTGCTCTCAATATGTCCTGTGATGGTTAAGTTTACCAAGCCCTCCTTCCTCATTATGTGTCCAAGGAATTCCAGCTGTATACATACTTTGAAATGCAAAACAGGGCGAGATTAAATGAACCAGAATAAACAAATTAAATAAAGAAAATAAATGTCTACTCAGAGGTTCAAAACAGAATCCTGTTCCTGAGATTTAAAAATAAAATTAAACATCAACGTACATAAATTTCTTTTGATCTATTAGACATGCGAGTTATATTGAAATCTCTAATGCAATGCTTTGGAACTGAGAATCTCTCAAAAGGTTCAGGCATAAAAAGAAAAAAAAAAAAGGAATGGAGGCAAAAATATAATCTTTACTAGTTTATTATAACAAAAAAACCTCCCAAATAATTTTCCTTAGAATTTTCACAGTAGACAATTATATAACACGCTTAGGCGATCATGTGTCTTTTGATCATGACTGACGAGGTAGATTTTTTTCCCACAGTAGGTTGCCATTTCCTTTTACGGTAGACCAGTTGCCATCCAAGGCTACAGAACCCGGTCTGTCCTGCTATTTACTCATAGCTGGTGGGAGAAGAGGATTCACACTTTTCCCAAGGGTATTAGCACGTAAGTGAATGTAATGGATTTGACTAGAATTTGAACTCGGTTCTCCGATTCCTCATCCCGAGCCACTATCCATTACTCCACCGTGCCTCTTTACAACATTTACCTGGCTTAATTATCAATCAATGCTATAAAAAGGTAATATGCAACTATATGTAAAACAAATAAAAGTGGAGCAAAAGTGTTCAATATTGCAAATAGATTAAGAAAAAAAAAAAAAGAAAAGAAAGTTATTCTATTTAAAGGCCAGGTATGCAGTAAATATGGCTTGAATTACCAGTCATATAAACTCACATCAATGGCTGGTTTATAAAAACTCAAAATGGCAGATGTAGGATATTTCTCCAAAGAGAGCAACTACTTGATGAAAATCAATGTCTCATTAAATGAAGTGTGAGACAAAGATTAGAAAAATGTTCTCAATGCCAAATGTGTACAGTCACTTCTCACTTAACAACCAGGTCCTGTACTAAAGAGCTGGTCACTAAACAAGCTGGTTGTTAATTGATACTTTGTACCGGACTGATATTTCAGGCATAATACGTATGTAATCTGTTTGTGGCAACCAGCTTCACATAATTTTTGCATCATTTGTGATATTTCTGATTTATTTCCAAATACTTATACAAAACAGTAATGTACTGAATAGTAAATGTAATAAGTAAATTTGAAAATGAGCTTTGTATTCTGTATATTACTTTAGTTTATATACTGTTACATACAGTACAAGTAATTTTTTATTTATTAATCATTTTATTTATTTGGATTCATTTTGAAGGACAAAACAATCAAAACTAAAGTTTTCATACAATCTGGACTAGTTGGATTTTTTTTCATATGAGATTTTAACATGTAAGTCATTAAATATAGAGTGGCTGTATTATGAAAATATGAAATTACTTTCATGTAGTGACATAACAGAGTCACCAATTTTTGGATATTCTTATTAATTGTTGTATATTAACTAATTGATAGGATGTATTAGGTTGGTGCAAAAATAATGTTTTTTTGACGTTCAACTTCATGTGAGAAAACGACATTATTTTTGCACCAACCTAATAGAATAATATACGAACACAAGTGGAGATGAGACAAAGTGGAAAAACTTGTTCAAATAATGCGTCACCTCTTTATGGTTATGTAAGATGCTCTGATCAGTGGTAGTTCACCATAACACATCTGACCACAATTTTAACTTAATAAAGGTCAGTCTGATTAGAAGAGAACACACTAAGAAGAAAATGCATTGAATCCAGTGACCTTTTACAAATTTCTATCGTCAACCTCAGACTACCTAATACAATATCGCTAGTCAATGCAAAAGTAGTATATTAGTTTGTATACTGCATTGTGCTACTAAAGAAAAACAACAAAAAAAAACAACAAAAAACAACTACACAAAAGAAGGAAAAAAAAACAAAAAAAAACAAGCAGATATACTTGGAGTGGACTAATTTCAACTCTAGTAGACATTAACAGCTTCAATACAGAAAAAAAAGAACAAAAAGCTCTGACCATAGCATCTGATAAGGTGATTTATTACCATCCTCAAAAATTACAAAGCATTTTCCTTACAAGTTTGTTTCATTCTGACATGAAGACACCTGCCATAAAGAGACAAAAAACACACTGTTTGAACAAGTTTAACTTCCACATATTAATATATACAAAGTCTTAATTTTTGGAATTAATTTCTAATTTAAAAAAAAAAAAAAATTAAAATCAACTACTTAAGCCATTGTTCTCAACAGGTTGTGTGGGTCTTATACCTCCTACATGCCTTTTCCCATTACATTCATAAAAGTGAAATTTTAAATAACATTGATAGAATCATTCAATCATTATCATTAGGTTAAAATAATAAAGTATTGTTTAATGTGCTTTGAAATGATTACAATAGGTTACTTAAAAGTAAATAAATAAAATTTAGAAAGGTTGCATTAATTTTAAATAAAGAAAAGAAAAAGACAAATAAATACAAGGTACAATAAGTGATCATGTTTTCTGAAGTTGATTTGAGACCAGATATCCTAAGAACATTTGTAACTGAATGACAAAATGGAGGAAGAAAAAAACAAAAAACTTCCTGTTTTCCTAGAAAGGACTTCAGACTAATAATGGCTTTATTGATGGAGTTAGGACTATTTACATTAGGGTTATGACATTTTGTAAAATAATTGATTTCCTGTATCATAATTTGATAAACTTTTGTTAAAAATAATGAAGGGTTTAATTCAGTTTATTTTTTTAAAATGTCACAAACACGAAATTTCTAAAATCATATATAAGTATAGTAGTACGATGACTTTTAGGAGCCTTCTTCAAATTTCTTGGAACCTTCTTGAACTTGTTTTTAGTTTATTTGTAAGTTTGTATGTTATACTACAAACTGTTAAATGTGTTAAAAAAATACAGAAGTACTATCCAATTACATCATTAGCAAATTGAAAAATAAATCTGAAATATTTTGATTTTTTACCATCAAATTTTGTTTGGGGGGTACCTTTTTCAAGAACTAAAAAATACCTTTTTCATTACTTTTGAGCAAAAGTTCATTGATTTATGACACAGGAACAGAGAGTTACAAAAAGGTCATAATCCTAAAGTACATGCATACCGAGTGGCCCGAAAGTCATGTGACAATTCAAACAAACATGCACAGGAAAAAAAAATAATAGAAAGAAATCTGGTTCACATAATTTTCTTTAAGTTCTATTACTACTTCCATGGAAAGTGCTTGGACAAACTATATTCCCTGGTCCCACCAATTCAAACCTTCATGTCAAGGACACACCATGCCACTTACATAGTAGCAAACCACCCACATTCCCTCCATATTCCATCAGTGAGAAGTAAGTTCCACTCTAACAGCTTTTTCCTGCAGACCACTGCTCTGTGGAACCAACTCCCAAGAGGATGTTTCCCCCAATCACTACAATCTTAACCTGTTCATGGCTAGGGTCAATCATTATCTTCCATTCCTAATGTAACCCTGGCCTCATCAAGGGTAAACCTTACTGTGTAAGAAAAAAAAAAAAAATCTATAAAATTTCCTAATGACAAATTGTCATATACAGAAACATTATTTCATGTAGTAAATTAATATTACAATTTTTAATGCCAGCCACTTTTGAGCCTCTCTCTCTCTCATATATATATATATATATATATGTATGTATGTATGTATGTGTGTGTAGTTTATGAAAAACTAGGTAATCCGTATGGGCAGACCCAAGGAGGATAAGATCCAGAGAGCTCAGTGTAAATCCAGAGCTAATAATTTAAATAAAAACAGACCACTTTAGGGTTCCATGTAATAAATTATTTCACCACAGCCCTTTTAAAGGACTGCGGATCATCAGACTTTCCTTCCAAAGGTTGAAACGAAAAATGAAAAAAAATTTACACATTTTTGATGGGCAGTATTAAGCATATGTAAATTAACGAAGTGAGGAAGGAGAGACATGAGCGAGTTAGATGTAATTTAATATATATATATATATATATATATATATATATATATATATATATATATATATATATATATATGTTAGCTGCTCATATAACTGTTTGCTAGGATAGCTACCCAAGCCCTATTGCAGATACCTGCTCAGGCACATTTGTGCTTCTTCAACATCCAGAGACACTGTGATTTATACTGCATCTATACCGAGTGGACCTTACAGTTTCTGGGGTAGAGCGCATTATCTGACATTATCAATAGTCTGAACAAGACCAGTGCACTCAAAAACTTGGACACACTGACTTGCGATTTCGTGTTAGCTCAACTATCAAAGTCTCCCAAATATTTCTGTTTACCCACAAAGATTGGGTCAAACAATGTTATGGTTTCAGGCACTTTCCAAAAGGTGTCACAGGCTGGGATCATCCCTATATGCTAATAACATCAAGAAATCCCCTTCCTGATAAATCGACCTTTGTGAGATTCAAACCCTCATGATCAGAAAGTGAACATTCTAAGCATATATATATATGATTTCAACCCATGCAAGGCAGTAAAGCCACTAAAACTCAAGTGGATACTGGCTGTGGAAGAATTAGAAAACAGAAATATTACTAATGAGCAGGAACAAAAAGAGTAATCAGGAGGACAGTAGATAGCAATTGATATTGCATTTAAATTTTTCAAGATTAAAGGAATTCCACAAGTGTGAAGTGCGAGAAAAGAAACTGTTTGTATAGAACTGTAAATTGATGAGACCTCAATGCCAGTCTAGTACTGTGTTTAAATTCGGAAACAATTACCATGAAAATATTGACAGAAAAGGCACAGGGAGGCAACCTTACAGTTGTGGGAAACTGACTGAAGCTGAGCTGCCAAATAAGGACCGATAATATTGCTGATTCTTTGAATTTTATCATGGAGCTCAAGATAAATAGCAGGAGTACCAGATCATATGTGGCAGCAGTATTCTAAGCATGGATGAATGGTAGCTATGTGTACGATAGATTCTGGAGAGAAAAATTATAAAACAGGAATACAGGTGGTATAATGGATAGCAAATTGGAATGAGAAATTGGAGAGCAAAGTTTGTTATATTCACTTACTCACAAACACCTTGAACTCATAATTACTATGTCATTAAATTACCAAACCAATGCTTTAATCTGTTAGGCTAATCCACAGGACAACTGCCTAGTGGATTAAAGCACTGTTTAGTGAATTGGTGTCATAGTAATTGTGAGTTCAATCTCTGGACTCACCAAGCAATAACTGAGCAGTACTAAAAATATCACTAGTATAAGCAGTAGAATAAGAACAGTTTGCCCCTGTAGATTACATAAAGGGTTCAGTTTGGAATATCTTGTCGGTCACTGATTGGCATACATTTGATAAAAAGGCTAAAGGGCACAACAGCCAAAATGTTGTGATAACAACAAAGATGAGGATAATAGTCTGCATGTAAATAATGTAAACAATAACTCCTCATCCTAGAAATTTAGACAGAAAAAAAAACCCCAAATAAACTTTCCATTTTGAAAAATCCTTGTAATGTACACTGGATAGTTTTGTAAGTCACAAGCTGATCAACTTCATAAAAGATGAAGTATATAAAAAAAGTATAAATAAGTCAAATTAATTTCATTAAATCAATTTCCAACTTATTAAAAAAAAAAAACACTTGTGCATTACTTAGCACAGGAAGTTTATTTTCTCAAATAAATTTTTTTTTATATCTGCTAAGAGGAAATGTTAAACCTGTTATGACAACAATTACTTAGCAACCAATCATTTGGCATTTATTACTCCATAATAAAAAATATAAAGTCTGTCCTGTCCTATATACACTAATTGACATTATGGCTGCAATACATGTGATATCCCAACAACCCTAATGGGTTTCTCACTAGGTGCATGCACTTGTGAACTTGTGCCAAACCAAACTCAGCTTTGTAAATATCTACAAAACACTTAAATCAAACACTTAGGAGCTAGTCTGTGATTTAAAACAGATCATGTATCTAATTTGACAATACTTTGTTTTCTTTTTAATCCCCTTCATATGATAAAAAAGACTTTGGTAAAATATCTGATCTTTTTGCAAGGAGAAAAAAAGAAAGCAAAAAAAAAAAAAAAAAGAAGAGAAAAAAAAAATGTCTTTTCTGCTGAACAAATAGCCAATTGTAAAAGAGTTCCAGTCTATCCTGTCCTAGACACACCAATTCAAACTATGGCTGTAGTACATATGGTATCCCAACAACCCTAATGGGCGAGAGGACTTGTGATCACAAAATAAAAATTGTGATGTATTAAGTTTTAATTAAATGTGAGACCAATGAAAAAAGTTTGGGAAGTTCTGTATTAGACAAATCATGAATTATGTGCAAATACATTAAGTGATAGTTAACTTAGTTGTTTATAAAAAGTATAACTGTTCTGAAAAATATTTATGATAGACAACGAAGCTCCTTTTGAGATTAAAGTGCTTTAAGTATGCAATTCTTACATGTTGCTTTGAAGAGCTCAAATGTCAGTTGAGAGAGAAGAAAGCCTTTAATTAATTTGCCAATTATAGCATTCACATCCACAGATGTTGAAGAGTTAAATTACAGTTTGGGGGTGAAACAGTTACAAATTCCTATGTCTATAAAACACTTAAGTGTAGTGGTGATTTGTAACCTTGTCTAGCAGGTCATTATTACTAAATAGTGAATCTGTTTCTCAATAGGTGCCCACACTTGTGAACTTGTGCCAAACCAAAACTCAGCTTTGCAAATAGCTACAAAACACTTAAATGAAACACTTGAGAGCTTGTCCGTGGTTTAAAACAGATCTTGTATCCAATTTGACAATACTTTGTTTTCTTTTTAATCCCCCTTCATATGATAAAAAAGACTTTGGTAAAATATCTGATCTTTTTGCAAGGAAAAGAAAGAAAGCAAAAAGAGGAGGAGGAAAAAGAAAAAAAAAAGTCTTTCTGCTGAACAAAATGACCAATTGTAAAAGAGTTCCAGTCGTAGTTAAATGTCAAATGTTCAAGTTTATATATAGCCCAGTATTTCTTAACCTATTTATTCAGTCTAGAAAACTTTTCCATATCTGGTTAGACACACTGACATCTTTTTTTCAACAATTATATTAGCCCTGTACAAGACCAAAAAAACGCTCAACATAGAGGCTTACAGAATAAGAAACACAACCCATGCAAAGTGATAACGCTAACAAGAAGCAAGGGACCACTGGAGTGAAAAGACTTTAGAGAGAACTGGAAACCCAATCCTAAGCAGGAAACAAGGGATAAACCTCTATTCCTGTTCAAAAGATCGTGGAGGCATGTGAACTGAACGATAAGCAAACTATCTACGCCTATTAAAAAAAAAAAAAAAATGTGAATAAATAGTAAAAAGTTCAGAGTTTTAGGTGAGATTGTTAGAAGTATAGAGTTGAAGTAGATTTTAGAAAGAACTGGAAACCCAATCATAAACAAGAAACAAGGTATAAACTACTTTTTCCGCAAAGGAGTGTGAACTGGATGATAGGCAAATCTATATGGTAATATTAGACATTTTATTATAAGGAAACCTTCAGCATCCACTGACCAGGGTTCTTTCTTTGGGATACTCTAGCACCATTCAACAAGGTTTGAAGGTTTGGCTTCACTTGCTCAAAGTCATTTTTAACCATTGATCTTAGAAAGTGGTTGTATACAACTGACAGTTTAGATATTTCTGAGCAGGTCTGGCACTATGCATGGCATCCATATTAAAGTCTCAATCTAACAAGGTTATTGAAGAACAGGACTAATTTTCAGGTTAATGTTTTGGTTTTATAGCAATTTGCAGTATTGGATGAAACTGCCTCAAGGACAACCTATTCTATGTTCAATTCCATTCTAAATTTGTTATAACGGATCCATACACCCAAGGGTTCAGCATTTACTAAATCCACATCCTGAAAAATGCCACAGCTGATATCCTCAAACTTTTCAGTAAGAAATTCCATGAATTATACACAACTATTTAGACTACCATACTTGGTTGCTATAGTTGCAATCTTTTGAACAACTTTAATCTTATATTTGGTAAGCTTCTGGGAACTTCAAACCTTATGAACACCTGGTAACAATGCTTTTATCTACTAAATAATACAACTGAAGGAGGATGTGGTGTATAAATGTAAATGTAGGGATGTAAAGAAGAAAAAAAAAAGAAAGAACAAATACCTAAATGTATTTTAAAAATGAAAAATCTTTGAAGCTTTCATTTTAGTTTTGATACCAAGCTAACAGATTAAATTTAATTTTAATATTTCCAATAAGCAAAATACTTTGCTGTATTTCAAACTGAATTTAAATTGATTGGTAAGAATTTTTTTTTTTTGGTTATCAGTAAAAATCAATCAAATCTGTCAATGTTTTGTTTAAAACAAACAAAAAAAAAACCTTTTCTGAAATAGTGATAAAAATTAGTCAATTTAAAGTTAAGTTTAATTAATCTAAATTGGAACAAATATTACTTTTAGTTTTTTTACTTTTAATCACGAAAAAGCTTTTTTTAATACAAAGGTGGGTATTTTTATGAGGTGTTGACATTTATCAACAGCCTAATTACCTGCATAATTTATGTAAGGAGGAGATAATTGTAATAAAATGACATGATGACACCTTTTTATATAATTTTTTTTTAACTAATCAGTATTCTTAAAATTTTTAAATATTTCAAGCATTCTAATTTATTGAATTTTAGTTACTTTGGATTTATAGTCATAAGATACTTTGAGGAAATGTTACTAATAAGTTTTAAATTTACTATAGTTTGTGCTCTTATTTTCTAATAATGCTGTTTATAGATACTTGTATATACAAAAATCAGTGCATATATATAATTTAAAATACTGCGGGAAGGGCTGAATTATAGTAAATAGTTTTTATTTAATAATATCACTTGACCATTACAAATACAGAATTTTTAAAGATTAAAAGTTTATAAATTATATGAACAAGAACTGTTTTCATTTTTATGATTTTCTTATAAAAATTGATTATTCGTCCAAATAATTTTTTGTAAGACAATAGTATCCATATATTTTACTCATAAAAGCAATTAAGTTTCTCTAATCAAATAATGTCTTAGTTTTATTACATTTTTTATTTTATGATTCAGAGCAGATTTTCTGTAACTAAGTATTGTTTTATACCCCACCCCCCAAAAAAAATTTATCCAAAAACTTGTCCTTATAACAACTAATAAAATCAGTAAGTGTTATAAAAAGAATTTATCAAAATTTCATTAAATTAAATAAGTGGAGGATAAATGTAAAAAAAATAAATAAAATGAAATAAAATAAAATAACTTCAAGATTTCCTAAAAAAAAAAAAAAAAAAAAAAAAAATATTTCAAAAATAATTTTATTAATTTCTGAATAAGTTCTGAAAGTTTCATTATGATCCAGAAATTATTTGATTTTTGCAAGTATTTCCAAATGTATTTATTGTCGCAAAAAGATGTTAAAATTGCTCATACAAATTGATGGTCCCAAATTGATGTCAGGAAAAAAAATGTTTTAACCAAAATTACAATTAAAAAAAAAAACAAAACAAAAAAAACCTTTCTACATCAAAATTTTTTTGATCTTCCCTCTTAATAACAAAGATTTTGACACTAAAACTTTGTTTTTATTAAATTTTGGGGGCATATTTTCATCATATATGCTCATTTTTAAGCAAATCTTTGGAGATATGTACTTAAATATATAATATTCAAGATGAGAACACAAAATAGATTAATGTATAAAAATTCTTTATCTTGGATAATTCAGACATAAATTATACAGTTAAATATTAAGAAACAAAAAATATCTACAGTGAAGAAAGAACATTCACACACACTTTGAAATAATATTTAGGGGCATTAGCTACGAAAATTTCAAGGTATTAGCCATTCTTAAAAAAAGAATTAAATAAAATAAAACTATTTCAACACTAATCTTTTAAAATATAGGTTGCCTTCATTAAACTGCTTTAGAGCCAACTCTTGTTATAAACTGATATGAATTGATATATCAAAATTTCTATTTAGATAGTCAAATACATTACAATATATTCCATGTCCTTAGTTTTACTAAGAATAAATAAGTTTGCATGAAGAATTTGGCATTATTCAAAATTAACTCATCACTTTCGCTAAATGGTTATCTTTCCAAATGCAAATCTCTTTTACAATACACAGAAGTATTAAAGAAATGGGTTTCGGTTCATGAAAATTGTAAATTTGGTATTAAGAATTTCTGAAATATTTTTTAATAGCTTTTTTTTTTTTTTGTAAACAGCAAGATTGATTTGCATTTGTTTATATCTTACAAAGTTATCAGGTGCTGGTATTTTTGTTATATATATATTATATAAATAAAATAGATACTTTAAATATTTTGTTAAATAATGCAGACTGAATGCAGAAAAACTTTAGAAAAACAGTGAAAAATTTTCTCATTGACAGCAAAAGGAATGTCCTCTTGATATACTTGACATTTTTTTTTTTTTATACAATCCGTTTTGCAGAGACACTTCATATTTGGTTAACAAATGAATGTGTGTGTGTGTGTGTGTGTGTGTGTGTGGTAGTATCCAAAACAAGTAGAGATGATGAGAAAGCGGAAAAGCTATAAACAACACACGAGAACATCTGCTGCTTTCAGCCTGTTTAGGTTAAAAATGAAAGACAAAACTGTGTATGAGAAAAATGTGTTCGGATCTGAGGATAAGAGGGAGCTACAACTGAAATTACCACATCACATCTGATGACTAGAAACCAGAAAGTGTATTATTATTATTTTTTTTTTAGTGTATATATATATATATATATATATATATATATATATATATATATATATATGAGAGAGAGAGATAGATAAAGAGGCACCTCCAAAGAAAAGTGATACCTATCAATTAAAATGTATTCTTAAAAATGAACTGATAACTGGAATGCAACATGGGGGTAATCATTGGCCGTTCAGTAGAAAGCTGTCTGTTTACACCAATATAAAAATGGTCTAAAATATGTGGACAAAGTTGCAGTCATTAGTCATTAAATTAACCCCTTTCACTACAAAATTACCAGCAGGTTGTATTAAAAAAGCATCAATATTTTGTTTAGCAAATCATCACTGAGCTATATTTTCAACTGAATAGTTATTCAAATAAACTGTGCTTCGGACAATGTAAATACAAACTAAACATGTGTTTGATGCACAACTGTTGTTAATAAAAGCTAACTGCAGTTGGGATTATAGAGTCATTCTAAACTCCAGTATCCTTTCATTAGCTGCATAGTATGTGCTTCACCAGGGCTACATGCAGTTTTGAATTCAGAGTTGTCTTTTTCCTAGATTGGTTGCCACCTAAAGCTAAAAAGACAAGTCTGCCCTATTATTTAACCCAGAATTGGGGGGGTCACGTGAATGTAACAAAACCCAACTGGAATGTGAACTTAGCTTTCTGATTTCTCATCTGAAGCCAGGACTGATTACACTACCCTCACATCCTAAACTGATGCCAATAAGGTGATAAATATTTTCAAAATGCACACTAATAATTCAAGATAACTTCTTGCAATGTGGACACATATATATGTGTGTGTGTGTGTGTGGAAAATTTGTCACTTAGCTAATTGATGTTACCTACAGCATCCAGACTCCAGAGACAGATCTGTCCATCCATTCATCGGGGGGGGGGGGGGGGGGGGGTATCAGATATAAAATTCTCCGACTTCCATTTGTCTCTAAAATAGCCATACATTGACCAATTCTAACCAAATTTTGGGGATAAGTGCAAACAGATAAAGGGATACAAAGTACAGTTGGTTTTACTAGGGTCCATAGCGTAGTACAATAAATTTTCATTAATTTTTTTTTGGGGGGGGGGTGAAAAATTAAATTTTATTATTTAACATACAAAATACTCCCACTATTTTAAAAACAATTTAGTGATTAAAATAATAAATACATATTTAATACAAATGCAATATTGTTTTTTGCATATCTTTTCTTTAAGTTTTTATATTTCATCAATTGGTTTGTGAAATTGAACAAAACAGTTTGTAAATCTTGACCAAAAATGTTAGTGATAACTTCAACAATACTAAATACTGTAAGGATTTCAATACACATTAGCGTATTGCAAAAAAATTCTAATTATTGAAAAATAGAAGTAAAATTTAAAAGTTCTCAGTTGATTGTCTCATATTTTATCTTATCAGATCAAGAAAAATCCACTTGAAAATTTCTATTTTCATTATTTTGATAATCTTTCCTGATGCAAGCAGTAGAGAAAACTGAATTCTCTTCTTGACAGTTATAGACACATTTCTTCTGTTTAGTTTAAATATGATTTAAATTTGGATGAGAATCCAATTTAATGGTAAATACAGTTTGGGAAAATCATGTTGACAGGTTTTGCTGATCAAATGATATTGATCAGTGAAACCTGTCAACAATAGTTTTTTCATATTGACATATTTGCACACATATGTTTGGTATCAAGGTTGGAATGAATTTTGACTGGTTAGGAAATACGATTAGTCTTCTCTGGGGTTGAGCAGAGCATGCAAGCTTCATAATTCTAACCCCATGGCAGAAAATGGTTTCCCAACCTTCAGTCCTCTGCTCATAAGAGAAGTATTTACCATATATACTTGAGTATAGTGTAAGTTGTTATGATTTTTTTTTTTGATAAAAATTTATATATATATATATATATATATATATATATATATATATATTTTTTTTTTTTTTTTTTTTCTCTCCCGATGATGGCCATGTTGGTCGAAACTAGTCGAGGAATATAAATGAAATAATAATAATAATAAAAGCATAAGAATATTAATCTACAACCCAGTGTGTCTGAAGATTTTAATTGATTTTTCTAATAATTTTTATCGTTCTATATATATATATATATATATATATATATATATATATATATATATATATATATATATATGAGGGTCACATTATACTCTTAATTTTGGGGGGACGAGGTTAAAAAATCATGCAATTTTGGTGGCTGGTTGCACTATACACAGGCAAACTTTTTTTCTGTAGGAGTTAAATTTCATGTAAAAAAAAAAAAAAATTCAGTAGCCATACTATACATGAAGTTGGCTTATACACGAGTATATAAAGGCAATTAAAACAGTGTACATTTGATTCAAGAGATTTTAGAAAAACCCATTCAAGAAGGCTTAAATACAAAAATAAATGCTTTTGGAAAGTGGGTTATGCCAAGAACTTTTCAGCACCATATTGTAATTTACAATAATTCATGGAGATGGAGAAATATTACAATTTTTTAAATTTTTTTTTAATTAAAATTTTATTTGAAAATTTTGGAAAGACTAAACTGCTTTTCAGAAAAAGTATATCACTACAATAGAATAAAACCGTCTATCAATTTGGCTTTTCACATCTGCTAGTTCTGGGTGATGAATTTTCTGTCCAGATGTTCATAATTACTTTATAATTTGCTATGCACTAATGAACCCATTTTCCTCTGCATTCATTCCATGATCCAAATTCATAATTACCAACCATTTTACTATCTTGTTCCTGTTCTTGCATTTGTATTTAGTTCCCCAATGACAATTTCTTGTGACTGGCTCTTTAATGCATTGTAAAAACACATTTCTTCTTTGGTGCTTTCTAATGAAATGTCAGTGCATATAACAATATGATGGTCATATTAAATGGCTTCCTTTTCAATTTCACCATAACTGTGACAACTGCCTGTACCTTAAATCACTTCCTCTTGTCTTCCTTTTTGTGTATCCTGGACACATGACTATGTGGTTGAAGGTGGTCATTCAAATTATGACAAAGCCTTGTTTGATGCCCTTCTATCGCCTTATCCAAAATCCTAATAAAATTAAGCTGCAGTCAAAACACATACAACAAAATAATAAATGTCCTGATGCTACACCAGCCATGGCTCTTATGGTTTCCAATGTTAACTGTTTGGATGTGCTAACATGTACATGTTTGGCCTTGGGGAATTAAGATGGCCTACTGTAAATATCCCATTCAATCCCTCAGATTTGCCTGTCAGTTGCTTGAGCTTAACCAACTGAGCTTTGTTCATGAATGGAAATAACAGGGATAGCCTCAGATTTGGATGTTGCAAAGATTATTGAAGTTTAAAGGATGAGGCAACCAAGTCAACTTGGAAACACCCCCAATTGGACGTTGCATAAGCAAACTGGGTTATACAACCTGGGGGTATTTCTAACTGGGCCCACTCTCAAGGTTTTTTTTTTTTTTTTTTTTTTAATCAAAACCTACCACATGTTTTCAGCTGCAATGTATATACTTGGTATATACTTATCAGACTTGGCGTCATGATGGATACATTGGGCTTTGTATATATTTGTACCTCAGAACCACTTTGGTGTACTGCTTTTTTACTCAATAATAAATGAATTATTTGGTTTAATTTAATTTATGCCTGGAAGCACTTCAAAGCTGGCCAGATTAAAACATGAATTTAAAGACTTCCTTTTAGCAATTAGTCTACGAGTTAAATTAGTACCTGTGGCTATTTTCATTCTAAAATCACTACATTAGACATACCTGCTCTTAAAATCAGAAATGTTCAATTCTGAGAGTTGATACTTTATTTCAACTACAGTTGCATTCATCAATATTAAAATATTGATAAAACTTTTAAGAGACGCATATAGAGATTCTTGTGTCTGTTGTGAATATTGTAGCCATGTCAACCATTAAATGCTCTTTTTCCCAAATAGGGGATGGTAGATTATTATCAAGCATTCCTTCTAACTCTTGACTAAGAGCTTTAACAGTCATGTTACTAACTGCCAAGGAGACTCATAATCTTCCATTGCATTGAGTAAGTTTGAATAAAATATATTTTTGCTGGATGCGATTTTTTGTTCATCTAATTGCATCAACTGGACTACAACATCCTGTTTCTCCCTTTTCAATTCCTTGTTATTTAGTTCCAAGGAAATCACTTGCTCTTTACACTTTTTCAAGTCTGTTTTTAGTTTTCACATAGATTAGGCATAACAGTGTGTTGTTAAAATAAACAGCAACAATAAACTCCTCTAGTCTTGATATTGGCTTGTTTGTTTAGTGGCATATCAACTCCTTATGGGTCATTTAATGCCAAAATTTAATTTTCTTGGATGCATTAGTAATTTCTCTTACAAAAATGTATTGCTGGTAATTTTTATTTTTTTTACACTATGAAAATGTGTGGCTGGCATTTTTACTATAAAAATTTATTTTTCTACATTCATAGTGTTTTAACCACAGTTTGTGAGGTGGGGGGGGGGTTAACTATTTGCCCATAGCGGAGACACTAACAGGTGTTTCCACCCCAATTCAGGGTGGACCTGGGAACAACAGCAATTAAGAGGTAGTTTCATGCTCCTCAAAACCTCCCAATCAGAAGCCTTGCTGCTGGATGTAGTTTATCGTCATATCCTGGGCACAGTCTGATACTGAGACAGTTACAGAAGAATCTCTATATTCTTCTCTTAAAAGTTTTACAGATATTTTAATATTGGCCATAGCAACTGTAGTTGAAATAAAGATTCAACTCTCAGAATTTAACATTTCTGATTTTAAGAGCAATATGTCCAGTTGTAACTCTTGTAATGACTTTAAAATAAAAGCAACAACTAAATTGTTTCAGTATCAAGATTGGATGAGTTTGTTGTTGCTGTTTATTTTAATAAAACTAGTATGTATATGCATATAGGTGTCTGTCTAGAGTAGTGTTTCTCAACCAATGTTCCCCCAGAATCCTTGAATTCTGCAAGAAACAGTGATAAATAGGCTAATGCATTTTGTTTAATTTTATATTTGTAATTTTACTATACACATATGGCATATTGTTAGAAAATCCTTGGTTAATGTAATAAAGGCTTCAACCTCTTATATTATTTCAAATTATAATAATCATAGGGAATGTATTTAGCAATGTCTATATGGCATCAGTGTGAAACCGCCTTCAATGGTTAGTGGAGAATATGTGGTGGATTCATGTATCACTGAGTGACTCACTTGAATACAGGACACATACACACATGAACTATGATAAAAATATAAAAGAGAGATATTAATAATAATTTTATGCAGGGTTTCACTAATATAAAAAGGTTGAGAAACACTGATTTAGAGAGACTGTTAAATCTACTAGGATGATGAAGTAATCCCTGTTGCAGACGCCTGCTTGGGTACACGTGCTTCTTCAATGCCCATAGAGCTAACCTGTAGTTTATACTGTAACTATGTTGAGCATAGAAACTTACTTACAGTTGTAATTAGTTATTATTCATCAGCAGCTTCCAAACAGTTTTGTCTAATCAATTTCAGCCACAATGGCATGGTTTTAAGACACTCTACAACAGTGCCACATGCTTGGATCATCTCTCCCATTGTTCAAATACTAATATTCTAATCACTTTGGTCATGTGCCTATTTTTTTATCATTATAATAATAATAATAATTTAAAACTAGTAATTTTTTGCACAAATCTACAGAAACTACTCTATTTACTTTATGAAGATAAAGTATTTCACATTTTCAAATTCCTATATATAAATAAAATCTTGTAGCCCAGACATACTCTCAGCATTGAGTAAGGCTAATTTCGATTATCACCTGAGTGCATTAGAATTATACATTAAGTCCTGCCAGCCATCTCTCTGTGAACAGGAGTGGCTGATGGATTTAAAGATATTAGCCTTTAATGTTGTATTTTCTTACATATAACATTTGTTTGAGATTATTTGGGGGAGGAGGGGGGCACTGTGCTCATATTTTATCCTCAATTTTTGCTCTGCCAAGAGAAGAATCATAAACTGATTTAGCTGTTTTTTAAATTTTATTCTATTTTGGTATTACACTTTTACAGAAATATTTTTTTTTTTTAATATTGTTTCTTTTTTTTTTAAAAAGTGCTTTTTCATATGTATGCTGTTATCACTCTAATAAAATTATGTACCCCTGTGAAAATATTTTAAAATAAGACCCTAATGTAGGTACCTCCATGAAATCACTAAGCAAAAAAAAAAAAAAGAAAAAAAAAAAGAAGCATAGCATGATGAAAAAGGCACCAAACTTGACAAAAAAAAATTTTATAGTCAAAATATGTTATTATTAAGAGGAAAGGACAAACTATTGTTTTTTTTTTTTTTTTTTTTTTTTTTTAACTATTTTTGAAAATTTTTCCTTCTTTTTAAAACATTCTAACTTTTGATAAAAAAAACAACCTTGTTTCTCTTTGTATCAGCGGAACTATTAAATAACAAAATTTTAGCGTGTTTTTTTTTTGTACGAGACATTAATTTGGAAAATCTTGCAAAAAATAATTGTCAGATGTTAATGAAACTTCCAGAAACTATTACGTTTTTTTTTTTAAAAAGTCATGGCAAAAATATTTTTTTATTGCTTTAAGTTGTTTTTATGAATATGGATAATATTGTCTGAAAGCAAAAAACTTTTTTGAAGAAAAAAATGAATTTTTAAAACATTTGTTATTTCTTAAATTATTTTATTATTTTTACATTAAAGTTGTTAAATATTATAAAATTAGTGAAAACAGTGTTCAGTTATTAAGTAGATCATCTTTTAGCATTATAAGTTATATAGCTTATAACAATCAGAAGAGCCACATGGTATTAAAAAACTAATTTCAGATGGCTTTTGTGTCCATAAAACGGCTGTAATTCAAATGTATGGAAGACTAGCAAGAATACAATAAGAAGTCGTGTTATTTTAGTTAAGTGTTGTTCTTCACTGTTACAGCCTTTATTTTTGCAAATTTTTCATGCAAAACGTGTAGAGAAGTTAATTTGATTTTTCAATTTCAGCTTAGAAGGTTACCTACAAGTATTAGTATCATCTTATGAAATTTATATGATCTTATTTTTATATTATCTTAGTTATATTTTTGCATAAATGAAGTATCAAAATTAATAAAATGAATGGAAATACAAATAACACGGTAAAATGTAATAAATGTACATAAAATTATAGTATTTTATGTACACTTTTGATAAAATTTTATAAGAAAGGTACCTATAAATTAATTAGGTACCTTTCTTATGAAATTTAATCTCTCAGTCTTATTTTAATTATTTTTATATTTTCCATAAAGCATCGTAAACATAAAGGTGAAAGCTAAGTACAAAAAAAAAAAAATGGAGCACTGAAACTTTTCCTTAAAAATAACAAGGTAAATATGTTGGTTCACTTAAAACTAAATAATTATGTCACTTCTGTCCTTCCATACGGTAACTTTCCCTTACGTAAGCTGTCAATATGTGATAAAATCATCACCCATCAAGTGGCACCAAATGTTAAGACCTGCTTTGTCTTATTTTTAAAGTACATTTTTTTTTTGTGCAGAAAGTAAGTAATGTTTATTTCAAAATATTTTAAATAAACTTTGTAAGTTCTAATTTTCTTAAAATAGATTTTGAAAAAAATTATAATTGATTTTTAAAAGAATTTGAAACGGAGATTTTCATTTTGTTTATAACATGGAACAAATGGTTGACATGATCGATTATCTGTCAATTTTGCTGACAAAAAAAAAAAAAAAAAATTTTTTTTTGAACATGCTAGGAACGATTAAAAAATGTAAAAAAATACCCCCAAAATACTTTAATCTTACCTCTTAATAATAACAAACATTTAGACAATAAGAAATTATTTTCATCAAGTTTAAGCCCTTTTTATTCATGCTATGCTCTTTTTTAGCAATCTCATGGAGGTACCTACAATGACAATTATTACATTCTAAGAGACGGTGGTTATATCTACTTGTTTCTGCCTTATAACAGTTTTTAAACAAACATTACACATTCAGTAATAGCAGCAGCAGACATAATAGTAGTAAGTGTACCTATATGTAGAGAATGCAATCATTTGGGGCGTACACTTTAACTATGAGGAAAAGCTATAGTTAAAAGTTAATTGTAGTCCTCAAATACAAAAATAAATAAAAAATGTGAAAGAGTGATCCTGTTAGTCTCATTAACCTGCTGATTTTGCCATCTTCCCCAAAGACAATTTTGTTTAAACAATTTTTCACTCATTTTGTTATATATTCTTTACATGTATACATGATTGAAAATATTCATCCAGAAGTCATTTTTAAACTTTTATCACTATCAAATATGCACTGACCTGATTATACCATAGGTGCATCACTTAGTTCATTGGATTGAACTAAAAACCAAGTATTATTTAGCAATTTATTATAGTAATATAGAAAAATGCTTTTACCAATTTAGATAAGAATTCTAATCACTGAACAATCTTCATAGATGGGTCAATAGTCATCATTAAATGGGTAATAATCACAAGTCCTAACCAAAGATAAAGAAATATTTTACTCTTATTCAACTCCAATATTTATTTTCTAGAAAGCATCTCTCTCACACACACAAAGAAACGAACCACAGAACAACAAACAAAACCACACTTGAAAAATAAAATATCACACAAATTTTAAAAAATAAACCCACAAATGACAGAAAATAAAACCACATACAAAAATGTTGCAATCTTTTTGAATATCACTTCTATGAAATTAAGGATGGTTAAAAAAAAAAAAAAAAAAAAAAAAATAACCATGAATTTCATGACTCACTATATAATATTGATATACAAATAAGCTAAAAATCCAATACTTTAATGAAATTTAATATTTTTTTTATTATGCATGAACTTCTGAGAAAATAAGAAAAGAAAAGAAAAAAAAAACAAAAAAACAGGTTATTAAATAACCATAATCTTCCTGATTTTGACAATGTTAAATTTAAATTTTGAATAACTTAAAAGAAAAGAAAAATTCCACATATCTAAAACAGTGTGTGATTATATATATATATATATATATATATATATATATATATATAACTTTTCTACATCGCCAGAAAAACACACATTTTTATATAGTGGACATTTCTAATGCAAAAATGCAATGTTTATAAAAGAAATACTGCATTATAAATTACAAGTGACTGTAGAAAAAATAAACTTTTTAAGATATATAATAAAAATAAGTGATGCTCTTTGATCCAATGCCATAAATGAAAATTATAATTTTTAGCATATATTCAAACTTATCTTTAAAAAGGTAATTTAAAATGTTTTGCTTTTTCTTATGTTCAATATTTTCTTGAAATCTTGGTAAAAATATATATAATTTTTTTTATGTCTGTTACATCCCCAGTTACTTAATTTTATGAAATAAGAAATTCAATTTTATACAGCTTAATGCTTATATTAGTTAAAAAACAGAACTCCTTGGAGAATTTAAATTGTCAATTTCTTTTTATAAAACAGGAGTTCCAGTTACTGAAAATCTGCTCTGAATTGTAAAATAAAAAAGATTCCATAAAACTAAGATGATATTTAATTAAAAGATTTTAATTGCTTTTATGAATAAAATATATTATGAACATCATTGTCTTAAGAAAAAAAAAGCTTTTTGATAAATAATGAATTTTTACAAGAATTGCTTTCTTTTTTAAAAAAATTATAAAGTCTTAAATCTTTTAAAATTCTATCTTACTTTGTAGAGCTTAGCCGATATTGTTATTAAGTAAAAATATATACTAATAAATCGTAAAATTTAGTAAAATTAATCGAAGCCCAATATTTTAAAATTAAATTAAATTTTTTTTTCTTTGTATAAACATGCTGATTTTTGCAAATATGAATGTGCATACATGACATTATCAGAAAATAAGAGTGATAACTATAGTAAATTTAAAGCAAACATACTTAAAATTCAATAAAACTTTAGATTACAGAGAATATTTCCCTAAATTTTGAAGATTATTGCGTAGTTAAAAATTATTAAAAAAAAAAAAGGTGCTCACATTATATTCAAGTAAATTTATTAATTAAACTTTTAATCAGCTAATATTCCTTAAAGAGTTTCAGAAAAGTATATTTTTGTTATGATGTTGATGTGGGGTTAGTAGAGACAAACGCCAAATAACACGTAACAATAAAAGGGGTTTAATAGGTTGGTATAAAGGTACAGAAATCGCCTGAGTAGTCAATAACTAGCTCAGCCAGGAACTTCTTGGACTCTCGACGTGCCACTATTTAAAGTCTTTGTTCACAGACAAGTTCATCTTCAAGAGGGGTGGTAGGTTTCCGACACAACAATTTTATTTTTGAAAGATTTTTTAATGAAGAGAATTACATTGGGATTAAAGATTTCTAAAAACGGTGCTAAAATCAGCAATGCTTATCAATTTCAAAATGAGAACTCCTTCCAGTCAAATTCAATCAGTATTGGAAATATTAAATTTAATCTATCAGCTTGAAATTAAAACTAAAATAAAAGCCTCAAGAAAGATTTTTCATTTTAAACCTTAAGTATTGCGAATCTGTGGTGATACCTATATTAAACCAACTGAAATTTAGATATATTCTAGTTTTGGGGTTTCCAGTTCCTTCTAAACTCTATATTTCTAACATCTCCACAAACTCTGAAATTTTATTATTTATCCATCACCTCAATATGATTAGATAGGGCCACCTATCGCCCGATTCACAATCCTCCCCAGCCTTTTGAACAGGAGGTTTATCCATTGTTTCCTATTTAGAATTGGGTTACTGGTTTCTTCTAAAATCTTTTTCTTCTCTTTCACTTCCAGGAGATCCTTGCATCTTAGTTGCATTGCTGCCTTGGTTGGGGTGAATTGAAAAAAAAAAAAAAAAATATTTATATCTGAATTTTTATCTGTGTGTGTCAGATATAGGCGCGCGCACACACACACACACACACACACACTCTTTATATTAAATTCATTCCAACTGCAAGAATGAAGAGAGAGAAGATTTACCCAAACATGGCAAACAAACAGCTAACCCTAGCCTCATTTTGTATATTTTTTTTCTTAAACTTAAATTAGTGTTACATGGTATTAACTTATGTTGTTATAGTAACAGAAATGACCTCAATATACAGTGACTTTTTCATGCCTTTGTTGAATAGAGAATTTTTCAAATCAATTTTGTGGCATTTAACACTTGTAGGAAATGAAAGGGCACAGCCAATACAAGGATGCCATTGTTGTTAGCCTTATTGAGAGTCCAGCTTCAGTGATCAGAATGTCAGTCCACAAATGATAATCATATCAGGTAATACACAACCACCCACTACATATGGTTAATTTGGGATGAGATATTAAAGAGTTGTATGTAAGAGGTTATTTAAGAGTAGACAATGGCAGTCATCTATTATCTATGTAGTTGGCTTTGACATTATAGGAAAGGGCAAATTCACACATACACACACACAAAATCTCCCCCCTCACTTTATCCCTGATTTAAGTAACTAAGTGGCCTCTATCATGACTAAAGTATATTTTGCTGAAAAATGTCGGTTGAAAGAATTTTTTTTAATCACTTCACACCAAGCAAAGCGATAATGCCATTAGGATTACTGCATTGAAAGAGAGTGAGAAGAAAAGATAAAAGAACATGGTTCAGAAAGACAGAAGATGGTGATTGGCATTGCATTTAAATTTTTGAAGACCATAGATGGCAGGGAAGCAAGACATCAGAAGATAATTCTATTGGCAAGAAAAACCACAATAGAATACAGTTGCATCTAGATAGTTCAACAGTAAAAATGTAAGACCTAGTTACCAATCTAGTAGCATGCTTAAATTCATGCAGTTGAGGCACCAAGGTAAACAAATGAAGAGAATGTTAATTTCTAATAAAAATAACATGAATAAGGAAGGAGAGTTTGGGTATAGTTATTTACTCAGTTGGCCAGAATGTTATTGGATAGAATTGAAAACAGTTAAAACACTTCATTCAAAAAGATTAGACTTTACTGTATTATTACAGATGTCATTAGTATTTTTAAAAAAGTCAACATTGGCAGTCATCTTTTTTGTTTATGGATTTTGATACTGAAAATGGAAGAAAAACTACATTTTCAGATTATTTTGATTTTACAAACATGAAAATATAAGTGAAACAGTTTTTTTTTTTTTGTAATTTATAAAAAAATTACTGTGAATGAGAGATATGCAGAAGGGGTAATGGCTGATAGCATGGAAAGTGGAGTAAGCAAGCAGAGTTCAAATTTTAATTGCTCCTGTCTTATTCATTTTATGCTAAAGCTTAAAATGACAAAGAATCAAGAGAGAGAAGAATCAAGAGAGAGAAGAATCAAGAGAGAGAAGAATCAAGAGAGAGAAGAATCAAGAGAGAGAAGAATCAAGAGAGAGAAGAATCAAGAGAGAAGAATCAAGAGAGAGAAGAATCAAGAGAGAGAAGAATCAAGAGAGAGAAGAATCAAGAGAGAGAAGAATCAAGAGAGAGAAGAATCAAGAGAGGGCGAGAGAAAGAGGGAGGGCAAGAGAAAGAGGGAGGGCGAGAGAAAGAGGGAGGGCGAGAGAAAGAGGGAGGGCGAGAGAAAGAGGGAGGGCGAGAGAAAGAGGGAGGGCGAGAGAAAGAGGGAGGGCGAGAGAAAGAGGGAGGGCGAGAGAAAGAGAGAGGGCGAGAGAAAGAGGGAAGGCGAGAGAAAAAGAGAGGGCGAGAGAAAGAGACAAATCCATCTTTCTCCATCTATGGTTTAGATAACAAGGCACACTAGGCTCTCTTGCTTTGGCTGGCAACAAATATAGAAGAAAACTGAATTCAAAACTAGCCTGAATAGGAATGGGTTATGTCAAGCTATCACCACTACTATCACAGCGTCAGTACATGTGGTGCCCCTACAACCCTATTGGGTTATAGGAATTGTGACAGGACTGGGTGATCAGATTTTATTCACTGAACAATATAGTTTGAGATAAATCAGTTGATAGCAAACAAAACCAAGATATTACTTGAGAAAAACCAGCATCATTTCATTACACCAACTTAGTTATATCAGAATGCTTGATGAAGAAAACACTGAATCCAGTTTAAATAAATAGTGACAAGTGATGAAAAGTGGGTACTTTACAACAATATTGAATGCATAAAATCTGGGATCAAAAGAATAAAACAAACTATACTAAAGTCTAGTCTTCATCCAAAATAAAGCCTGTGTTTATGGTGGCACTGGAAGAGAGTCTGAGATTTAAACAACTACAGCTTGTAATTACATCAATTGAAGGCAGTACTCAACAAAATGTTAAAAAAAAAAAAGAAGACAGAAAGAGAAAGTGAGGTCTTGTCTCAATGTACATACAAAACTGTGTTAAGATCTAGAAAGTTCATAAGTTTAACACTTATGTATATAACACAGTGTTGAAAAGTAATCAGCCTAACCAAAAAGCCCTTTAAAAGCTTTGGTCAGATTTTAGGAAGGAAGATGGAACCTTTTCAGCATTTCCTCATAAATGACATTTTACTGGTAACATGGATATGTGAATGTATCTCAGCCACTTTTTTTTAACTCATTGCACCACAAGCAATGCAATAAAGCCACTAAGATGCAGGGAATTACAGAATATGAAAGAATATAAATGGAGAAACATTAAGAAGAGAGAACGATAAGACAGAATATAATGATTGACATTGCATTTAAATTTTTGAAGATCAAACTTAACTATAAAACTGGAAGTGCGAAAAAAGAAACTTAACATAGAACTTATGGTTACATCTAGCCATTTCAACTGTAAAATGATAAGACCTTGCTACCAATCTACTACTACTACTGCACTTAAATTCATAAAGTCTAGGTATCATTACTATAAGAAACTAACTTTAGTAGCATTGTATTATTTTTTTTGTTTTAGAGTACACAAGCAAACTTTCAATATTGCAAGAGTGACAATCTGTATGACAAATGAAAATAGTCTTTTAGTTTAGCTTTGTATTGATTGCATTTTGGATATAGTGAATTGAAAGGCCTTTATTAAATGTGTAAATAAAATAATTTTTTTTTTTTTTTTTACAAATAATAATATAAACAAGAACATTTTAAACTAGCTTATTTTTTTTTACCTATAGTGTATCACACAATTATAAATTTTAGAATATATATGCAAAAAAGAAAATCTTATAATTTATCAAATACATTAGTCATACATAAAAATACGTTTAACCACAACTTCAATCAAAAGAATACAACATATTAAAGAGAGAAAGTCACTTAGATGGAAAACTCTTGATTACTGCTATCAAATATTAGCAAAATGTAAATCTGTGCTCCAGATTTTCTCAAATATCTCCTTTCCTAAAAGATATATTCCTTTCTTAAGCCAATATATGACCATTAAAAGAAAATAGTAAATAGTAATTGCATTATAAAAGAAAAAGAAAGAGAAAAAGAAAGAGAAAGAGAAAGAGAAAAAGAAAGAGAAAGAGAAAAAGAAAGAGAAAGAGAAAAAGAAAGAGAAAAAGGAAAGAGAAAAAGGAAAGAGAAAAAGGAAAGAGAAAAAGGAAAGAGAAAAAGGAAAGAGAAAAAGGAAAGAGAAAAAGGAAAGAGAAAAAGGAAAGAGAAAAAGGAAAGAGAAAAAGGAAAGAGAAAAAGGAAAGAGAAAAAGGAAAGAGAAAAAGGAAAGAGAAAAAGGAAAGAGAAAAAGGAAAGAGAAAAAGGAAAGAGAAAGAGAAAAAAGAGAAAAAGAAAAAAGAAAGAGAAAGAGAAAAAGAAAAGAGAAAAAGAAAGAGAAAGAGAAAAAGAGAAAAGAAAGAGAAAGAGAAAAAGGAAAGAGAAAGAGAAAAAGAAAAAAGAAAGAGAAAGAGAAAAAAGAAAGAGAAAGAGAAAAAGAAAAAAGAAAGAGAAAGAGAAAAAAGAAAGAGAAAGAGAAAAAGAAAAAAGAAAAAAGAAAGAGAAAAAGAAAAAAGAAAGAGAAAGAGAAAAAGGAAAGAGAAAGGGAAAGAGAAAGAGAAAAAGGAAAGAGAAAGAGAAAAATTTTTTATTTATTAGGCATTAAATTACATCACTAAGCATCCTCCATAGTTTACCTTTACTTTATTCAGTCTCTTTACAGGTATATTTTTTATTTATATCTTAATTTTTACACACAAAGTGTGTGTGCGTGTGTACAGAATGGAAGTGTAGGTGATCTAACAGTTAATGGCACAAAAACAGAAACTAGCAAATGGTGTTCAAACCTTGATCAGAGCAGTAATTTATATATATATATATATATATATATATATATATATATATATATATATATATATATATATATATATAATCATTTTACCCAGAGTAATGCAATAAAGCTACTAAGACACAAGGAGTTACTGTGTTCATGTTACATTAATGCCTTTGTAAGAAACATGAATCTTTTTCTTCCTCTAGCTACAGATAAATAGTGGGGCATTTCAATCCCTTTAACCCTGTAAAACAATTCAACCTGTAAGAACCTCTTGCGATTGAGACCACCACAACAGCATTTAGTGTGGTTGCAGTCCTAGGCGCCATAAACTAAAAGAATGAACAATCATTAACTCTAGTCTTTGCATATAAAAAAACAACAAAAAAAAACATTTTCTCAGTCTACACCATAGTACTTTATATACAAGAGAAAGAGGGAATTAAAATTAAAAAAAAAAAATAAGTGAAAATAAAAATGTCAGACCTCTTCAGCTGTGTTGATTCTGGACCCAAAACAGCACTTATGGCTATAAAATTTGGAATGAAGTTTTTTTAAAAACTTATTTGAAATCAAATATTTATACTAAGTAAAAAAACAAAACAAAAACAACAAACAAACAAATAGATGACATTTAATAGAGTTCAGAGTTTTAAAACAATATTTGTTCTAAAACAAAGTGTCAAATGACAATAGTAAGCAGTCTTTTTTTTTTTCTCTTCATTGTTTCACAAATAGCTTCATGGTGCAAACATTTTATCACTGCTATCAGGTTATTTGTGTTTTTATATTTCAATTTAGTGTATTTCCTCATTATATGAATCATTATTTTTCTTGTGTGTGTGTGTGTGTGTGTGTGTGTGTGTGTGTGTGTGGAGACTTCCAAAAAATTACTGTGTCTTATACACTGCAGACAGCTGTAGGATAGAGATTACTAAACTCCAGAATTATACGAGATGTGACAATTCCCAGAATTACAGTGTGTCACCGAGAATTAATTAGTCAGGCAAACAAACATTTGCACCTGAGCATGCCTGAGCATGTTATAACTTCCACTTTGATGAGACACAGACCTGAGGAGTCATCTGTTGCCAAGCAGTAGAGGAAATAATACATATTCATGCTATATTGCTAGCAGAAATCGATTGAAAAGAATCTGGAGCAACTAATTAACATTAAGCTTTGTATAAAGATTGATAAAAGATGTAGTGAAATGTTAGCCCCCTATTAAAAATGGCTATTGGTAAAAATGCTCTGAAGAAATTCAGTATTTTGGAGTAGAATGGCAGGTTCAAGGAAGAGTGAGATGTGCATGACGATACAAGTGGGCAACCCAAAAGAGAAAGAAGGGATGTAAATATGGATAGAGTGCAAACACTGGTGCACTCTGATTGAAGATTATGTGTACAATTGATAGCAAAAGAATTGAACAGATTGTAACAGAAGATTTGGGAATTAAAAAAGATTTCCTCCAACATGATTCCTTGAATCTTGACTGAAACACAGAAATATTGGTTTCAAGTGGCATCTGATCTTTTTTAATAATGCAGAGAAATATGATCGATAGGGTCACTTCCAGTGATGAAATGTAGTGTTTTCAATGTAATCTAGAAACAAAATACCAGAGCATGCAGTAGAAAAAACAAGAATTCCCCTCAGCTGAAAACCGATTTATTTTTTTATGCTTTACCAACATTTTGCAGGTTATTTAAAACCAGAAAATATATTTTTTTAGATTGTAAGAATTTCTTTATGAGATAATTATTTACTGTTACATAGCTATGGGGGGGGGGGAGGTAGATTCATAATTTTTCCAAGGGTATTTATATGTAAGTGAATATAAACCTGACTGAAATTGGAACTCTGCTCTCCAATGTCCAATTCTGAACGGTTATCCATTATACCACCCATACATCCAAGCTCATGGTATTCCCAAGAGGTCACCATCTAGGTACTGACTAAGTTCAATGTTGCTTAACTTCTGTGATTGTACGAGAACTGGTGTTTCAATGTGATATAGTTGTAAGCCTCCCAGCTGAAAACAACACGCATGGCTAGCCTGCAGTTCAAGACCAAGCTCATGGTGTTTCTTTGACCATAAGGGAACAGTTTACTACAAATTCTTAGCACATGGAGAACATGTCAATCAACATGTTTATTTGGAAGTACTGAAAGGGTTGAAGGAAAAACCCAAACCCTTATCTAACAAGTGGATTCTCCCCCCATGACATTTCTCCTGTATATGATACAAATATGTTTAAAAATTCCTGGCTAAGATATTCATTACAGAAATAGGCCATCCATTTCATTGACCAGACTTTGCTATGATCTTTGACTATTTCCAGAATTGAAAAATGCTCTGAAAGGACAAAGATTCACCAACACCCAACCATCTGTGACAATACTACTGAAAAGAATTCTGGAAAAGAAGTCCTAAGAATATTTCCATCAATAGACAAATCATCTCATAGCTTCACAAGGTAAATACTTTGAAGGTGACAGTAGTCAATAATGACCAGGTAAGCAAATTTGATTTCACAGGGTCATTCACAAAATTAAAGTCACATCTTGCATATATTTTTATAACCAAGAATTTTTCTGCAAAATTTAAAAAACCTTATGGTGATTATATAGTGGTACCAGTGGTTCAAGGAAAGGTGAGAAGATGTACACAATGACAAGTGGGCAGCCAAAGACTCAAACAGATTCAAATATGAACAGAGTGCTAACCTTGGTGGGCTCAGATCAAAAATTAAGTGTATGACTGATAGCAGAACTGAATTATGAATATGGAAACAGTGCAGCAGGATTTGGTAATGAGAAAAAGGATACATTTGGGACATTTCTAGGATTTCCATAATTGAAAAATGTCCTGAAAAGACCTGACACTCAGCCATACATGACAATATTACTAAAAATTAAAAAAAAAAAAAGAAAAAAAAAAGAGTTCCAAGAATGTTTCCAGCAATAGATAAATCATATTATAAAGTGCATAACTTCACAAAAGGAGTACTTTGAAGGTGATAGTAGCCAGGTAAGCAAACTTTGCTTTGCTTTTACATTAGTTTCATGGCTTAACTGTGACAGGAATTTTTGCCATAGTTAATCAGCTCTACCATAGCAGTAGCAATTTCTCCGTTGGTTTTTTTTCTATTTTTTGATCATTTCATAATGTCAATCATGTTTTTTCACTTTTTTATTTTTTTTTTTATAACAATCTCAGAGTTCCCACCTTGTAAATTTAGACCAATTCTTCTGCAAAAATTTTTTATCCTGCATGACACAAATACCATTTTATGACCACTATGTCAACATTTATACACAAACTGACAGTGTAGTGATGGGTTCAGCCCTTGTACTGACTAACTAATTTCTACAAGTGTCATGTGAAAAACAATGTCTTCAATAATTCCATTGAGCACTCTATGTTTGTACTTTATATTGGCAACATTCATGTTAGCAAACAGCTTAGAAATCTTCGAGAATTACTGTCCTACACTACTTACAAACTCAACATTAACAATAAAATCCCTTTTCTTGACATATTAGTTGATGCCAATAGCTATAATTTCATCAACTCTCTTTACAAAAAAAAAAATAAATAAATAAAAAATAAATAAATAAAATAAAATAAAAATCCACTAGCAGAAACTCTTGTTTACTTAAGTAATGGATTGAGTCATTCATTTTCTACAGCTTATCAAGTCTTTGCAGTTTATTTAAAGCCAGAAAGTATTTTTAGATTCTAAAATTTTTTCTGGAGACAATAATGGTTTAGTGATACAAGTCTTACTAATTAACCTATAGCTGGGGGGAGAAAAGTGGATTCATATCTTTCCAAAGGGTATTTTGTGCATAATTGAATATAACAAACCCGACAGGAATTGTAACTTTGCTCTCCAATTATCAATTCCAAGCCATTATACATTACATTCAAGTTTACAGTGCCTGATATTCTCAACTGGTCACTCATCTTACTGATCAGGCTCGATGATTGTAACTAAAAACTAACTTGGATTTTGTAGAAATTGTTCAAATGTTCTGTATGTGAGGTAACTTTTAGGCATACAGAACATTCAAACAATTTCTACATAATTTATATCCAGAAAAGAATAAAATTATAAGAACACAAGAAACATCAAATAAAAAAAAAAAAACTTAACTGCAGTACCTTGTCAGCTGTTTTCAATGAAACTTGTTTAAAAGAGAGATTGCTACCCAAATGCACTATATATCTCAATTATGTGGTGCAGGTTCAATTTATATTACGCGAATCATGCTTTTCGTATGAATGATTTGCGTAATATATATATGTAGTCGCCTGACGATTGCACTAGCATGAAACAGACTGTCGCCTCTAAGTGCTGACTTCCATGTCCACTTTTATATTTATATATATATATATATATATATATATATATATATATATCTATCTATCTATCTATCTCTCAGTGGTGACTAAGTCATCAATGTTTGTCAGGCTCATTACAATCTAACAAAATATACTATTGGTATAACTTAGATGCTAAAATGATTCCTTTACTCTAAGATACATATTTTTTAGAAATCTGTGCATGAAATGAAACACACACACATTTTGGTGGCTAGGGTTCGTGGAATACACTAGCCAGATAGGGTTTTTTCTTTTTTAAAATAACGTGTTAATCTATCTCGAGTGTGTGTATATGTTTATGTGTTAGTGTTTATGTATAGATCTGAATTTTTAGTTTAATTTATTGTACCTTCATGATCAGTAATGTTGACCGATATATTTCTTCAACACTACCACAGTCACATTCCTCACCCCAACTCTCCAGTCAAGGAGTTAAAGCTGCCACTTTCTTTGATTTTCACAACATGTAATTTGTCCCCTTTTTCAATTGATACATTTAGCTTAAAAAAAAAAAAAAAAAACTTAAACTGTATGGAATAAATTATTTAAAATGGACATTTGAAAACAATAAGTTGAAATAAAAATATAAGTCATTGGAGATTTTTAAAAGATTATTTATAAAATTAAAGCAAGAAATATATTGCCTATTAAATATATCTCTAGCTTCACAGGGGCTCAGATCTGAACAGCCTGATGAGCCATGTTAATTTTATTTCACTCTTTTTTTTTTTCTTCTTTATTATGAATAATATCAATGAAATGTATTTTGGCCAATATTTTGAAGCATAGAGTTAAAACAATTAATTTTGGATCCAACTGAAGTCAAGAATGAAAATGACACACTACGAGAAATATTGACCCAACCTGACAAACCCATTGGTATATTTGATGACACACATACCACAAGGACCATAACATTAGATATCTCAAAGGCCTTTGACAAGGTGTGGCACAAAGGTTTGCTACACAAGCTCTCCAGCTATTGATTCACTGGAAGGATTTTTTTTCTATTACAAAATCCTTCCTAACAGATCCCTGAAGGTAGTTATTAACATCCAGTCATCTGAGGCCCTGGCGGTCAATGCAGGCGTCCTCTAGGGGGTCACTTCTCAGACCAACCCTCTTTCTGATTTACATAAACGATCTACCTAAGAACATACTCTGATCTTTTGTAAACATCTATGCTGATTATACGATATACAGGCGCACCTCTAAAAGTCTTGACGATCAGAGATTGGCAGCTGACCTCTCTTCCAATCTAACACTAACTTCGCAGTGGGGGGGGGGCTGGTAGGTTACATTCAATGTCTCTAAAACCAAACTGGTTACACTCCATCACCACCGATCAGTCCCTGAACTACTGCCAGTCATGATGAACAAATGTCCCCTTGAGAGGATATTGGGCCTTAAATTCACACCTGATCTCAAGTGGAATTCCTATATATGATTCACCACTAAAGATGCAGGTAAATTGATTGGCTCCCTGTACTGCTCAAGTAAGTGTCTGATTCCTCATGCTATCAGCTACCGTTTTATAACAGCCAGATCAGACCGAAAAATGAAGTACTGTTGCCATATTTGGGCAGGAGCTGCCCAGACCTCACTTTCCAGTCTTGATAGAGTTCAAAAGCATCTCCAAGTCCTTGCTGGAGAAGAATTATTTTTCACACTCCAACCTCTCTCTCTCTCACAAGCAGGATGTGGAAAGTCTCTCAATGCTCTGTTGCTACTACCATGAAAAGCAACTATTTATATTATTTAATTTTAAATTAAAATATAATATATTTCTCACTAATATGCAATACAAGATGTTAAGAAAAAAAAAAAAGAAAAAAAAAAGAAGATAACTAGGGGTTAAGTTGTTTAAAAACTTCATACATCCACTGTCATTAATCAAAATAGTGACACGTAACCACAGCACACAATCATTTTCCAGAAAGAGATCATCATAAAGATATAAAAATATTCTTTGAAGTCTTTTAAAAAAAAAAAAAAAAAAAAAGTTTATCATCTCTCAGACAAATGAATCAGATATTGATTATTAATAACTTTGCAATAACTATTAGCAAAGAACATGTATTTTTGTTTCAGATGAAGTATAATTTATGTCCAGACAATAAACGTATCCTTTCAGTCATGTTTCCTCAATATTGATTAGTTGGAAAATCAATGCATTTTTTTCATATGTTGACAATGGGAATGTTAATAACAGAATTTATAAGGTGTGGCTACTACTGATTACATTGTAAAAAGCATTTCAGACACATTGAACAGATGTGTCTAAGTAAAACCAAAAATAAAAAAAATACATTTATTCTCCCTTAATATTTATAAAGTTCATTTTTATGACAAGAATATCCAATTTTTAGGGTACATTCTCATCCAGGACATGTAATGGATAGCAGCATGCCACATACACAAGGATGAATCATCTCCATTCCTTTCGTATTCCTAGAGTAAGAACTAAGTTCTATTTGGACAGCTTCTTCCCAAGAACTGGTGCTTTTTTTTCCCCCAATCACTACAATCTTGACCTCTTCCTGCCACCTTGGGTAACTATTATCTTCCCTGCATAGATCCATGAATTTCCCTTCTTGCTCTTTCTTATGCTCATACAACACCACACAGTAATGCTACCTTGAGTGGCTTTTTGGCCCTGTATTGAGCGAACATTAGTATAAATAACGAAAAAGCTCTGAATAAGAAATTGGATTTTTGCATTCCAGTAGAGTATTGTTCTATTCACTTTCACAAAAAATACCTTCAGGAAAGTCATGAATCCACAAATCCCCCAACTTCAGTGGCAACCAGTCTAGAAGGACATCTCAAAATTGTATGTAGTCCTGGCAAAACACATAATATGCAGTTAATGAAAGGATTATAGAGTTTCTGTTTGCAATGATACTTGTTTTTTAGTTTCAATTGTATATCCTTTGAGGGAGTTGGAGAATAAAAAAAAAAAGCATCATCCTGATTTTTAACTTTGGTTTTATTGGAGTATTGTTTTTTTTATCATAGTTATATCATCTAGCTGACCCAGTTAGATCAACAAGCAACAATAGAATGTCACATTCAGTTACAGTATTATTTACACCATGGTTGAAAGAGCTTTCATTATAGAGAAATATAGTCAGTCACTGAATGCATCATGGAACAAATAATATTCCGAGGCTAAGTGTGGTAGATAAACAAACCCTAGTTGGAGAGATTGGTTTATCCAGGATGATTACACAGCTAATAGATGGTGGCTACAATAATCAAGTGTTTTGAGAACAAATTCCTTAAATGTAAAAGTGGTGTACAAGGGACATCAGCCATTTTTTTAATCATTTCAACTCGAGCAAGGCAATAAAATAACTGGAACACAAGGAAAACAACCAATAAAAAAACTGAGAAAGAAAATCCCATTAAAAAACTGAGGAGAAAAAAAAAAAAAATTAAAAACTGAGAAAAAAAAAAAACAATAAAAAAACTGAGAAAAAAAAAAAAACAATAAAAAAACTGAGAAAAAAAAAAAAAACAATAAAAAAACTGAGAAAAAAAAAAAACAATAAAAAAACTGAGAAAAAAAAAAAACAATAAAAAAACTGAGAAAAAAAAAAAAACAATAAAAAAACTGAGAAAAAAAAAAAAACAATAAAAAAACTGAGAAAAAAAAAAAAACAATAAAAAAACTGAGAAAAAAAAAAACAATAAAAAAACTGAGAAAAAAAAAAAACAAAAAAACTGAGAAAAAAAAAACAGAAAAAAAAAACAGAGAAAATAAAAACAGAGAAAAAAAAACAGAGAAAAAAAAAAACAGAGAAAAAAAAGCCAAAAAAAAAACAGAGAAAAAAAAGCCAATAAAAAAACTGAGAGAAAAAAAAGCCAATAAAAAAACTGAGAGAAAAAAAAGCCAATAAAAAAACAGAGAAAAAAAAGCCAATAAAAAAACTGAGAGAAAAAAAAGCCAATAAAAAAACTGAGAGAAAAAAAAAACAATAAAAAAACTGAGAGAAAAAAAAGCCAATAAAAAAACTGAGAGAAAAAAAAGCCAATAAAAAAACTGAGAGAAAAAAAAGCCAATAAAAAAACTGAGAGAAAAAAAAGCCAATAAAAAAACTGAGAGAAAAAAAAGCCAATAAAAAAACTGAGAGAAAAAAAAGCCAATAAAAAAACTGAGAGAAAAAAAAGCCAATAAAAAAACTGAGAGAAAAAAAAGCCAATAAAAAAACTGAGAGAAAAAAAAGCCAATAAAAAAACTGAGAGAAAAAAAAGCCAATAAAAAAACTGAGAGAAAAAAAAGCCAATAAAAAAACTGAGAGAAAAAAAAGCCAATAAAAAAACTGAGAGAAAAAAAAGCCAATAAAAAAACTGAGAGAAAAAAAAGCCAATAAAAAAACTGAGAGAAAAAAAAGCCAATAAAAAAACTGAGAGAAAAAAAAGCCAATAAAAAAACTGAGAGAAAAAAAAGCCAATAAAAAAACTGAGAGAAAAAAAAGCCAATAAAAAAACTGAGAGAAAAAAAAGCCAATAAAAAAACTGAGAGAAAAAAAAGCCAATAAAAAAACTGAGAGAAAAAAAAAGCCAATAAAAAAACTGAGAGAAAAAAAAGCCAATAAAAAAACTGAGAGAAAAAAAAGCCAATAAAAAAACTGAGAGAAAAAAAAGCCAATAAAAAAACTGAGAGAAAAAAAAGCCAATGAAAAAACTGAGAGAAAAAAAAGCCAATAAAAAAACTGAGAGAAAAAAAAGCCAATAAAAAAACTGAGAGAAAAAAAAGCCAATAAAAAAACTGAGAGAAAAAAAAGCCAATAAAAAAACAGAGAAAAAAAAGCCAATAAAAAAACTGAGAGAAAAAAAAGCCAATAAAAAAACTGAGAGAAAAAAAAAGCCAATTGAAAATTGTCCAGCTGTGCCACCGGTTTGGGGTGGGGGTGCAATGTTTTTAGAGCCCAGATACCCCCAATGGAATAAACTGATGAAGTTTCACAATGCACTGCAATTTTTGGGGGGATTATGATATTAAACTAAAGAATTTCAACCAAAACTTTTAAACTTTAAATATTGTGGGTGGGGAAACACAAACTAATAATATATATTTTAATGACATATCTAAATAAATAAGATTCTGGACAACAAAAAAACTAAAATATCCATGTACTTCAAACGATGAAAGTTGCTCCAAAAGTTGTGCTTCGTTTTATGATGAAGTAAAGATGCAGAATTACTTTCGGAGCATTCATCACATATCTGTAGCATTATTTATTTCCTGATCACAACAATCTTAACATCTT
>OZ038485.1:50966783-51006783 GCA_964036315.1 Acanthosepion esculentum
CAAATTTGTTGAAGTCCGACTTTAGATTTCCCACCAAAGCAAGTTTCTGACTTAGACTTCTAACCAAGAACAAATTATAGAAGTCTGACTTATATTCTCCACCAGAGACGAATTTATTGAAAAACAACCCAGATATCTAGAAGTAGCTAAGAACGCAAAAAGTGTTACAATCCACATTTTTTTTTCTTCGGGCTGGGAGAGAGAGACGCACACCTGTAACTCAACAAACTGACATGAAATTAATTACTATTCCTAACCAGTCACTCGCCTTGAAGTTGTTGTTTGTGCTTTTGTTTTTTTTTGTCTACATTTATTGTGCAGTATCACCTTGACCCGGATTCGGCTGGCACTACGGCCCGACATCTGATTGATCTCGTCAATCTAAGATCAAATCACAACGTGGGTAGGTTGAATCGAGATCAAAGCAGTTGCTTCGGTGACCAGGCGTTGGAAGCGAGCCGGGTACGACAAGTTGGTACTAGAACCCAAGACTTCAACCGATGCCCCAGGGTTAGCCCGTCACAAAGGACAGACGTCACATATTGGCGTTGTGACTGAAAGAGTTCGGGTGTCACAATATGAGCACTGGTAAAAAATAGTTGCTGAAGACATTAGGTTTATAATACCCAGAAATTCATACACAGATCTCCTCAAGGACACATGACACAGTGGATAAAGGTGTTAGTTAGATCCAGTGACAGGACCCAAAGAGTGAGAGTTCAATATCTGGTTACGGTGGTGGAGAACTTGGAGAGGGGAATTAACAGGAGAGATAACTGACAACTGACATCCATTAGACATGGCATGTGGAACTAGAATATACTTAATGGCAAATAAATAAATAGATGCATGGCGGTTTGCTGCCATTATGTATTTTGATATAAATATGAGCAAGAAACAATAAAAAAAAATATAATTGTTATCAGTTTGATCTGATATTGTATTTAATGTAATAATAATTATTACAATAACTTGTATTTCAAATTGAAATACAAATTAAAATGTATAATTAATACTGTTACTTCATTTTATATCATGAAATGCTCTTAAAAGGATGCCGATGAGTAGTCTAATATATTTCTAAATAATGGATTTATTTTTAATCCAAAATTGTTATTACTTAAAATGTTATTATAGCAGATACACTATACTTGAAATAGATATTTATTTATTTATTAAGCAGTATCTATGGGTGTCCTTCATTGGCATTCAAGAAATCTTAGTAAATAACACACCCTCTCTGCATACACACTGTTTAATAAATAAAAATAGGGCATCTATTTCAAGTATGGCGTATTCATTATAATAACATTTGAAGTAATAAAAATGTATAATTAAAAATAAATCCATTAATTCTTTAGAAATTGCTTTTACATTTCCGATATAAAACTGAGTAGATATGAAGCTTTCAAGAAAATAATCTGGGTGAAGAGGATATGCTTTCCTTAAAAAGGGAAAACAGAACCTTACTTGCTGTGTTGCCTTCTGTGGTTGAGTGGTAAAGCACACTGGATCAAACAGTGGTTTCTCCTACAAAAGGGGCACACAGTCAGAACCCATTTTTCTTTAAGATTTCTCAAACATAATACAAGTGCGATGGATAAATTGTCGTCTTACACAAAAATGAAAATAACACTGACATCTCATTTTAAAAGACATATTTACCAAAATACACAAAATACCTTGAAATACTAAAGAGTAAATTTATTCAATTAAAAGAAAAAAAAAATCTCCATTTTGATATACAAAGTATCCACTGTAATAATATTTGAAATATATATAATAAAAACTACCGAGATTAAAATAAAAATACCTTATTCATTTATATTTATATATTCTAACATAGTAAAAAAGAAAATAAGATTATTTTGGTATGGATTGTCACTTCTGACTTTGATGAGAATATCTGTGCACTAACTAGGATCAAAGTGTAACCCTCTGCCCAACCATTTGCTTCAGATTAGAATGTAGTATCTGTGCACTGCTAAAAGTACAGCATATAAGTATTGGGTCATATCAAAAGGTTTGTAGCATTTTGAACTGAATTTCAAAGACAATATTTAAACATTTGTACATAGATTTATTCAACTACATATTGAATTTAATTTGGTTCCACTACCTTTTAACCAATGTTGAGACAGCTTCAGGATTCCTTCCTCCTAGGAATTGGCATTTTTCCGGGTGATGAATTGGTCTGGTCTAAGTGGTTTTACAGGCTTCCTGAGAATGTAACTTCTTCCCATTAAGAGAATTTTGTAGAGATCAAAATAAATGGTAATCCGAATGTGCAAGACAGGTGAGTACAACTATAGTTGGACATCTCAGCTAAAATGTACCAATTTCAGCCAGGTGTGCAAAGTGATGTGAAGTCTGGAATTGTCCTGATAAAAGATGACACTTCCAATGGACAGTTCACCAAATGCCATCTCTAGTTGGTCGCACTGGGAGCGTACTTATCTGAAGTCACTATCTGATTTTGCAAAAAGGGCTCATAATACACAATGCCCTCCCAATACCACCAGAAACACACCACCTTCTTCATATGCAAACCTAATCTGAGTGATTAATGGCTCACTTCATTTTCCAACTTCTTTTTCACTCCACTTTGTTGTAAACCATACGCTTTTCATCACCTATGATCATTCTTTTCACAAAGGAGTCATTTTAGTTGCATTTAAGCAGAGAACTGCAGTTCATTCAAGTTTTGTTTACATTAAATTATAAGTTACCTAAACATCATAGTGATTCATGTACCCAAATGTTTTCAAATGCCTTACAACACTCGTATGAAATATGCAGATTATCTCTGCAATGTCCTGTATGCTGTGATCTGGACTATTTTTTAATAAGTATCTCAATTTGGTCACCAACAACCACAGGCATGCTGGAATGTTCTCAGTCTTCTAGATCAAAATTTCTATTTATGAACTAAGCAACTAACTTAGCGTAGTCTCAGCTATGACACCATCTCCATAAATGGTACATATTTGTTTTTGCTCTTATACAGACTTCTCTTTCCAGAAATAAAAGAATCAAATGATGAAAAATGAACCTCACTGTCCTCCATTTTCACTTTTACCATAAAAAAGTTTTAAATTCACAATCCATACAAAAGGACATGTTAAAATACCACCTTTCAGAAATATGTGCCATATTTTCTGGCTTACAAGACACTTTTTTCCCCTGAAAAATACGTGTGTGTCTTCCAAGACAAATGTAAGGCAACACCCAGGCTCAAGTAAGCTTGGATGGTCACCTAATTGGCTTAACTGATAGGGTTGTGGATTTGTATGTTGAGTCATTACACTATAATGTTAACTATCTAATTCAGCCTTTTATATGATGTAATCTCAGTACTTAGCTGTTACAAGTATTTCCAAGACTATAAACCTTCCTGGAGCTGAGCCACAAGCTTAAACAAGCTCTGTTTATTAGCAGTAGTGAGAGCCTTTCTGCTCTTGACTAGTATGTCATTGCCACACAAACAAAATCAGACAAGTGTTTAAGTAAACACTACATGAGCCAGTATGTGAGGGACACATGGTGAATATTTTATTGTAAGAGAAAGATTTTTTGATTTTTTCTTAGAAATTTCTTTCCAATATTAGGATGCGTCTTCCAAACCACAAAATATGGTATATATAAATTTCAGTCATGTGTGAAATAAAATCACAAGTTCACATACCACCTATTCAAAATTGCTGTGAATTGTTGTGCTTATCCAATATATATTTTTTTATGTTTAATCACTTTTTTTAGTCCATTGCAGAACACGGGCTTTCCAAGTTTGTCAGGCATAAGATTTCCTCATAGTATAAATCTTTATACAGCAGTTTTTTTAGTCATTTCTATATATGAAAACAAAATCGGTGAGTTCACAGTCAATGATTCTCAATGCCAAGATTCATATAAGGCTATTCTGAGAGACATACAAAACAAACCTTTATTTGTTGGCCTTCTAAGAAAAAAATTTACTGCTAAACTTCCCCAACCTCTTGAGAGATCTAATCTATATACTAAAATAGATAATGCTTCCTGCACTCACACAAATCTTACTTTATCATAGTAAAGTACCTTATTACCCATTGAGAAATGATGCTATTTAATAAATTCTAAGGATAAAATTTTGGAAATAGAGAACCTATTAACTTTTTGTCTGAATTCCTTGGATGAGGAGTTATTTTTTTTACACTATTTATATTCGGACGATTGTCCGCACGTTCGTTGTTATCCCAACATTTTGGCCGTGTTGCCCATTTCCACTGAGTGCAAGTACACACTGCCTGACCCAGCGATTTAACTACTATGTCACCAACTTCACAAACCAACACTTTTACCCACTAGGACAATTTGGTATTAACTTAGAGCCTTACACCTAACCTTAACTGTTGATTAGGCTGTAATTTTTTTTTCTTAATTAGAATTCTTGCTTACTTGATGCAAAACTTGAAGAACAAGAATAATAGATGAGTAGAGTAAAAGAAATTAATATTTCAGAAGAAATTTTTTTTTGTGGAATTTTTAAACATGTAATTTTCCATTTACAAATGGATAAACACAGTCTATTAATGTTTTTTTTTTCCTATTATAATGCTAGCAGCATATATGTAGTAAACAACATAATAATAATAATATGGTTAAATAGTTCAGTGTAGTATCTGTGTACCCTGTGAAAAGGGTGTCACACACAATATGACACATTGCATTTTACCTGTCTGGATATACATTACTTTATGTTTATCCTTAATGCAAATAATATTGGCTTAGTCAAAAGGTTTTTTTTCTTTTTCTTTCTTTGTGCCATGTCCTTTCAGGATGTAGGCGATCATGACACTCCACCTCCTTCTATCCCTTGCAGCTCTCGGAAAGTCCCTTCCCTCTGCTTCCTCACCCAGACAACATTCTCTCATCCATCTGCTCAAGCTTGTCAGGTATATTGCATGCGGCTTTCCCTTGTCTCTCTATTCGTCCCATGAGTATCAGATTCTCCAGGCCCCCCTTCCTCATTATGTGTCCCAGAAACTTCAGCTGCCTCTTCCTGATGTTAAGTATAAGCCTTCAACTTGTTTGCAACCTCTCTAAGACCTCATCGTTGCTCACATGCTCAGTCCATGATATCCTTTTCTTAGTTTAATGAAGTAAAAATGACATTTATTTTCAACATTAACTTTACTGAACAAAATGGTTGCATGTTTCATCCAACATAATTCCATCTTTGGTATGGAACTGCTCTAAGTATTTTTGTAATTCTTCAAGAGAATTAAAAAAAATAAAATAGACAATTCTGTAAGAACTGGAATAAATGGTAATCCAAAAAGTGCAATATTTGGTGAATACAATAAGTGCAAGATGGCATCAGGTATTATCCTGAGAAAATATTACGCCTTTAAATAACTGTAGACTTTTTTCATCAGTTGCTACCTTAATCTGATTTAATTAAGAGTAATCTGGTGTAATTATTCAAGTCTTTGGGAAGAGTCCTTTGAATAAAGACCAACCTTTGGTCCAGTTAGTGGTGGTTCTATTTTGCCAGATTAATGATCTCTTAACCTTTATCACTGTGTGTGACTTCATTTGTTGTACAAAAAAATTTATCCTGCGACTGAAGGTGACTGATCCCTGAATTTGAATTTCGTAGCTGTGTTGCCATATTCTGCTATACATCTTTGAGGAAAATTAACAATAAGGTTACTGCAATTGAGAGGCCTTGAAAAGAAATACAGTGGACAAGGAAGTAATATTAATAATACAGAGAGCTAAAGGTTAAATTCAACATATATAAATTATCCACCACTCATGAAAATTCTATAGATTTTACATATTATTTAACAAAAAGGAAAAATCACTATCAAGTGTACATCAAGATATTTTATTCAATGTATTTCATATCTCAATTCTTAGCAGTAAAGAACTATCTCAAGTGAGCAATTTGAAAATGAGGGGGGGGTATAGAAAAGCAATTAAATAATTAGGTTATGTTTTAACTACGTCCCACAACAGATTAGATATCAGGAATTGTGCTATTAAATATCAAAAAGTTTGAAGAAAAAAAAAAAGATTTAAACAAATGAATGTAGTATTTATTTATCTTGAAATCAATTTAGAATGGAAATGGAGCTTAACCAACTCTACACAAGAATAGAACATCACATTTTATTTTCAGTCTTTAAACAAAATAAAGGTTTAATCTGCAAAAAGTTTAGTGCACAGACTGATAAAAAGGAAAAGAAAGAACAGTTGATTATTAAAATAACAAGACCATAGTGAGTTGCCCAAAAAGTTTTGTTTATTAAAATTTCTACTTAATAAGCAAAGTTTTTGGCTAACCCAATATAAGTTATTCAACCTGTTTTTTATAGATTTAAATAAATTACAGATCATCTATTGTTAATGAATATATACTTGTGTGTGTGTGTGTGTGTGTGTGTGTGTGTGTATAAATAAAATTTTAAGTTATGCTATATTTATGTGTTATTTATGACCAAATGTTTTATGTTTCCGAGCGCTTACGGCTATACCTTTAGCCATTATCAAGGATGATTCGATTTTTCAGCTTAATTGATTGTGTGCATTATGTTTATGTCTTAGTGTGTAGTAGGAATGTTTATGTCTTAGTGTGTAATAGGAATTCTGGTGTGCTCTTTTTAGAAAGTTTTTTATTACGGCTATTTTGTACCTAAGTGGACATTCGCTTTTATAGCAAGAGTTTTTGCTTGCGGGTTTTTTGTATAATGATGTAATGAAAGTGTTATTGCTGTATTCAACGAGGACATCTAAGAATGGAAGTTTTTTTTTTTTGGCTGAGTTCATAGGTAAAGTTAAGGGCGGAGTTTTTCTCAAATGTGGTCTTAAGTGTGTCTATTTCTTTAATGTTGTTTGCTAAAATAAAAATATCATCTACGTAGTGAACATATATTTTCGGTTTAGGGACTTGTGTAAATATTGTATTTTCTACGTGGGACATATAATAGTTGGAAAAGCATGGACTGAGTGGATTTCCCATACTAACACCATTAGTTTGGGTGTAAATGTTGCCATTATGGTCATAGAATGGAAGTTTGGTTGTGCATGCGTGTAGTAATTTTTTTAGTATGGATGGTTTGATGGATGGCTGAGGGATAGAATTATTCGTATATATAGAATTGAGGATAATGTCAATAGTTTGGTCGATGGGGACGTTTGTAAATAAGTTTTCGACGTCAAGTGATGCTATTATACCTTGGTTTGTTTTTTTTTGTAGATTTTAAAATTTGCAGGAATTCGTGGGTGGATGTGATGCTGTAATTGGTTGGTAGGTATGGAGTGATAATGTCGTTCAAGAATTTTGATAGCTCGTAGATAGGTGTTGGGATCTGAGAAATAATTGGTCATAGCGGGTATCCTGGTTTATGGGTTTAATTATTTCCATATAAATATCCCAGTTGGTAATCTCCGACTATTTTTTGAATTGTCAGGGAACCGACTTCCACGTTGCGAGCTGCTATTAGTTTGTTGACGGACCTTTTTAAAGTCTCACTGGGATTTCTTTTCAGTTTTGTGAATTTAGTTCGATCGTCAACGATATTTTAAAAATTTTTGGTGGTAATCGGCTTTATCCAGAATAACGTATGTGTTAGCTTTATCAGCTCGTCCGATGACGATGTCAGGGTTGTTTTTTAACTCTTTCGCGGCCTTTTTTAGTTTTGGTGTTAAGATACTACTGTGGTTGCTGCCAGGGGATCGGTTCTTCAAGCCTTCGGCTTTGAGTAGGTCTCTCAGGTCTGATTGAACTACTATGTCTCCATGCTTAGCCAGTTGGGATAGTGACTGGTGTAGAATTTCAATTTCAGTTCTCTTAGTGATGAGGTCAAATTTAGGTTGGATGTGACAGTTTGGCCCTAAATTTAAAAATTCTTTTTGGTCATCTGTTAATTTATGGTTGGATAAATTGATATATTTGTCTTCACTGTTGGGTAGTAAAATGTTTCATTGGTATAATTTACAAAGCTTTTTAGTAATTATTTGTCTGTGTGTAAGTTGGTGCTTGCTGGTGCTAAGGTTGAGATGGTGCAATGCTTCATTATATTCGGGTTCGGTCAAGGTGTTTTTTAGTGTCATGTTATGTTTGTGGATTTCGTTGTTTAAATGTTGGATGTCATTTTGAGCTTATTTTATTTGTCGTAAGAAAGGTTTTTTATGAATGTAGTGGTGTTATTTTCCTTGTTGTCTGCCGGGTCGTGTAATTTGATAGTTAGGCAGCAATCCTTCAAATTATCTACTATAAAAAATTTAAGACAGCTAACCTTATCCTCACAAATAACAACACACCACCTAAGTCAAAATTACAAAGAAAGAACATTATCTAGGAGTTCAAATGCCCCTTAAGGAACTGTGTTCCTGATCAAACCGGACTCATGAATAATTACATCGGTTACACAACTACATGCTTATCCAGACGTCTTACGTTACGCCTATCTGATCACAGCTCCATTAGAACTCATTTAAACATGCACACAAATTTACCAGACTCCATTAAAAACATACTAGTTGAAAACAAATATAGTGACTACATCCATCTGCAAAAAAAGATTAAAAATAATGGAGGCTTTAATAATAAAAAAGAAAAAGCCAACTCTTAACAATATTAACTACGAACAAAGCCACAATGTGCTAACCGTATTTGGAAATTAAAAACATCCCTACTACACGCTAAGTAAGACACACACACATAATGCACACACTCAATTAAGCTGAAAAATCGAATCATCCTTGATAATGGCTAAAGGTATAGCCGAAAGTGCTGAAACAAAACATTTGGACAGTTCTTACACACCCTTTGTTCTGTAAAGAAAGCTCTTGTTCGAACACAAGAAAAATTAAATGAAAAGCTCAATCGTAGTATCTTGTTTGTTGTTTTTAATGAAACATGCATAAATGAAGGATTGCTGCCTATATATATATATATATATATATAGGTATAAGAAACATCTGTAACTTTATTTTATGTGTGCCTGCTTCAAAATTATTGTATAGATATTATCCATAATTTTGGATGTGGTTGTAATTATTTTGATATTGTTAAAATTGGATCTCTCATTTTGAATAGAAGTTACCATATATGCAATCTTTAAAAACCTGATATTGAAGCTAATTTGACTACACTAAATGGATATATATAGTTTGGTCAATGGAGTAGCCAGGGCCAGCAGCACATATGCTAATTTTATATCTCATGTATGATGTAACCCCTTAAAATTAGCTTCAAAATTATGTCTTCAAAAGTCACGATATGCACGTATATACGGTAATTTGGCAATTAATATATACCTATTTTTATCTAATTTATTATTATTGCTATTATAGTCATTTTTTTATTGTTATAGATTTTGTATGCCTTTCTTAACACACACACACACACACACACACACATATACATACATACATACACATGATTATGTTAGTTAAATGCTGAACATGCATATTATCAAAACCTTCAATTATAAAAAATATACACATGATTTGGGGGTACAAGAAAACTTTCTTTTTGTACTGCCAATCTCGTGTATCTGCATAAAATTTTAAATAAAGTTAACTACTACTTTTAATAATTAAGAGGGACAGATGATAAGTCTCCAACTTCTTCAATATCTGTGAATTGCTACGACTTCTTGGGAAAGATAGTGAAGTGATTATCCCATTGCCTTTTTCACTGTTTTGAATTCAAAGTGGTCATCTTAGATTGGTTGCCACTTAAGGCTAGCAAGCCCAGTCTACCTTTCTATTTTATCCATTGCTAAGAGCAGAAGAGATAGAGTCATATCTTTCCCCGAGGGCATAAGTGTAAAGTGAGCACAAAGAATTCTGATATAGGAAAAACTATTTTCAACAGTTACATACCATATTAAAAACATGCCCAAAGTATTTCCTACCCAATAACAAACAATATTACAAACATGCTAAAAAGAGTCCACAACACACACTGTTTAAAAATCAAAGAGTTTATTGGTTGGAAATTAACATCAACATGTGAAATATCTGACCAATCACAAAAAACTAAAACCCTATTTTTCTATAGCCAACTTTCAGGAAATATTCTTGTAAAAGTGTTTTCAAATACCTTACAATACTATAGAGATATGTGGAGTACACTACATAGCCTTTTCTCCCCCCATGCAGCATATGCTAAAAGAAACATGTTGGCAACTTCAAACAACAGCATGGACAGCCAATCAGTAACTTCAAACAAATCATCTCCAACAACAACAAAGTCAGTCAGTGAATCTTCATTAACGATAAGTTTTTTTCTCAACCATAACTTTTTCTGTGAACCATTTAAAAATCTTTTCGAAACCAAAGCATTTTCTGTGTACCAACTACCCAAAAATGAACTCTACTAAAGACTATTTTTACTCCTTTTCAACTCAAATTCATGAACATATATTTGTAAATACAAATGATTTATTTAACAGGCATACTAGGTTTTATTTTTTTTTATTGTTTGAAATCCAGACGTTTGAATTTTTAATATAAAAAACCCCCGGATGACAGAATTTCCTACAAGGCTATTTCAACACTGTTTGCCACTATTTTCAGTGCTAAACCACAAATTCGCCAACATAAAAAATAAGATGAAAAAAAGGAATACTTTGATAAATCTGAAGCAAAGTCGCATATTTCCAAGCATTAGGTTAGCAATACTTGAAGCCATGTGAACCAAATATATAAAGTAGAAAAGAGGATTGATAACTAGACAAACATTGGGAGGAGAGACTCATGTACAGAGGATCCATTAATCTTATCTGTAGTATATCAGCAGAGAAGGAATAAAAATTATTAAGAGACTAAAAAGAGGAGTAAGGTCAGATTCACTCCTCCACTGAAATTTAAACTGCCTGGATTTCTTTAAGACAGGAATGTATTTTTGTATCAGAGCCCTCCCATTGGTAGATAACTCTTGTTAAATAATGATGGGCTTTCATTTGCCTTGACTAAGAAAATATAAGGACTGTCTTTGGGGGTGGGGGAAGTATTTTGACATTCTTCTGAAGAGAAGTTTAAAAATATTTTTTGTCAGTAGTCTACAAGATAGCTGATTCAGGTTTACTGAATCAAGTGTCACCTCCATTTTGTGATAAATTTTCTAGACAAAAATGTCATAGATCAGTTACATAAAAAAATGCACAATAATACGGAGATAAATAAAGGAACAGATTGACATTTTTGGTATTTTAGCAGGAAAAACAAATCCACAAATGTTTGTCAGTATATATATATATATATATATATATAGGGGAAAATTTCTATCCATGGTTCAATCACTTGTTCTGACAAACATTGATGACCTACAGTCATATATATATATATATATATATATATATATATATGACTGTAGGTCATCAATGTTTGTCAGGCTCTTTAGAATCTTTAACAAAATATACTATTAGTATAACTTAGATGCTAAAATGATTCGTTTACTCTAAAATATATAATTTTTAAAAATCTGTGCATGAAATTAAAAAAAAAACAACACATTTTACTATTTTAATATTAATTGAAATAATTCTATAAAAACTTTTATTTAAAATTTTTTTTTCCAAAAATCTATAAAAAAAAAAAAAAAAAAAAAGAGAGAAAAAAAAGAGTGAAGACAAAGTCTTTGATATGTTTGTTTATTATCCCCTTGCCCTTTTTTATTGTTTTATAGCCTGGTTATCAAGTTACTGAGGGTAAAGTGTGTGTTTGGCTATGTATCTATGCATTAGTGTGTTTATGTATCTATTTGTGAATTTTTAGTTTAATTTATTGTACATTTATGATCAGTACTGCTGACTGATGTCATATTTCCTCAACTCTAACCCAGTCACACTCTTCACTCCAACCCTCAAGTTAATGCTGCCACTTTTTTTGATTTTCACTGAATTTAAGTTGGGCTAAATTTAATTTACCCTTTCTCAAAAGATACATCCCGCTAAAAAACCTTATAGTGTACAGAATAAATTATTTAAAATAGACATTTGGAAATAATAAGTTGGAATAAAAATGTGTTCTTTGACAAACAGGGGAAACACGTCATTAGAATTTTTTTATAAAATTAAAGTAAGAAATACATTGCCTATTAAGTATGTCTCCAACTAGATAGCGCTCAGATCTATGCAGCCCAACTTAATTTTATTTCATTCTTTTTTACTTATTTTCTTTTTCATGATGAACAATATCAACAAAATGTATTTCAGACAATATTTTGAGGCACGGAGTTGAAACAAGTAATTTCGGATCCAGCTGAAGTTAAGAATGAAAACAATGCACTAGGAAAGATTTTTGTTGTTGATTTTTGTAGATATACATACTTGAATGTCGACTCACTCAGACTCCCCAACAAGTCTGACCCTCACAAAGTCGCCACTTTATATAAAAAATAGGAAACATTTATTAATCTAACATGTTTCACCTTTATTATATCTCCATCAGAGAATGAGATATGGAGAATTTTTTCTTTTTCTTTTACTCCATATCTATTTTTTTTTTTAGTGAGATTCACCCTCTACAAGGCCTGGTGGGATCCTTGAGGTAGAGAGTTACAGTTAAGAGGCTGTTTAAGCGGATAGGAGGGGAAGATAGCAGTTAATCCTAGACTTGAACAAGTTAAAAAAATAGTGATCAGGGAAACATCCCCTTGGGAGTCAGTTCAAGAGAGCAGTGATTGACAGAAAGAAGCCATTTGAGTGGAACTTACTTCTCCCCAATGGAATATGGAGGGAATGAGGGTGATTTGTTACAATGTAAGTAGCATGGTGGATCTTGGCCATGAAGATTAGAACTGGTGGATCCAAGTACAAGCACTTTCCATAAAAGTAGCAATAGAGCAGTGAGAGGCTTGCCACATCCTGCCTGTGTGAGAGAGAGAGAGAGAGGTTGGAGAGTGGAAAATAATTCATCACAAGGACTGAGATGCTCCTGCCCAAATATGACAGCAAGACTTCATTTTAGGCCTGATCTGGCTTTTGTAAAGGTAGAGGATAGCATGAGGAGTCAGGTACTTACTGGAGCAGTACAGGGAACTGACCATTTTTCTGCCTCTTTAGCAATGGATTGTATGTACGAGTTCCACTATTGTATCATCTGCATAGATATTCACAAATGATTCAAGTATAATTTTAAACAGATCATTTATGCAACGTAAGCAGAGGGGGGGAGATCTGAAAAGTATTAAATTTAGTCTATGAGTTTAAAATTAAAACTGAAATAAAAGCTTCAAGTAGGATTTTTCTTTTTAAAAATTCATTTCATACCTTAGGTATTGTGTTTCTGTGGATACATTATATATATATATATATATATATATATATATATATATATAAAAACAAACATGCACTTGGACATTTTATGAGTTATAAAACAGATGGATTTTGCTAAATTTTAAGGGTAAGCAATTACAATTTTTCTTTAATTGTAAACAAAATAAAAAGAAAAGCAAACTATATTTCAGGGTGTTATCACCAGCAATATACAAGTACCTCATTATAAAAAAAAAAGCAAAAATTAATGTTTATTATAAACAATTTCAGTAAAATTGAAACACCGCTATGTCTCACAACTAAAATACTAACATTTAGTTAATCTTTCATGAGTCAAGATAATATACTAAGTTGTACTAAGAATCTATAAGTAATGGGGTGGTTAATTGGTCAAAATTATAACTTTTCAGTACCCCTTTGTATTAGTTAAAAAAAATAATGTACATTCAAACATAGTAAAGTTAAAGATGACAAGAACATAATCATTATGCCCACTTCTGTTAGCCGGGACAGCCAGCAAGTTGAAAAAAGAAAAGACACTTATTCATAAGTGGTGATTATATGAAAAATAGTGTTTTGTTGTAACTGAAATGTGCATTATACATCTATGTTATTGTACTTCCTGCATCTGTTGTCATTTCCATGGAAATATATAGAATGCATTACTTTCAGAGCATTTTTTTTACAATATGTATACAGTGTAACCCGGATATAAGAGAGTTGTCGGGACTGGAGAAGAAGTATCTTATATCCTGGTTTCTCTTATATCCGGGTTTGGTCTATTTTGTTTAGGTAAGTATGGCTCTAATGTTGGACCAGATAAAATCTCTCTTATATCCGGGTTTATCTTATATCAGGGTCTCTTATACCCGGGTTACACTGTGTGTGTATATATATATATATATATATATATATATATATATATATATATATATATATATATATATATATATGCAAGAGAGAGGAGACCCATAAACAACGCTCTTTATTCTATGATTAGTTAGTAAGCAGAAAAAAAGAGAAAAGGAAACATGTAAGCTATAAATCATCCTGAAGCAAGTGTTAGAAAATAACTCGTGTCTTTATTCCTGACCTAGTTATACATTTATTTTGGTTTTTAGAAAACATTCATAGATTTGACCAACATTAAACCGAGAAAGCCTTTGCATGTGAAAGGTGATGCACATTAGATTAAAATGTATGAGAGTAGAAGTTGAAGTTTTTAAAAGCAAAGAATACCAATGGGAAGGGGGCGAATTTATTATATATATATTATAATCATTTCAGCCATGTCTTTCTAAAATACCTTTCCCCTCCTTATTCTTATATTAGTGAAAAATGTTTATATATTAATATTACTATTATACTCTTAAGCCAAAAAAATTATTTTCGAACCTGCAAATGTGTGTGTGCGTGCGTATATATATATATTTAACAACTTAAAAGTTACTTGTTTGAGTTTTATTAGATTTTTTGTGTCATTTTTATCTGCTAAAAAAATTCATATGAAGTATGAAAAAGAAAAATAGCACAAATAAAAATACTAACTAGAGTGCATGGATGAGCTTCATTCAAACACAGCATTGCAACGAACACTGCTTCATTGGTACATTTGTTCTACTCAATTGAAGAGATTGGCTTTATAGATGAAAAAGTTGTTGATCAACTTTTAGCATTAATTTCAATACCCCCCCCCCAAAAAAAGAACTGGTGTTTTTAGGACAGAATTCAACAATGTGTGACAGAAGACGGAATGTTGTTATAAGATATAATTAGTCATAGATGGATTTTTATGAGATCAAATAATGTGGATGTCAGTTTACATGACAAAAGAATTTACCTACTTAATTTACTTCCTTCATAGACAGAGTCCTATCAAGAAGTGAGAAATTATGGTCCTCCACAACTTCCTGTCATTTGTTGCTCTCAGTAACTGGCCCTTTCACTATCCATTTGTCTTCTTTGTTTTGCCATCCATTGACTCAAACTAATCGAATCGGATATTTACTGTTTCCGCCTTGCTTCTTTTGCCTTCAGTATGCATTAAGTGTTAAATTCGCCAAGCCTTCTTGCCTTGTGATGGGTCTCTTTCTGATTGCAAGCAGAAGTTCCTTGTAGTTCCAATTATCTTTAAAACTGTTTTTCACATGTTCTATCCATGGCATTCACAGCATTTATCAACAGAAACACATTTTGCTTCAAGTCTCTTCATCTGTGAGAAGATGGCTCTATATGAGATCAGATATTACATAGCAGTCCAGTACACCATATCTCTAATTCCATGATTTTAAAAAATACAAATGAAATACAAGCTGGTTGGTCAAACAGGAAATAAAAAAAATCATTAGTAACATTTCTTTTGAACCAACTATAAGGAAATGCCTATTTACCATTTTAAAAATTTTGAATAGATTGGCAATTAGCCAATGTTTTGCCAACCATTCCAATAAACAATCTAATAAATAGTGTAAATAAACAATCTACTAAACAAATAGTATTTATTACTTTTGCTGTCAATTCTCAAGAACAAAAAAATTACTTTCATATGTTTAGGTTTTATTATAATTCTAAATATTGCTTTTTAAAACAGTAAACCTTGCTGAGAAGTGAAGGTAGTTAAAATAATAGCAGAGTCAAGGGAAAAACTGTCATTTTGACACTCCAGTTTTTTTTTTTGTTTTTTTGTCAGGCACGAAGGTCCAAGTTTGACAAGTCACTTTTTTTTCAACATTATGGAAGAATGTATTAATCATTTTGTTTCATTATCTTTCTGTCTAAATCATAATTCCATACTTTCACATCTTTTCTTTCTTTTTCAGTAAAGGACATTTCTGGGTACTTTTTACAGACTTTCATGGAATTTTTTTTTTTTTTTTTTTTTTTTTTTTTTAAATAACTGTGTAAAGACCAAAATGAATAGTTATGTGACTGTGCTATATTTGAGTTAATTGGCCATGGTTAAATGTAATTGGCAAAAGTGCCCAATAAAACAGAACTGACAAAGTTTGCAATAAACAATAACAAGAGAAAGAAAAGAACTGGGCAAAAATAATATTGAGCAAACGATATATGCAAGGCAAAAAGTTCAAACTAAGAATCATGTTGACACACAAAAGGGATACAGATAAGCGATCACAGTGTTTGGACTTCAAGACAACAGAATTAAGTCAGATGAGGTTGAGGAGTGATCTATCTTATTGACTAGGAGAAAATCCCAACATGCATCTGTATGTCTTGTCTATAAATTCGGGAGTGTTTTTGCAGGCATTCCTACTGGATTGGAACCAACAGAATGTCAGATATGTGAAAACTTCACAACCAATTTTTATTTGGTCATCAGGGATTTATAAAATTGAGTGGGAAGTGGATCCAAGGAAAAGGGAAGAGAAGTAGCGATAACATTTGAAATAAAAATAAAAAAAAAAACTGAAAACTCTAACGACGACATATGTTTACTAGTAATACAGAATGATCTTCACATCCTTGTGGGTGACAAATTATCAAATTATTATTTCACCCAACAAACCCCTTTCCCACAGATGAAACATGAAGCAAGCCTCTTGCTATTTCCATGGAAATAGTTCAGACGAACTACATTCCTTAATTCCATCAGTTCTAACCTTCACAGCAAAGACACGCCCTGACACACACATTATAGTTAACCACTCTCATTCCTTCATATTATATTGGTAAGATGCAAGTTCCACTCAAACAGCTTCTTCCCACAAACTGCTACTTTGTGGAACCGACTCCCAAGAGGATGTTTCCCTAATCAGTGCAATCTTAACCTGTTCAAGACAAGTATAGGGTTAACCGTTATACTTCTCACATATCCACATAAACTAACTTTTTCCACATAATCCTGTCTTGAGTGACTCTTGTACAGGGTGAATACTATTGTAAAAAAAAAATAAATAAATAAAAATAAAAAAATTAAATTAAAATTTTTTTTTTTACGTTACCTTCCTCTTTTAACCATTTCCATAGTTTCCTTGAGACAATTCATTTTTAATTCTAAATTTATTAACATGGAATCTTACACTAAAGCCTACTTTGAAAAATTTGGGTCCTTCATGAAGTAGAAACCTTACACCTAATAATTCCATATCTGTCATTTTGATCAGATGACTATGTTGCGTTTATTGTAAGTTGGTTAAAGTAGGATTACCATAGTTTAACAAACTAGTGATATTTATTAGCAAAGACAAACTCCAACCTATTTATACTTTGAAGGATATAATTTTTTGGTGGGGAGACAGGTTAGGAGTGAACCTCTAGTCTTAAATTAACTACAGAGTTACATTGTTAATTACCTGTTGCAGCATGATGATATCCAAACTGCTACCAAGGGTGCCAAATATATACTCCAACAAGACTTAGTGAGGAAGAAAAGAAATATGGTGGGAGAAGAAAATAAAAATATAATTGGTGGGGGTGGGGGAAAGGTGTAGGGGTACATCAATTATATACATCCCTGCTAGTCATCAAAAAGACACAGTCTAGCCTTATTCTGATTTCTGATAGAATAGTACACCCTTTTTCTAATTCTGAATGCTTTCTTTTTTCTACCTTCAATTAGTAAAATTGGGAGCAACACAGGTTTGACAATGATTTGATTCTCTAAAAGGAGCTCACAGTCAAAGGCTCATTTCCAATGAACACTGTTACCTTTGAATGAATACTTACCTTTGCTATTATTAGTCATATAGCACATTTTGCTTCATGATCTCTGGCTATTGTTACAAAAAAAAAAAAATGCTACACATTAAAGTGACTAATATAACTAAGTTGATGCAAATGATTTTTAATACTCGATTTGAATATTTGGAGTATGTTGGAGTCCTCCAATAATGTATAATATTGATAGCAATACTTAATCTCAACTGATCTACAAAACTGTGGGGGAATCATGAAACTTTGAAAACCACATCTGATCATTTAAAATAACTTCTCCATGAACTGTACAATTTTTTTTTTTTTTATCACAAATCATTGATAGATTCATTGTCAACCCTTTGCAGATATCTAAAGCCAGAAAATACTTTTAGATTGTAAGAATTTGGGGGGGGGGGGGGGGGCGATAAGGATTTAGTGACCCAGAACTAGGGAGAGAAGAGATGGATTCATACCTTTCCCAAGGGTATTTGCATGTAAGTGACAGGAATTGCAACTCTGCTCTGATTAAAAATTGAGCCATTATCCATTACACCACCTGAACATCCAAGCTTACAGCACCTGGTATTCTCAAGCAGTCACCCATTCAGGTACTGACCAAGCTCAATGTTGATTAAATCTGGTGATTGAATGGGAACTAGTATTTCGACTTGATGTGGCCAGAAGCCACATCACAATTGTAATTTAACCTTAAAATAAAGAAGTGTAATGTGCTGAAAAATGTGAGTTATTTACTTTCATCATTAATGTTAAGAAAAAAAATTTATGATAATGACAGTTATCACAATACGATCAAAAGCCATCTTTATCTTCTTTTTATTGAAGTTGAAATCTAAATGGTCTGAATACCAGCTAGCAACAAAAAAAACAAGGTTTTGATTGACCCAAACCCAATAGTATTTATTAGTGATTGGTTACAAAGGATGGTATCAGTTGAGAAGACTGAAGAACCTTTGCAAACAAAAGATTAAGAAAAAGTATGCACACACACCACAAAATTCAGATTTCAAAACATAGCCAGCATTTGATCTGGCCCAATCCAGATTAAAGTTTTTCTAAATTTGTAATTATCAGTGGAAGTGATTGAACATTTTTATTTAGTGATTTGAAACCTGCTTCCTGCAAGGTTTTAATCCAATTCTTGCAGATATCTCAGTTGAACTTCACACAAATCAGCAATTTGTCAGTCTAAGAATTAGAAAATCTGCAATAAATATCTATATTGAAATAAACTATATACAGCGATAGCTCGGCTTAAATCGTTTCAAGTCAAGTCATTTTCAAAGACATGTCACTTTGTCTTAAATATCATATGGAAGAATAAAAACTTACCTTAGGTAGTTTTACTAAAGTTTATGCCAGACATTAAAAATATTAGAAATGTCAAAACAGTAAAATAACAATAAACACATAAAATCATCAAAAACAAAAAAATTTGCATAGTAAAGTATGATCATCTTTGCCCATGGCTCTGAAGAAAACTCCCAGCGCTAGTGCTAATGTTAAGTGTAAGGCTATATTGCTATTGCTGGGAGATAAGACGGAAATTAATTATTTTATTCAGAATACTGTACATACATGTCAAAAATACTGTAATAGGGGTGTGCTTATTTGCAGTATGTAGTGTGCTTAGTTCGACTAAATCATTTTTCAACCCAAGTTGCAACCTCTGGAACTAATTAACGACATATGGTGAAACATACCCATATGTTATATACACACACGTGTGTGATTGCAAAATAATTTGTATCAGTTTTATTTGCTTTTAAAAAATATTTTCCATAGTATACTTTATAATTCATTTAATAATTTATCAAATGATTGATTCTAGAAAACATTGATGAATACTCATCAGAATTTGTTAAACTATTTCCAATATTTGCCAACATATATCTTACTTGCACTGATATAAAAAAAGAAAATAAAACACACACAAGACAATGAAGTTCTGTAATTGAATTTGAGAAAGATGAAATCTGGCTTGCATACATCTAAAAATTAATGTTATAGAAATTTAAAAGAATGGTTGCTACCATTCAGAAAAACCACAAGTATATGGAGGAGATTATATATATATATATATATATATATATATACATATATATATATATACACACACACACACACACAAAAAATGAGAGAAAGGACAGATGAAGTAAAATTCCTGTTAACATTTACTTTAAAAAAAGTGCTCAGTGCAAAGTAGAGCAATATATTATTATTTTTATTAGAAAAAGATAACAAAACCATGTTGAAATCACTACACAATAGCCTTCGTGTTGCAGCAACTTTTTGCCTCTTCAGGCAATGGTAAGTAACTGGTGATTAAATGATTTTTAAGAAAATTTCAAAAGCAAAGTGTTACCTCTTTTCCGAAATATAAGGAGCAAGTGAGAAAACACAAGGTCAGAATTAAAAATAGATTTGTTGGTTTGTCTTGATTAACCAATTAAAAGTCAGATCTATGCTAAATAGAAAATTAATGGAGGTGAGGGAGTTACTTTTTTCATGCCATGATAAACGGGAACATAGGTCATCATTGACAACTGTGGAAAACAAGCAAGCAACAACTGTATAGTGATTGTAGACAAATATGACATGTCAGTTTTTTTGTTTTTTTTGATCTGTTCAGATTTAAGTATTGCTGTCCAGTTTGTATTGTTAATATCTTACATAGATGTTCCATATTTTTAATTTTATCTTTTAGGTTCCTCTAAAGAATCTTCTTGAATCTGAAATTAAAAAAAAAAAAAAAAAAAAAAAATTTCTGCTGAAATTAAATTTACGTCTGATTATCCTCCTCCCACTCCCCTCAGAGTCCTTTGAAAAATTGATTATATATATATATATATACTGTGTGTTTCATTAAAAACAACCAACACAGTACTGCAATTAAGCTTTTTAATTTTGCGCTCATATAAGTATTTTTTTCTGGACATAAAGAATTTAAATACACATGGAAACCTATCAAACTCTATACTCATAGAAAACACAAGTACAATAGCCTCATCCACATGTAAAAAAGACTAAAAATAATGGATGCACTAAGAAAAAAAAAACACTCAATAACATCAACTATGAACACGGCCACAATGTGCTGTGTTTAAAAATAATAATAAAAAAAATAAAAATTCCTCTAACTCTAGATACACGCATAAAAAATCCATACATTCAGTAAAAAATAAAAATCATCCTTGATAATAGCTAGAAGAATGGCAGAAAGTGTTCAGATATACAGAACGTTTTTACACATTTTATGTCCAGAAAAGAAAACCCTTACACAAGAAAAATTAAATAAAAAGCTTAATTGCAGTACTTTGTCAATCATCTTTAATGAAACTTGTATAAAAGAGGGCTTGATAGCCCAATACACACACATTATATATATATATATATATATATATATATATATATATATTCACCTCAAGCAAGGCAGTAATGCCATTAAGATGCAAGAGACTACTAAAAATGAAGGAAAAGACTTTAGAAGAAACCAGAAAGCTAATCTTAAACAGGAAATAAAGGATAAACCTCTACTACTGTTCAAAAAACCAGCAAGGGATGAACTGTACAATAGGCAAATCTCTAATCTTATTGAGGCATATTATATATACATATATATAGCAGTGGTGAAATCAATTTATGATGGTATAGTAATGACCTTCATGAACATTTTCTTTTTATAAAAGAAAGAAATTTGCCTCCCTATTAAAGCAGATCTGAAAAGCATTGGTTGAAATATTATGAACAATTACATTATGAATTCAAATGCCTAAATAAAATTTTTGGTGTATGTATGGAGGTGGGGATGTATATATTTTACACTTAACATGACTTAAATATCTGTCTATATTTATGAGATGAGGTATTATGTACATTATTCGGACTATTGTCCTCATCTTTGTCGCTATATTTATTACAACATTTCGGCCATTGTACACTCCGGCCTTCTTCAGGTGGTTGGAATGTCGAACTGAACCCTTTATTTCGCTCACTGGGGTAGACTGTTCTAGTTCCACATGCCATGTTTGATGGATGTCAGTTATCAGTTATCTCCTGCTAATTTTCCCTCTGAAAGTTCTCCATTGCCTTAACCAGGTATTGAACTCATACTCAAGGACACATGGCACAGTGGATAAAAGCATTGGTTAGATCCAGTGACAGGACCCAAAAGGTGTGAGTTCAATACCCGGTTAAGGCAGTGGAGAACTTTCAGAGAGAAAATTAACAGGATATAACTGATAACTGACATCCATCAAACATGGCACTAGAACAGTCTACCCCAGGGAGCAAAATAAAGGGTTCAGTTCGACATTCCAACCACCTGAAGGCGGCCGGAGCGTACAACGGCCGAAACGTTGTGATAAATATGGCGACAAAGATGAGGACAATAGTCCGAATAATGTAAATAATTAACATGACTTAGTCAACAATATTTTAATACTTCATAAATTTTTAAATTCTGACTAATTTTACTTATATCAATAAAAAATAATTAAAAATGTTGCAAATGATTAGTTTAGGCTAACTATAATCTTTCTTTATTACTTAAACATTAGTGGATGTCCATATTTGAGTAGACGCATTTTTTTTTTTTTAAATTAAACAGTATATTTATTTATTTTCATCTGCTGGCCTGAATATTCAAGAAATCTTATTAAAGAAAAAATATGCACTCTCCAGCAGGATTTGAACCTGTGTTCCCAGGGGAAACAGTCATTAGATCTGAAGTGCTTTAGTCCTCTTGGCCACAAAGTGTGTCGATGATCATGCAAAGTTTAATAGGGGCCTATATATGCAGATCTTTCCCAGACCCTTGAAATATACATATCACTTTGATCTATATAAGAATACCACACTATCTTCTGACAAAATGTTACACTCCAAAAGAAAAAAAATATATATACAGTGTAACCCGGATATAAGAGAGTTTACAGGACCGGAGAAGAAGTATCTTATATCTGAGTTTCTCTTATATCCGGGTTGGGTCTATTTTGTTTTATTAACACAGGCTCTAATTTGGGACCAGAGAAAATATCTCTTATATCCGGGTGTCTCTTATATCCGGGTTACACTGTACTATCATAATATATAGTAGATTGTACCCACTTTTAAAAATCAGAAGAGTAAATGAGTAAAACTTGCTTTTCCCAATTCTATTGTATGAAAATGAACACAGTTGATGGCTATGTAAAGAGTGTACTAGATATCTAAGAGTGTCTCTTCAGCAAAGTAATGTTACATGCACCAAATCTTAAATGTACCAACAGAATTAAAACAACAGCTTCCAATTGTAACAGAGGAAATAAAAAGGTATGTTATGCTCATAACCAACAATCATAGAAATTTGGTGATAATGATGTGTGAACAGGTGACAATACATACCAAGTTCATATAATCAGCAGGAAGTCAGGGTTTAATGCCACTGCCTACATCAAATCAAGGATCTTGGAGAAGTGAATTAACAGGAGATAACTGATAACTGACATCCATTAGACATGGTATGTGGAACTAGAACAGTCTACCCCAGCGAGCAAAATAAAGGGTTCAGTTCAACATTCCAACCATGTGAAGAAGGTCGGAGCGTACAACAGCTGAAACATAGTGATAAATATGGCAACAAAGATGAAGACAATAGTCAGAATATTGTAAATAGTTTACATAATACCTCATCTCAGAAATATAGACAGATACAGGAAGTCAGGGTTTAATGCCACTGCCTACATCAAATCAAGGATCTAGGGGATGGTTATACGTATTTCTAGTGGGACACTGCTCTCTAACATGGGCCAGGTGAGTTTTATGATCATGTCACCCTCCCCTCAAACATAAGTGCTCCTATCTCTTCTAATATGAATCCTAAAGACTAGTCTATCATATAAAGACTGAGATATAGACTTAATTAGTGGCCCTACAATACCAAGGAGTTGTTAAAGGTTACCATAGAGGACGTGATGGCCAACAATGAACAAGAATCACCTAATCTGAACAACGTTGCTTCAAAGACTGTCCACAAAACCGAGAGAATGGGTTTTTATTGAATAACATTTTTCTGGGTTTTTTTTTCAAAGTGAACATCTGCATCTTTTTTTTTTTTTAATATTTTGATTTAAAACCTCATCAGATTGAGGCTTTCATATGCATGTCATGCATGGCACCAAACTTGTTCAGAAATATCTGTCAGCTGTAGACAACTGCTTTCTCAGATCAATGGCTAAAAAAGGCTTCAATCCAATGAAACGTGTGGTTTTTCATGAGGACCAGTCTTCTTCAGAACTTGTAGATTGGCACTACAGAATCAAAGAACTGTACCAAATAAAAAAAACTACATCAGTTGTAGACTTTCAACAACTAAAATGGATAGCACATTGAAGAAAGAATAATGACATAATCAAGATGTTGATGTTCAACTTCAAACAAAAAGAGTAATAAAAGTTAGTAGACTTGAGCAACCCATTTCCCCAAGAGATTGTTTTAAGATAGGTACCTCCACAAGGTTGCTAAAAAAAGAGCATGGCATAATAAAAAAAGACGCCAAACTTGACGAAAACAAAATTTTATCGTCTAAATGTTTATGTTATTATTAAGAGGAATGATCAAAGTATTTTGGGGATTTATTTTTTTTTTACATTTTTTAATCATTCCTAGTACGTCCGAAATATTTATTAAAAATCTTGTTTTGAGTCAGCAAAATTGACAGATGGCAACCATTTTTTCCATTTCATAAAAAAAAATGAAAATCTCAGTTTGAAATACTTTTAAATATCAATTATCCTTTTTTTCAAAACTTATTTTAAGAAAATCAGAAATTATGTTTATTTAAAATATTTTGAACCAAGCTTAACTTAGCTGCTGCGCTGAAAAGATGTAATTTGAAAATAAAACAAAGCAGGTCATAAACTTTCGCGTCACTTGACAGGTGATGACATATTGATGGATTCTGTGAGGATAATTTGTTCTACGGAAGGAAATTATTTACATTTTTAAGTGAACAAATTATTTACCTCGTTATTTTTAAGGAAAACTTTCAGCGCTCTAATTATTTTTTTTCTTTTGTACTTCTTTCACCTTTACGTTTACGATGCTTTATGGAAAATATATTATAAAGAAATTAAAATAAGACTGTTAAGAGTTAGATTAAATTTCATAAGAAAGGTATCTAATTAATTTATAGGTACCTTTCTTATGAAATTTTATCAGAAGTGTACATAAAATACTATAATTTTATGTACATTACTACATTTTACTGTGTTATTTGTATTTCCATTCATTTTATTATTAATTTTGATATTTCATTTATGGAAAAAATGCCATAACTGAGATTAATATAAAAAAGATGATACTGATACTTTTAGGTACCCTTCTCAGTTGAAATTGAAAAAAAATCAAATAAACTTCTCAACACGTGTTTCGCAAAAGTAAAAGCCTTAACAGCGGAGAACAATAATATAACAAATAATGCAACTTAATTGTATTCTGGTTGGTCTTCCGTACTTTATAATTACAGCCCGATTATAAACACAAAATTACATAATGACATATTTCAGATTATAATTTTTTTTTTTTTATTTATTTTTCTAAAATAACTGATTTTTTTTACAGATTCAGGTTCTAAATAACTCATAGCTCTGAGTAGAGATGGATTCATCTCTTTCCCAAGGATATTTGTGCATAAGTGAATACAACAAACCCGATCTCTGCTTTCCAATTTCTTATTCGGAACTGCTATCCATTACACCACCCACACATCCTATAATACGAATACTAGAAAGCATTGGCCGCTCACTAATGAATATGGAAACTGAACATTATTCCTTTTATTTTATGCCTGGAAATAGGTAATTCTAAAGGGTCAATATAGTCTATGGACCCAGAAACTGTTTTTTTTTCTTTGTGTGTTGTTTTTAATCTGATAACACAATGTTACTAGTCTCCTCCTGATCTATCCATTCTGAAAGTGTTGATTTATTTATTTACTATCGCTTAGCAACTAACAAACTGACCAATGCAGACAGCCCAGTAAAGCTAAATGAGTCAGGTCGACTTACTTGGCACCCGATTGTGATTAAACCAGTTTAGAAAGAGACTACACAGCTGGAAATATTTGATTCATGAGCAAGAAAAAAATTTATCAGGAATTTAACATTTTCATAAAATAATTTTAAATAAATTAATTTTTTTTTTAAATACGGGAAAAAATGAACACGTTTAGTTACATAAACCAACTAGTTTTAATTATCTACTCAGTAGACAAACAGTGGTAGTTAAACAATGTAAAGAAAAAAGAGGTAGCATATTCAGTCCATATTTTAAAGCTTCTCACCCAGCTCCTTTCTTTGTAGATTTCATATTCTTTGGTGCAGAATCTTTTAAGGAGGTGATGATGATAAACAATAAAAACAAGCAAACATCATTACGAATTATGAATTAGCAATCAGTCAGATGAGTCACACAGTTTAGGTCTGTTCTTCATGTTATTGCTAAATGTTGGGGGGGGGGGGGGGCTCGTCTTTAATTTCTGTAGTGATCATTTATTTATTAGTTTTTAAGGCTTTCGCTTTAACTACTTTGTTTTTGTTTTTTTTTAATAATTGCCCCCAACAGAATTTTTATAAAAACCCTCAATGTGACAAATTTATTAAAAAATAATACTAAATCGCAAGTTGGAAAAATAAATGTATTTTTAAAACTTAAAAAAAAAAAAAGCCTTATTTCGTGGTAATAGATTACCATAGTCAAAGAGAGAAGAAAAAATTCCTTTACATTTGAAAAATATTCAGATTCATTCAGACCCAGTTATTCAGACAGAATTGCTTAATATTTTTTGGTTTTAATGTTAAGTCCCCACTACACACACACACACACACCCCTAAAGTTTCTTCAGGCTATTTTTAAGAAAATTTCTTCATGTAAAACTTTTTTTTACTTTCATCAGGAAAAAAAAAATGAAAAATATTAACTGGGTGTTTACTTTTAATCTCTACAATACATGAACACACTACACACACACACAAAAGTTTGAGTTTTGAACTTTTTAGTAAAAAATAAACTAATATTTTTTCTAATTCATAAAATTCCACAGTAAAATAAACTTCAGTCTGCTCTAAAGTTCATAAAATAATAAACATTTTTCATAGAAAATTTAATTGTTTTTGTTTTTAAATTAACCAAGTTACTCTTATTTGCATTTTATTTTTCAGGTGTTTTGAATTGTTTTAGCTCATGTGTGGTGCAACTAATTGTCAAATTTTATTTTATTTTTACATTACAATCAAGTGCGTGTGTATATTTACTTTTTAAACATTAAATAATTTAAAACAATGTCAAACTTTAACAAGTAAGAAGTCATTTAAAAACTGAAAAAAAAAAAGTAAAACTTATTTTTGAAATTAAATACAAGAAACTTCAGTAATTTAAAAATATAAATTATATTTCTTCGCCTGGGCTTTATAATTTTACCAACAAGGTAAGCATTTTTTAACAGTACCACCAACTGATCACCTTTTTGGGGAAAAAAATGAAATAATTTTTTTTCTAAATTTTGTTAATTCCGAAAAATTTGTTATGCTTCTTCTTATTTTATTTTTAAATAAAATATCAGTTCCGCTTCATGGCGCAAAGAAAATAATGAATGTTTTAGAAATGTTGATCACAACTTTTAAAGCGGCGGTGGGTAGAGTCAAGGTTTAAAAAAATAAATAAAACTTTGTTTTTTACTTTTAATAAATACATTTTACTACTATTTCCATGTTAATTCCATTTGCTCTTTATTATAATGACCCAGAATGAAAATTCTGCAAGACTTGAACTCACATCCCATTTTTATGGGAAAGCTTGTCTTCTTTAAGTGATAAAGCTACTAAGGTCCATTTGTTAGTTTTGCACTCGTCATCTTTTCCGGCATGTAAGTCCGCTTTTTCTCTGTCGTCACAGACCTACCTACCTAACAATTTCTAGCAATATAAATTAAAACATAAAATTGCTGAAAAATAAGTTAATAGAAAAAAGTTTTCCAAGTGGATCGAGATCACGTGACGAGGCAACATAATTCAAATATTTTAAAAGAAATATCACGAGTGCGGAAATTTATTGTAAAATTTAAATTAGAAAATCTTTTTTTTTTAGTATTAATAATTAAATAATTATTTTAAAAATCATTTTCTATCTTTTTTATAGAACATATGGAAAATGATTTTTAAAGAATTTTAAAGTTTAAAAAAATACAATAAAACTTTGAAAACAAATGACATTAACAACAGATTTCGGTGGCTAGATTTTTTACCATTTTTTTTTTACTAGCTAGCACAAAACAATATCTTACTTCTTAACAAAAACAAGTATCTAACTAAAAAAAAAACATTAGCATTTAATTTTTTTTCTGAATGCTATTTTATCATTACTGCTGTGTGCGTGCGTGATCTACTAAAAATGTTTTAAAAGAGGAAACATCCTTAATTCACAATACCTGTTTTTCACGCGTTAAAAATAAATTGCGCTTTTGAGTCCAATAACCGTAGTAAAATGTATACAAAGTCCCTTTTACTTGTTCTTACGCAACTGTAAATCCTTGTGAAATATGTGTCGACAAATCTGTCGTCCCGTTTCGTCAAGAAAAACAAAACAGCTTACTGCTTTCTAGATAGTTTGCAAAAAGGGAAACCCGCCCTAATCTGTAGTGTAAAAAAAAAAGTGTTACACAGCTGCTGTCTTGTCTTTTAGTTTTGAGCGGATTAGAGAAAGAATCCAACCAAGATAAGAGAGGAGAAAAAAAGCAAAAAACAAAAAAAAAAACAGACAGGTTTTTGGGGAAACTGTAAAAAAAAACTAACAAAAAGTAAAGTACTTTAACTTTTAGTTTTTCTTTTCGTAAATCGTTTGAGTTGGGTAAAAAAAAAAATGAAAGTAATAAAAAAAAAAGTAAAAAGGCTAAAACAAGATCATGAAATTGCTGAAATTATCTCTAGGCTAGACTAAGATCAAATTTATTTAGCGATTTGTATTTTATTTATTGAAATTAGAAAGAGTATCTTGTTTAAACAAAAAACAAAACACACAAAAATTGATTCACTAAAAAGCGGAAAGAAAGTTTAACTTATCCCATTTTGACAAATACCCTGTCAAAAATATTGGTATACCTTAGCTTTCATCATAAACCCCTTACCTTAACAAATTTGTTGATTAAACTTAGAGAGTACTAAGAAGTGCCTTATTTCTTTTTTAATATTTACTTGTAATTTTGATTATTAATGACAGATAAATAAAATAAAATTTAAAAAAAAAAAAAACACCTTTTCAACAACCCTTCTCTTAATTTTTCGGAAGAGTTTTTTTACTTTTATTTAAATAAAAATTTAATTATTTTGCTTTCCTGAAAGATATGTAAAAAAATAAGTCATTCTTTGTAGGTAGTACAAACCAAAATATATCTCGTTTAATTTTTAACAGACTTTGACGAGGGATAGAGAAAAAAGACCTATGCATATACTTTCTTGTGGTGTCACAGGTTTTTTGTGTTTTTTTTTTCAGCAAGCTGAACTGAATGTAGATCATAAGCAAGGAATTCGATCTTCACTGTGTGTCCCATATTCGTGGCTATTGAGACGAAACTAAGCTAAGTATAACAATAGCAAGTCTTATGTGTACAGGGATTTTACTTTGAACACATAAAACTTCCTCAATTTAAGAAGATCAACCAAAAACAAGCATAAACATAGTTATATTTTTCAAAAGAGAATCAGAGAGGTATACAGTACTTCAAGTGACAAACTTAGTACGATTAAAAAAAAAATGTCTTTATTTTCAAAATTGTTCGGACTGTACTGAACAATTTGAATATTAATTGAAAATGAACTGGTTGAGGGAATTTTCTTGAATAAATTATTATGAAGCTTCATTTTTAATGTTAAAAAAAAACAAAAAACAATTCAAATCGAACCAATGTTGCCTTCGGGTTTGCAAATGATTCTTTTTTTTTAAGTTTTAAAAGTAAAAAAACTAATGTGTAGAATTTTTCCAGGATCTGAACAAAGATTTACCAGTTTTGATTGATTTTTAAATGCATAAAATAAAGTTTCTACTTATTTTAGACGTTTATTCTTATTTATAAATAAAATAAAGACGATTGATAACTGCGAAAAACAGTAAAACACTTATTTCCTAACTTATAATTTTTTGTTTTACTGAAAAAACAAGTGGTTAAATAACTGAATAATTGTTGTCAGTGTTGATATTTTGGAATCGTATCCCATCCCTAGATTCGGAAATGACTTTGTTTAAAACCCTACAAAATAGAATAGGTTATTTGAAAATTAAAGAAGACGGAAGAAAAAAAAGGAAGACAAATTAAGACAAAGTTTTAACACTTAAAGCAACAAAAAGGTCCTAGCCATTGTCAGTATTGAATTAAAAGAGGGATCCGACATGCCTTTTCGATTAGCGGTTTTTTAAATATTGAAGGAGGGTTTAAAAATAATTCAACAAACTTAATAAATATAATACACTTAAAAAGTGTTAGAAGTACGGAATTGTGGGACATAAAAAGGAAAAACAGGTTTCCATTTAGTACTCTTAAAAAAATGTGTCAGTCTCAGTGGTTCGTTAACTGACATTTTCTCTTATAAGACAATTATAAACTTTGCAATTTAATAGCTACAAAAAAAAACAAAAAACAAACCTAGATGAGGTTAAAAAAAACATTTTGTACAGTTTCAGCTAGTGCGACAACTTTATTTTAAAACACTACACTACAGGAAAGGCTGCACAAAAGAAGCTATAGTTACAGGCTGACCACCACAAAATAACATTCAGCTGAAAGGGTTGTTTTTTTTTTTAATTAAAAGAAAACAATAAATCTTAGCAACTTTAGGAAAGATAGCTATATAAAGAAACTTACTCTAACAAAGTTAAAAGTGAAAGAAACGAACTTACCGAATATTAGAAGAAAAGGCAGTAAAAAAAAAATAAATAAATAAAAATAATGTCTTTTGAGAACGAGCAACTATATCTATCCACCACAACGGTGGTGTCCCTCCCGATGGTAAAACTTCCGTTCTTTACCCAGAATTCAACATAACTAAAATCCTGACCAGAAGCAAATGGTTTTTTTCCCGCCTTCCTCTAATTTCCCTTTGATTCGTTTATACAAGCTAATAATAATCATTTTATCTCTTGTTTTTCTCCTTTTTTCATCCCAGTGAACAATCAATCATCTCATCTGTTTTTTTTCCACTTCGTACACTTGATTTAGCTTTCATAGCTCAGACAAGTAGTAAAAAAATAAAAGAAGGAATTTTTATCATAATTTTATTTGCTTTTTAGTAGATTTTTAATCTTTAGTGTAATTATTACACTAAAGATTAAAAATTAAACTGTAATTAATTAAATTATATATCCTCTAATTTTCGTTTTCTTTTTTTGGTGGTGGGGTCATTTCCTTTATATTTTGAATGGTATATTCATAATTTATAATTTTCAAATTTAACTTATTTCAAAATTCTACTAGCTTTAATGTAATGCAAATCTAAATTCAATAGGTGAGATATATACAACCATTTTCTCAGATCAATGATTAGAAATTGTTTTGAGCAAATGAATTATGTAGGTCTTAGAGAGGACCATCTTTCTTCAAACCTCATGGACTGGTACTACAGAATCACAAAGAACTTTACCAAATAATAGAAAATACATCACTTGAAAACTCAACAGCAGCAACAACTAAAATGGATAGCACAAGTAACTTGAAGAGAAAAATAATGACATAATAAAGGTGTTGACTTTCCACACTACTTCAAACAAAAAGTTAGGAAGAAAACCCACATCAATACTAGAAAAAGCAATAACAGTTATTGAACTTAAGAAACCTATTTTCCTGAAAAACTGTTTTGAGACAAAGATTTTATAAATTTCAACTGACAGTAATGCTAAATGTTCAGTCAATAAATGCCAAATGTTTCCTTATAAGAAAATGGATGATATTCCTATTATCATATGTTAGCTATTTTTACTCATGTATACGCAGTTTTAATCATTATGGTCATCTTTATCATTACTTGACTCACAGTAAGCATTTTTCAAACACCCTGATGGGGCACCAGGTAGCTTCATAGGTAATGTTTATTCATGGTGCCATTGGGGGTTTTGGTCCTTTAAGATCATCAGACCCTCCCCACTCTCCCAGGTGACCCAAGTAGGAGCAATCATCTCCCAGCCTCTGAAATGAATCTGCAAATCTTGGACTAAGCCATTTATTGGTTTGATTCATTTTTGTTTTCAGAGCGCTGTGAATTCGGCAACACAACCAACAAAAGAATATTAGAGCACATTATACAGACAATTGATGATGAAGGGCTCATTATTACAACAACACAAAAAAGTGGGACTTGCAGAGATTCTTAGAAGAAGCAGGCCAAAAAAATGACCTTCAAACGGAAGTGAAAGATATGATGAGCAACCACCACATTGCAAAGATTCAGACTAAAGGAGAGAGTTGGAGGAAGAACAGCTCTAAAGAACCTGAAAAGAAAAGATTCCAACTCTACAGATACTGTGAAAAGAACCACACATTCGGAAGGAAGGAAGATTGCCTGGCATTCTGGAAAGAATGCAGCCACTGCCGAAAATGAAACCACTTTGCAAATTGCTGTAGATTCCACAGAGAAAATCAACATTGAGAAGATGAGAAATACAGGAGAAACATGAAAAAAAGTAGACAGACAGTGGACAGACACAAACAGAAGTGACAATTCAGAGAATGACGGTTCTGAAGACGACAGCTTTGTCTGGAACAAGTGATCATCCACAAAGTGATGACAACAAAAAGGGTAGGACAGAGATGAGATGACCAGTTAATTGGCATCATGATCGACAATGTAGGCACATCGTGCGATACCAGACAGTGGTGCATCAGCCAACATCATCGATGAACACCAATTCAATGCACTGTGGTGATACTCCTGGAACATCAACAAACTATCACCTAACACAGACATTATGAAAATGATTCAGGGGGAATTGAAAGTCAAGAAAGAATTTACCATAATAATCAGGAATAAGAGCAATGGAGCAAGGACAACATTCATTGTAATCAAGGGACGGACAGGCACACTACCACTAATTGACAGGGATACCCTCCTGAAGCTGTGGGCACCTCGAGGTGGTGTAATGGTTAGCAAGCTTGTCTCACTAGCACGATTACGAATGAGTAGTGAGTTCGATCCTCACTGGGTGCCCCATACTTTCGGCCTTGTGCCGCATCTAGGCTACGCTTGGAAAATCGCTACCCTCCTGAAGCTGGGAATGCTGAAAATAGAATCAGCTGGATCACTGAAGGAATCAAAGAAACTCTGGATAAAAACAATAAAGAAAAAATACCAGAATTGACAAACAGGATCCTGGAAAGATTCAAAATGTATTCTAGGGGATAGGATTGATAAAAGACCTGAAGACAAACCAGCCAATTGAAGACAGGCTTGAGATAGAATCAAGGATGAGATGGAAAAAGACAGGACGAGGAACTGATAAAGCAACTGATGAGAAAGCACAACTGGGCAAGGTGGAAGACCGATAGAAGAGTGGAGCCCTACTAAAAATAAAGGATGAGCCAAGCAATATAAACGGAATTGGTTACCATTGCGACAGGATTGTTATCCCAGACACATTGCAGAAGCAATGAATAGGCCATCACCTAGGACATCTAGGTTGAAAAGAACTTAAACAACTGATCTAAGAGAAATACTGGTTCCCGAGAATGAAAAAAAAATAGTAGACAAAGCAATAGACCAATTCTACAAGTGTAAGGTAATTACCAAAGAGAACAGATCAGAAGCAATAAAACTAACCACCATCCCTAGCAGAAGCTGGGATAGTGTTGCACTCGACTTTGGTGGACCCTATCCAGACAGGCATTACACCTTGGTAATGGTCGATCAGAGATCCAGATACCCTGTAGTGGAAACAATGAATACATCATCATTCAGTGAGACAGGGGCGAAGTTGAAAGAGATATTCACCACCTATGGCACACCGAGAAGAGTACAGACTGAGAACAGACCTTCATTTCAGTCAAAAGATTTTGCAGACTTCACCATGGTAGAAGGAGTCAAACACCACATGATAACACCACGATATCCCTGTGCCAACAGAGAAGCCAAGGTCTTCATGAAAACCCTGAACAAGGCTGAACAAATTGCCCACATGCAGAGAAAAGATGTGACCGAGAGAAGAATATCCATACTGGAAATGCTCATAGCATACACAGCAACACCTCATCCAGGAGTAGCCTCTTATGAAGCCATGAAGGACAGAGATATTTGGATCGAGCTAGATCACATTCAGACAGGTCCGACAAGTGAAGAGGAAGAACTCATCAATAGCAGAGACATGGGTTACAAAGAGAAGTTCAGAGGCCGCAAATCATGGAAACAAAACTCCATCTGTGGAGACAATGTGTTAGTTAAACAACCAAAGAGAAATACATGGACCACTCCATATGAACACCATAATTGACATCAAAGGATCCCAAATACATGTAAGATGTGTGACAGATGGGAGAGGTATGCAGGGATGCAAGCCACTTTCAGCTTGCAAACCAGGTTATCAACGCAAGGGATGACACGGTAGATCATTTGGCAGAATAATTAATGATCAACTCACACCCAAATGAGAGACTTGATCCAGAAGATGAGATGCTTGGTGAACAAACCCCAGAAACAAGAGAGGAGGAAGAGGCATAGGACCCATCAGAGACAACATCACTGATAACACAGACAACAGAGGTAGCAAAGGAATCAGATCCAGTGTCACCAAAGTGACTAATAATGACCTGAGATTACAAACCAAGAGAGAGGCACTTACCACCTAGAATCTGGACATGGCCAGAATACCTCAAGGACTACATATAGAGAAACAAAAAGAATGTTAAGATATGACATCCATCTGAAGATTGGAAGGAATGTTATGACTTGTATAAATATACAAGAGACTAAGCCGAAACAACGGCTATAAATAAAACCACCCATGCATAGATGTCTTTTTGAATAAAATAAAGTTAGTATTTGTTAACTCTCCAACTGTGTTGGTTATTACTCCCGTATTGGATTATAATACTTATACACACGAGAAAGGAAGATTGACAAGCAAACTTTAATATATAATCTATGTAGATAAATAAATTTGTTATATGTTATATGTCAATGTAACTATTTTTTCTGCTTTTGCCATACAACTACAAATATTTGAAAGTATCCATTCAATAAGGCCTATTTCTTCATTTTAAACTTGGTAACTGTCCCACTAAAATAGTGTCAGTGGGGCATCAAAGGATAGTTGTTGTAACAAATCAGTTTGCATCAGGTTGTACTGTTTGCTTTTGGATACTATCCAGAATCATCTTTATTGAGCGGATGTTAAGATATGATATATAATGCTCATATGTGGGACTGACCCAGGCTTCTAAGAGCTGGTGTTGATTAAATTGATCTGGTTCATTATAACAAATAAAGCAGAAACTGACTCAGTTTTTATCAAATTCAAATGTATTTGTCTATATTTCTGAGATTAGGTATTGTAACTATTTACATCATTCAGACTGTTGTCCTCATCTTTATTGCCATGTTCACTATGTTTCAGCCATTGTACGCTCTGGCCTTCTTCAGGTGATATAAATTGGAATTTTGACTCAAACCCTTTATTTAGTCCATGAGGGTTGATTGTTCTAATTCCACATGCCATGCCTTTATTTTGGATATCTCAGTTTCAGTTATTTCCCTTTAGTAACTCGACTCTCCAAGTTTTTGTTCACCTCTGCTGTGGCCAGGTATTGAACACACAACTCTTTGGGTCAAGTCACTTTTTGGATAAAAGCATTGGTTGAGTAATCCAAAAAGTGATGACCAAGAAAATGATTAATTACTGATTTTGACTGAAAATGACCAATTGCTGTTTAGCGTTTGATTAATTAGTGCAGCCCTACACACACACACACACACACACATATAAGAGGATGATGAGAAAAAGTGCAAAATCTGTAAATAACATGTTTCACCAAGAGTGTCTGCTTTCTCTGGCTTCTTCAGAAAACAATCAGGCAGAAAGACACTCTCTTGAGGATGGATATGGATGTGTTAAGGTAATTTGCTTTATGGCTCCCATTTATCTTCAGAGATCCCAATGCATATTTCCTTGTATGCACTTTTGTCTTTCTTTCATTCTAACCTGAAGAAGCCCAAGAGAGCAGACGCTCTCATTTATAGATTTTTCACTCGGTCTCATCATTTTCACTTTTGCTTTGGATACTATTATACATCCTACAAACACATACACACATAATATGCTAAAATAGGCTTCTAAGCTATACCATATTTATGAGCTAAAAGGGATCATCTGGGACAGAGCATGTGTAAATATAAAACACTGAGGTCAACACCATGTGGCAAAAGTCTTTGCATTCAAGCATGTGACAGACTGTTGTGACTTGGGGATGTTTACCTTGATAAAGTCCATCAGAGGAGGAAATATGTTGATAAAGGAAAGTTTTCCTTTTGTCTTTCTCTCTCTCTCTCTCTCTCTCTCTATATATATATATATATATATATATATATATATACACACACACACTTATTTTGTTACATTTCTTTATTCAAACTGAATAACAAAATAAGTGTGTGTGTGTATGTGTATATATATATATATATATATATATACACACACACACTTATTTTGTTACATTTCTTTATTCAAACTGAATAACAAAATAAGTGTGTGTATGTGTATATATATATATATATATATATATATATATATATATATATATATAAAATAAGCAACTCCTAATGGAGTCTAGCATCTGCTACAGAGGGACATCAGAAAAAGAGATCTCAATGTCAAATTATCTAGCATAACCTTAATATTTGATAATAAGACCACCTGATGATTGTATGAAAATCCATGAAACTTTTAGTTGTGGTCAGTCACCGAGAATTTTTTGTGATATATATATATATATATATATATATATATATATATATATATATATATATATATATATACCCAAGTATAAGATTGGTGTAGATGGAATAAAATTCCAATAACCAAAAATGGTATTCTGGAAAGAGTGCTCAATACAGAGTAAAGCAAATATTATTTATTCCAAAATTATAACATAAGCATGTTATAACATCACTACAAAAATAGCCATTTTGTTTCAACACTTATGGTGGCTTCTCAAGTGATGGTGTTGAATATATATATATATATATATATATATATATATATACAAACACACACTTATTTTGTTATATTTTATATATATATAATGCACACACTTTTATATATACATATATTATATATACACTTTTTATATTTTATATATATATATATATATATATATATACACACACACCCACACACACACTTATTTTGTTCCATGTGTTATTCAGTCTGACCTATACTTTTGTACCAATATCAGTGTCATCATCATCATAGAACACGCATTCCACCTACAGCAGAATGTGCACTCACATGACTCAACTGTCTCCAGAGTTCATTTTTCATTTTGGCAATGCCATATGCTTTGGTAAGCCTTCTTCTTCTAGGCTAGCTGAGGACATCTGGGAAGAGTTGCAAAGAACTTATAACAATGATTTTTCCAATGATTTCTTACTATTTAACCCATAGATGGGAGAGAGGAAATAGATTGATACTTTTTGCAAGGTTATTTGCGCACAAGTGAATGCAATAAACACAACTAGTATTCAAACTTGTCTCTTTCATTTTACTTTCCAAATTCCTGTAAAGACTGGACTAAATGCTAAATGAAAGATGCAATGTCTGTTGTAACAATTTTTACCTGGTTATCAAGGAAACATGCATCATTGAACATGCTCTTTGCCTACAGCAGAATGTGCATTCACATGACTCAACTTACTCCAGAATTTATTTTGCACTGCCATGTGGTTTGGTGAGAGTTTGTCTTCTCTGTTGGCTCAGGGAATCTGGGAAGATTTGGAAAGAATTTCTACCTGTAACATTGATTTTTTTAAGATACAAATCTTACTATTTAACCCATAACTGAAGAGAGAAGAGTTATAATCATGCCATAACTTCTCCAAGAGTAGTTGCGCATAAGTGAATGAAAGAAATCTGTGTGTTTTAATATTAAATTGTTAATATCTGTTTGCTAGACTGACATCTTCCAGTTGGAATCAAAGAACAAAAATGTGCCTGTTTGTTAGGTAGGCATCTTTTGGTTGAAATGAAAGAAAAAAAAACTGTGATTTTTTTTTTTTTGCATTCTGAATGGAAATTACCAGCTTAATAAACAGATATTAATAATTTAATATTAAAAAAAAACTAGAAAAAAGAAAAAAAACACAGATTTCTTTCATTCTAACCTGAAGACACATATCTAATGGAGGTGAAAGGCATAGTCAATGAAACAGTTCTCCACTTTGTCTGATTTATCAAACTTTTGTTCAGATTCTCTATCCTATGGACACACATATAGATGATATATATTATTTAAATTATTATATTATTTGTTGTGTACAAAGATTGACTAACCTTCTCTGCACTTATTATTGAGACATGGACGTCCATCCACTATGAGTAGAACATCTGCTCATGGAAAAAGTGGATCACAAAGGCGTAGCTTTTTCAGTCACACACTTGTCACACTGAACTATTGTATTCTCAATCCATGTTCTCATGTGATTAAACCCTTCTTCACTCAACAATTTGTTTCCAGTGTTTTCCTTACAGTCTTACTAACCAGTAATTATGAGAGTTTTATGAACTTTATAACGTTATTCATTAGAAATAATGAAAAAGGAAATAAAAATAATCAACTAGGAACTTTCATTGTTTTTTTTAATCATACATGCATAACTGAAAAATTTATATTCAAATACACCACACACACACACACACACACACACACACACACACACATATGGTGACTGTTGACTTGCAAAGAAAGTATGACCATCACTGACATGTCCAGCCCTTCAATTAAATTCCTACCCACAACACTGCATTTATCAGTTGCGTGAACAACAGTGGCTCATAAAGCCAGCCATCAATCTGCATTTTCTGTCACATATGTGGCATATCAAATCATCTCTGGGTGTTGAGAGGAGACTTTGATCATCTTCACTTCCAATGTGTCTGTTCATATGCCTTGTCAGGCCCAACCTAGACTTACACACCCTTGCCATTACGAAATCGTCATATACAATAGACTGTTGATGTTGGTGTGACCGCTGGTGACTGAGCAAACCCGCCCTGTACAGACATATCTGATTTCATTGGGCACATGGCCAGGTTGACACCACATAGCAATTCAGGGATCCCTTCCAAAACCCACTCTTCAGTTCTGCTTATTTTTTGTGATGCCACATGGAAGAGCTTGATGCCGTTAGCAATACCAGCTCTCCAAGAAACCCGGTCTTCAGCTAGAATCTCCCAGTTATCCAGACCAATACTGCACATGCATGACAAAGTGTAAAAAGTTTTCATGTGATGCGTTTCGTCCCTTAGAACTTCATCAGCCTAGGTTTGTTTATGTTGATGCGACTACACATGCACATGAATAAGAGATTCTGGGAATTTTAAATTTTGAAAATATTTTTTTTTCACTTTAATAATGTGTTTTGGGTTTTGTTTTTTAATAGTGTGCTTTGTGTATATAATCTAGCCAATTTCATTTAGATTCTTTTTCTTTTTGTCTCCATTACTTTTGTTATTAGACATCCCATATTGTGATAATAGAAGATCTGTCAAGAATGGTGCAACATTGTTTTTCCACTTTGACATACATCTTTCATACATCTCCAAAACTGTTCTTGATATATTCATATCCCATATAATAATAGTAATAATAGCTGGCCACTCATATTCAAGGATATCTATCTACTAGGGCAGTTAGCCAATCCCTATTGCAGACTCTCGCTCAGGCACATTTGTGTTTGTTCAACACCCACAGAGCCAACCTGTGGTTTATACTGCAACTATGCTGAGCAGACCTTAGTTACAGTTCCTGGGAAAGAGCGTGTTATCTA
>OZ038485.1:51019283-51029283 GCA_964036315.1 Acanthosepion esculentum
CACTTTAAACATGAGTATCCACAAAAATAACATTTAAAGTGATACACACTATCAGATTGGTAAATAAAAAAATCAATTATTTCTTTAGAAATATATATATATATATATATATATATATATATATATATATATATATATAGGGTGAGGCAAATGTCATGCACCATAGGGATATTTTATTAAAAGTATAATTACACATGAAAATTTTATTTCCTATGTTATTTAATTGTTATATGTGCTGTTCAAAATGTCCTCGTTTTTCAAAACACATTTCAATTCTGTGCTTGCTTCAATCATTAACATGTCGGAGAGTTTCCTCTGCTATTTTACTGCATTCATATTTAATTCTTTCTCAGTATTTCTTGGGGGCATGTGATAAACAGTTGATTTCAAATGACTCCACAGAAAAAAAATCCAAAAGGGTGTGAAGTCTGGTCACCTTGGTGGCCACTCAACAGAACCTTTTTGACCTATTGATTAACCCCTATGCTGTGTGACTTTGGTGTCAACCTGTATATTGGTGATGTATGTTCCTAATTTACAGAATGGCTATATCATCTTTTGTTACTGGACAAGTTGAAACAAATATCTGAGTGATGGTTGTGGTAGTTATAGTCGTAGAAGTATTAGTAGTAACAGTAATATCTTTACCATATTTGATGCTATAAGACATCTTTTTTTACCAAAATAGTAGCACAAAAATATTCCTTGGATCTTATATACATAGCTGAAGATTCTGTTGAGTTATAACTAAGATGCTTTTGTTTTTCTTGTCTTACTACTACTACTACTGCTGCTGCTGCTGATGATGCTTCATTATCATTTTAAAGATTTTTTCTGCTGTTCTGCTGTATGTTTTGACCAATTTCTTTCTTGGTATGCTGTAGCTACATTTTTAAGTAGCATGAAATACTTACCACTAAATATACTAAAATTAAAAAAAAATTCCATCTGAAATATGGTAGGGGGACTTAAATGTTACCAAACATGTTAATATATACATGTTTTATGTAAAGTGTATCCATAAACACACACACATATTGCCTGTCTAACACATTTCTATATCACTTAAGAGTTCACTACATCAAGATTGGTAATATAGTCGAAATGTCATAATAATAAAGAAAAAAATGTTAATTTTATGCATATTTGTTGGAAAATGCAATAAAATCAATAAATAAAATAATAATAATGAATAATAATAAAAAAAAAATAAAAGAAATATATTTTCTCATGATGCAAAGAGGAAAGGAACCAGAAATATTATTACTCCACTTAGTTTTGAAAAATGTTGTTAGGTGGCATTGCAGGAGTCTATAAAAAAGGTATATATTTCCTGCTTCACTCTTTTCTTCTCTTTGCTTCAAGATGTGAACCACATGGTAATAACATTCCCACTGGGAAACTAACATTTCCCAGGTTCTGTAACAACTGAACTCTTTTTCACTTTCCTGGTTGTTCCAACTCAGCACAAAGCTAGCTTGAGTGCAACCGTTTTAACCATTGTTAACCTAACTTCTGAACCAAAAAAGAAAAAGGAACATACCCTAGAGACATTGAGAACTTTGTTTCACTAGTCACCATAAAAGGAATAAACGTTCATGGTAACAACTCAAGTTTTGTATGCTATCTTCTTTGTTTACATACTGAACACGCACATTCACTTAAAATACACACAAACATGCAACCTTGTTACTTTCCGCATATTAAAAACCTATTTAAAAGACTATTTAAAATATTTCTAGTACATCAAGATCAGCAATGTAGTAGAAATGTCATAACATTTCTCCTACAAGTATTTTATTAAAGAAACTCAGAAACTGCAATTGACCTGAGAGATATATAAGATCTCTATATACCTTTTTTTATGTATATAAGAATGCTCTATTTTAAATTTTTTTTAGGTGAAGGTACATGTCTAGAGAATCTTATCCAAAAGTATCCCCTAATTCAAAGAAGGAAACCAAATTTAGTCATTATAAAGAAAGAAAGGAAAATCTGTTTAACCATGGCCATTTTCAGTGGAAAACAGTAAAACTGAAATAATAAAAATTATAGAATATTATGTGACGGTTATACCCATAATCATCAGAGCACTGAAAACACAAGATATTGGAAGGGTTGGAAATTTAAAGAAGAATAGAAATAATTCATATCATGATACTGTTAAAGCTGGTTAGAATACTGAGGAAGGGGCTGGAAATTTGAGAAGACTTGCTGTTACACTCTAGTTATGTCATACAAACATAAATGTAAACATGAAAAATATATAATAATAATAATAATAATAATAAAACTGCCCAAAAAATAATTAGGTGCAGAAAAAAAAGATGCCTATAAACCATTTTTACATCTTATATAATGATTATATATATTTTTAAGCTCAAATTTACTTTTTACCCGTCTGTTTTTTCACACACTGAGCAACATTTAACCTTCAATAATCAATATCATAGACTAACCAAATTAAAGATATGTATTACAATATAAATTATAATGTGTATATTTTCATAAAGAAAGTTATATATCCAATTTGATGCTTACCTGTAATCTTCAGTTTTAGACGTTTGGGGATTTGTAGATGACATGTATGACGACAGTTAATAGATTTTCAGTAAAAAATGTCTTCACCTAGTAGGCTTACTATTGTTTGAGGGAATAACATTTACATAGTTTTTATTTACTAGAGGAAATTTCCAGTGAATTGATCTAAAAATAGATATTAGTAATAGTCCTAAAGAGAACGTCAAGAAACAGGTTTTATCTACTGAGGTAAGAACAGCCATTAAACTTAATCAGCCTATTTGACAAATTTGCGGAGTGTAATTTCATGATATTGAAGAACTGGCCTTGTAGTTAAAATAGGATAAAAAGAGTTTAAATTCTGTCTATAGCTTCTGATTTAATTTCAGTGTTAATACCTTTGTAAAAGGTATAAATCCAATTCTTCTAATTTAAAAAAAAATCAGTTTACCTTAAGCAAGGCAATAATGCCACTAAGATGCAAGAAATTACTGGAAGTGAAAGACAATAAGAAGGCTTTAGAAGGAACTGGTAACCCAATCCTAAACAGGAAGCAAGAGATAAACCTCTACTACTCTCCAAAAGACTGGGGAGGAGTGTGATACGGGCAATAGGCAAACTTATCTACTCCTATTGAGGAAATAAATAAATAGTAAATAAAATTTCAGAGTTTATGTGGAGACATTAGAAGTATAGAGTTGAAGTAGACTTTAGAAGTAACTGGGAATCCTATCCTAAACAGGAAACAAGGAGTAAACCTCTACTCCTGTTCAAAGGACTGTGGAGGAGTGTGAACTGGATGATAGGCAAATCTCTCTACTTCTATTATTCTTATTTTATTTTTATAACAGGTGAAAGCCTTTGTAAATTTTTTTTTTTTTTTACTTGTGTTCAACGAATACAAGGCTCAGGAGCCAACCAAGGTAGAGGGTTACTGAATGAGGTGTGTAATATCAATTTAAAAGGATTAAAAGAAGGAAGTGGGAAGTTAAGATTATCAGTACTTTTAAATTGTAATTGTTATTTGTCATAAATTTATTATAATAGCATCATCCACAAGTACAAAAAGGCTAAAAATAATGGAAGCATTATTAATAAAATAGAAAAGGCCAACACTCAATAATATCAACTATGAACATGGCCACAATGTGCTGACCATGTTTGGAATATAAAACATTCCTATAAATCTAGATACATACATAAAACAATACATATATTCTGTTAAAAATAAAATAAAATTCATCCTTGTGAATGGCTAAAAGTATAGCTGAAAGCAATTGATAAAACATTCAGACAATTTTTATATAATTTATGTCGTGATTAGAGAAAATTATTGAAACACATGAAAAATTATATAAAGACTTCACTATAGCATTTTTTTTTAATGAAACTTGCATAAAAGAGGGATTGTTGCCCAAATACACAATATATATACATTTGTGCATTTTTTAAAACTTTGCTGTATTTATAGGTGAAAAGGATTGCAGTGGTAGACCAAAGTAAAAGTATTAGCCTGTAATAAAAGAGCTGGATTCTTCTTTTCATCAATCCCCAGTGGCATATTATATAAATATATATATATATATATATATATATATATATATATATATATAAATAATTTATTTTAGGATATTAAAACAAAAACATTAAAATCGCTACACAATTACAATCGTGTTTCAACACTACGGTGTTGTTAACCTACTGGTGAGTGAATGATTAATTTTTTTTTTGTTGATCCATCCATGAAGATGCATGAGTGTCTGTGATAATTGGTTTTGATATTTTAATTCCTTTTTAAATATAAGTGTATGTGTACTTGTTTTATGTTTAATTAATTATTATCAAGCTGCTTCATTTATCTTAAAATTATATACATATGCACACACATATATATATATATATATATATATATGTGTGTGTGTGTATATGTGAGTGATTATAAATATATATATAAATATACATATGTGTGTATATACATTATATATATATGTGTGTGTGTGTGTGTGTATACATAATATATACAAACATGTATGAATATACATATCTATACACAGAGACATACACATATATAGATATGTATATATATATATATATATATATACACACACACACATATATATATATATATATATATATATATATATATACATGTATATATACATATATAAAAACATACACATATATATGTGTATATATAAATACATATATAAACATGCATGTATATATATATATATATATATGTGTGTACATATATACACATGTGTATATAAACATATATATATTTATATATATGCATATATATGAATATATATATATATATATATATATATATATATATATATATATATATATATGTATATATCGGTGTGTATATATATATATATATATATATATATGCAGATATCTGTGTATATACATAGATATACATACATCCTAAGGTTATTTGATACTTAGTGATCCCTGTGTAGCTTTACAGTGTTCTCTTCTGGTATTTTCCGACACATTCCATTTGACAATTCATACTTCCCTAAGACATGCCACCAAAGAACTCGCCTAGGTCACTAAACCGCTGCTGCCAGGTCTGCTATGTGAGTAAGAGATAACGAATCGTCTTTAGAACATTCAGTTCGCCTGTCTCAAATGACTTTTGGAATGCTTCAATCAGAGCCACTGAGTCTGAAGATCAACATAGCCATCGGCTTTCCAGAAGAGTATACCTGAACACTTCTGCACACGAGGCTGAAAATGATGATCAAAAGATTCAACGGCTGCTGTGCATCAGGCTGAAACAAGATTGAGAACACAAAAACGGCCCTTTGGCACTTTTAAGGGCCACCCCCCATTCAAATTGTTACACCTCCCATTTGGGGATGTGTCTCAGTTGCACCCAACTATTGTTACTAATATTGATTTTTGGGTGGGCTGACTTTAGAATTAAACTGCTCCAATTGAAGAGCTAAAGATTCCCAGTAATGAAAGAACCAGTCGAAGACAGGTTATACTGCTAGTGTGTGTGTGTGTGTGTATATATATATATGTGTGTGTGTGTGTGTGTGTAGTGATGCCAATGTTAATAGAAAGTGATTAACATGAGTGCTAGAAAATAAAGAAGTTTTTATTTTCTTTCTTTTGTATAATGTAAAAACTTGCGGAAATATCTGATAAAAATTAGTGGTTCCTGTTTTGTTTTTCATTAAAATCTCTGTGAGTTATAGGGAAATATCAGCAGTCACATGGCATTAAAAGCATAATCACATTGTAAGTTGAGAATTGTAATTGTGTACTGTTCATTCAGCTGTTAAAGCAGTGGGCTGCGGTGAGACAGTTGTGTGGAGCTTGCTGCTGGTGAGACACAGTTGTGTTCATCTTGCCAGACAAGTTAAACTGTTCCGAAGTGGTTTGAAAATATTCTCATTTTTTAAATGTTCTGATGGGATCACACACAAGTACATTAGCCCCACAAATTTCTTACAAAGCAACCTTATATCTTTTGTAAACCCAACTGGTCAAAAAACGTGGTTGAGTGTTTTATATATTGAGGATTCTGCCAAAGTTGATCTGATTTTACTCAAACTTTCCTTGATGGGAAATATCATCCTATATATATATAGGAAATGATGCAATTTCCCATCAAGAAAAGTTTGAGAAAATATCTCTATCTATAAAAGGCAGGATGTGTGTGTGTGTGTGTGTGTGTGTGTGTGTGTGTAACGAATGCACGGCCGCAATTTTCAACGGATTTGTACCAAAATTTACATGCACATGCTCCAAGTTAGTGAAAACACCAAAACGGACTTTGCATTTCCCAACTCCCATCGATAGTGGAAATAATCGATTTTTTCATGCTTCTATGGCAGTTTTCATGTAGTTTGCAGCCATTTTCTACTGGCCAGAGTGAGAGCCTATAGCTGGCTGCCACGAATAGGCAGGAAGATTCTATTGGCCAACATGAGAGCCAACAGCTGACTGACACGAATGTTGACTAGCATGCTAGCATGCAAAAAAAATCGATAGCTGCATTCGTCACAAGTGGGAAAAATTTAAATCTGCATGGGACTTTACTCCAATTAGCTCATTCGCTTGCTTAAACTCAATGTTGATTCTGATTCCGCAGAACTGGGTTGGGTGTGAACAAGTATTTATTGTTAACATTCTTTTTTCATTCGTTTTTTCCATTTACGAGTCCTTTTTTAAAGCTGATCGTTTTGTGTTCATTTTGTTTAGTTCTTTTTTCGTAACAGATTTAATGTTTAGTATAGAGCTTAGAAAAAATTTGCAGTGTGAGATAGGCAAGAAGTAAGGCATGTAGCAACATCAGCACGGCAAAGGGCACTCCTTTAAAGGCAAGGAAGGGCAAAAATATTTTAAGTCAAGTGATAGCGATTGCTGTATGAGTCGTTCGATTTTTGAATCAAGCACAGGCAATACCGGGCCATGCTGCTAGTATATACATATAAAATATATTTAAGAAAAAAAATATATATATATACATATATCTGTGTGTGTGTGTGTGTGTGTGTATATATATATATATATATATATATATATATATATGTATATATATATATATGGTATATTAATCAAAATAGAAAAATCATTTTAGTTTTTGCTGACGCGTTTCTTCTTCTGACTTTATCAAGGCAAAATTGAAGTTAAATGTTTTTTTTTTTAACATAGTTACATTTAATACAGAATTGTTCTAGGAATTTTATTATATTGTCAACATGGAAAGAAAAACTAACTCTTGACATAAAAAAAATTTATATTGATAGCACAAAAAATGCTTTTAAATTAAGATGATACTAACATCTTTCTTCCTTCAACAACAATGGGTATTGTAAACAAACATCCCTCTCTTAATATTCTTGGTATTTAAAAGAAACAAATAAAACCCCAACAGTAAAATGGAAATTATGAAAGAAAACAAGAATTTGTAGGTCATTAAATGACCCATGTCCTCCATGCCTACATGAAAAGCTATATATTATTAAGTTAAAACTTTAAACTAATGACTTATTAAATCAAAGTAACTGTTTTTTGTAGGCATTCTACTATGTTCACATTGAAACATAATAGGATTTTTCATAAAAAATCTATACATTAAAATTATATATGTATTATTTGATTACATATAATGCTACATATTTTTACTTAATTGCCATGTCTTATGTACCATTGAATATAATAAGTATTGGTTTTTAGATCATAATAATTAGATATTTATAAAAAAATGAGTTAATCTTACTAGAGGCCCCTTTAAGACAGTCGTAAAGTATATAAAAAATAATTAAAAAAAATAAAATGCCAAAATTAACCCATTGTTCAATACATATACCTCTCTGTATTATTCCATTGTATCTCATGAATATATTCCTTACTGGAAGCAATGGTGACATGTCTAATAAATGACAGCTCATGTAGACAAGCATGAATTACATACCCACACCTAACCTCTAACCTACATTTCTTCACTTTTCTACTTTAGCTTAGATCTGTCTTTGGATTTGTCAAATAACACAACACCATAAAAAAAAATTGAGATCTTATTCCCCACTCCTGTTTAAACTCTTCAATATAATACCACTTCACTTTCAAAAGTAAATCATTTTTCTGAAGTTATTGAATATTGCTTGAAAATGTAACAATCATTTTATATTCTGAAACATAGAAATTTCAATGTTGTGATGAAAAAATATTTTAGAATAATAATATTATGCTCTACTTTGTGTTGAGTACTTTTTACAAAAATAAATGCTAAAGAACTGTGGATTATTAATCTGACTGTTCTTTCACTTTATTTGTATATATATATATATATATATATATATATATTATATATATAGGTAGATAGATATCTGTGTGTGTGTTTGTATATATATATATGTGTGTGTATATATATGTATATATATATGTGTGTGTGTGTGTATATATATATGTATATATGTGTGTATATATATGTATATATGTGTGTGTATATATATATGTGTGTGTGTGTGTGTGTATATGTACATATATATCTGTGTGTGTGTGTATGTATATATATATATGCATACATATATATCTGTGTGTGTGTGTATATATATATATATATATATATATATATATATATATATATATATATATAAAACGTGTGTATTGGTGGATGGTTAGTTTTATATTATATACACTTTTATTTGAGTGTTTAAGAGAAACTTTAGTTTTCTCTCACAATCCCTGTTATCTAAAGAATCAGTTTCCTGTACATTTCAGTGTAAGGACCATCCTAAGTTGAACAGCTGCATGAGCCTTGGGAAATGTATTTCCCTTACTAGAGTTGGTCACTAATAATGTAAAGCCAGAAAATACCAGGAGTCACAAAAAGGTATCTTAACTGTTGGTCTAATTTTGTTCATGCTCTTAAAATATATACTACAATTTTTAATTTACCAAATGGTCACATCACCATTGTTAAATATTACTTGGTATGACATGACCCAAACATTTTACATTGAGGTTCAACCAGTATATGGTCTGGGAGCTACTTGAGGTAGAGTGTTACAGAGCAAGAGGTAGCCAGAGTTTATGCAGATAGGTGAGGAAGATAATGGTTAACCCTAGACTTGAACAGGTTAAGACTGTAGAGAACAGGGAAACATTCTCTTGGGAGTTGATTCCACAGAGCAGTGGTTTGTGAGAAGAAGCTGCTCAAGTGGAATATACTTCTCACCAATGGAATACAAAGAGAATGAAGGTGGTTTGCTACAATGTGTGTAGCATGATGGGCCCTAGCCATGAAGGTTAGAACTAGGAATGTTTTTTGTCAGGGTAGTTTCCAATCAAGAAGTGAGAGGCTTGCAAATTTTCACCTGTGAGAGAGTAGCTGTAAGGCGGAAAATAATTTGTCACCCAGAAAGATACAGAAACACTTCTGGACTATCAAAAACTGGGAAGCTCCTGCCCATATATAGCAACAGTACTCCATTTTAGGTTTGATCTGGCTCTTGTAAAGTTAATACTAGACTTGAACACGTTAAGATTGTAGTAATCAGGAAAAGACCCTCTTGAGCTTCAGTTCCACAGAGTGTTGGTACGTGTGAAACAGCTGCTCGAGTGGAATATACTTTTCACCAATGGAATATAAAGGGAATGAAAGTGGTTTGCTACAACATGCACAGTATGATGGGTCCTAGCTGTGAAGATTAGGACTGGTGGAACTAAGGAATGTAGTTTGTCTGGGCACTTTACATGGAAGTAGCGATAGAGCAGTGAGAGGTTTGTATATCTCGTCTGTGAGAGAGGGCTTTTGCAGGGTGGAAGGTAATTTGTCACCCACAAGGACACGGAGACATCATTTGACATTTAGATTTTTTAAAGTGCTTTCAGATGAATATATCAAAAATTGAATCCATCAATAAAACCATTATTAGTCTGACAATGTTTTACCTCAACACTGCAATTCATAACAGATGTTCAGAATGTACTCCACTTGCATCTACATATG
>OZ038485.1:51036783-51046783 GCA_964036315.1 Acanthosepion esculentum
AGGTTGACCCTTGACTTGAGATAAGGATTGTAGCGATGGGAGAAGTATCCGCTTGGGAATTCACTTACAATGCGACATTTCTGTGGAAGAAGCTGAGTGGAACTTTCTTCTCAGCAATGGTATATGAAAGAAATGAGGATGACTTGAGTCAGTGTACACAGACTGGTGGGCCCAAGCTGTGAATGTCTGAACTGGTGGAATGAATGATTGCAGTTCACCCAATCATCTATGAAAATAACAATAAGATAGCGAGAAGCTAGCAATGTTTCATCTGTGGGAAAGAAGTTGAAGGGTGGAAAATAATTCATCATCCACAAGGCCGAACAAATGCTTTTGAACTCTGTTGAGGCTTGATGTCGAAGATTAAGTAGCTCCAGCCCAGACATGAAAGCAATAGAAATGGACTTCATAGCAATTTAATAAAATGAACACAGATGAAGTTGTATAAAGTCCAAAATACATCTCATGAAGAGAATTCAAATTTAGCAGTTTAAACACATTATTCTCATGTTCATTTTTGTTTAGATCAACGAAAATAAAAAGATGAAATGTAAAAAATTATTTTGAGATGATAATTCAAGGAGGATTGCTAGAGTGTATAACCCAAAAGCAGGAGACATTGAGGTTGGAATTGTTAATTTGCTATAAAAAATTATTTACATTATTTACATTTAGACTTTGTTGTTGTTTTCATAACATTATAGCTGTTGCACCCTCCAGTCTTCATCAGGTGTGTATCAATTCGAGTAACTAACAGGGAATTCCAAACTGAACACTTTATTTAATCTATGGGAATAGAATGTTCTCATTCCACTGGCCATATGATATCTCATCTAATTATTATTATTAGGACTGCTCAGTTATTGCTTTCCCTGTATCGACCGAGTCCAAGTACACATTGGCCAGCCTAGAGATTGATCTCACAATCACTATCTTACCAAATTCAAGAACTAACACTTTAATTCAGTACTCTATTGCCCCATGGAACATTATGACAATAATTTAAATGTAAATAGTGCAAATAGTGATAAATCCTCATCCTCAAAATTCAGACAAAAAAAAAAAACACAAAAAAAATCAAGCTTACAATATGGGTAAAATTAAATATCTAAAAAATAATCAAATAAGTGAAAGAAAACGTTTTCCTGAATGGCTGAAGGTTAGAAGTTAAACAGTTGTCACTGTAAAAGTATTTAAATATACAATTATACAAACATTTAAAAAAACTCTCTCAGTATAGCAATAATGCATTGAAAAAGAGGAAAAGTTATGGAAAAAAAAACAACAAAGAAACTGATCACCGATTTAAACTTTTCCTTTCATTTATTCTCATAAAAATTATTCTTCCAATGTCTTCTTGCAATTTAGCACACAATTAGGTGGCTACATTTAATTGTGAATAAGTTTCATCTAAAGAATTTTCTGATAGTGACTTTTTATGTTACTTTATCTTTTTGTGAGATGAAGAAACGGTCTGTTCTAGCACTGAATCATTAGAATTCAAATGAGTAAATTCTGAAGATCCATTATCGCCATCTTCCTTTGCCAATTCTCCAGCAGGGTCCATAGAAATGGCCATATCATTAAGATTAGCATCTTCAATATTTTCCTCTTCTTCATTCATGATTGGTATTTTCAATTGTGAATAGGTTTCATCTAAAAAAATCTTTTGAGAGTGACTTCTTTTTCTTTTTCTTGTGTGATGAAAGAATTGGATCTTCTGGCACTAAATTTTCAGAATTCAAGTTACCAGGTTTCAGTTTAAAGTAACCAATAACACTGTTTTTCTTTGTCAATATTCCAGGAGTGACCATAGAAATGGCCATTTCATTATGATTACCATCTTCAATGTTTTTTACTTCATCATTTGTGATTGGTATAGTCAATTGTAGATAGGTTTTGTCTAAAGAATTTTCTAAGTGGGACATCTTTTTATATTGGTTTTTCTTTTCATGTGATGAAGAAACTGGTTGTCCTACAATTTTCATGTCTTCTTTTGTGATTGGTATATTCAATTGTGAATAAGTTTCATCTAATGAATTTTCTGAGAGTGACTTCTTTTTATGTTTCTTTTTGCGTGAAGAAGAAACCGTTTGTTCTGGCACTGAATCTTGAGAATTCAAATGAGTGAATTGAAAAGATCCATTATCAAGCTTTTTCCTTGCCAATTCTCCTGTAGTGTCCATAGAACTGGCTATCACATCCTGATTAGCATCTTCAATGTTTTTCTCGTCTTCATTTGTGATTGGTACATTCAATTGTGAATAGGTTTCGTCTAATGAATTTTCTGAGAGGGAATTCTTTTTATTTTTTTTTTTCTTCTTGCGTGATGAAGAAACCATTTGTTCGGGCACTGAATCTTGAGAATTCAAATGAGTGAATTCCAAAGATCCATTATCAACCTTTTTCTTTGCCAATTCTTCTTTAGTGTCCATAGAACTGGTTATCACATACTGATTACCATCTTCAATATTTTTCTCCTCATCATTTGTGATTTGTATATTCAATTGTGAATAAGTTTCATCTAATGAATTTTCTGAGAGTGAATTCTTTTTATTTTTTTTTTTCTTCTTGCGTGATGAAGAAACCGTTTGTTCGGGCACTGAATCTTGAGAATTCAAATGAGTGAATTCCAAAGATCCATTATCAAGCTTTTTCCTTGCCAATTCTCCTGTAGTGTCCATAGAACTGGCTATCACATCCTGATTACCATCTTCAATGTTTTTCTCTTCATCATTTGTGATTGGTATATTCATTTGTGAATAGGTTTCATCTAATGAATTTTCTAAATGTGACTTCTTTTTGTGCTTCTTTTTCTTGTGTGATGATGAAATCGATTCTTCAGGAACTGAATTTTCAGAATTCAAGTCACGAGGTTCCAATTGAAAGGAATCAATAACAGTTTCTTTCTTTGCTAATACTTCAGTAGTGTCTATAGAAACGAATCTCTTGTTATGATTACCATCTTCAATATTTTTCACTTCATCGTTTGTGATTGGTATATTCAATTGTGAATAAGTTTCATCTAATGAATTTTCTGAGAGTGAATTCTTTTTATGTTTCTTTTTGCGTGAAGAAGAAACTGTTTGTTCTGGCACTGAATCTTGAGAATTCAAATGAGTGAATTCCAAAGATCCATTATCAACCTTTTTCTTTGGCAATTCTTCTTTAGTGTCCATAGAACTGGTTATCACATACTGATTACCATCTTCAATATTTTTCTCCTCATCGTTTGTGATTGGTATATTCAATTGTGAATAAGTTTCATCTAATGAATTTTCTGAGAGTGAATTCTTTTTATGTTTCTTTTTCTTCTTGCGTGATGAAGAAACCGTTTGTTCTGGCACTGAATCTTGAGAATTCAAATGAGTGAATTCCAAAGATCCATTATCCAGCTTTTTCCTTGCCAATTCTCCTGTAGTGTCCATAGAACTGGTTATCACATCCTGATTACCATCTTCAATGTTTTTCTCTTCATCATTTGTGATTGGTATATTCATTTGTGAATAGGTTTCGTCTAATGAATTTTCTAAATGTGACTTCTTTTTGTGCTTCTTTTTCTTGTGTGATGATGAAATCGATTCTTCAGGAACTGAATTTTCAGAATTCAAGTCACGAGGTTCCAATTGAAAGGAATCAATAACAGTTTCTTTCTTTGCTAATACTTCAGTAGTGTCTATAGAAACGAATCTCTTGTTATGATTACCATCTTCAATATTTTTCACTTCATCGTTCGTGATTGGTATATTCAATTGTGAATAAGTTTCATCTAATGAATTTTCTGAGAGTGAATTCTTTTTATGTTTCTTTTTCTTCTTGCGTGATGAAGAAACCGTTTGTTCTGGCACTGAATCTTGAGAATTCAAATGAGTGAATTGCAAAGATCCATTATCAAGCTTTTTCCTTGCCAATTCTCCTGTAGTGTCCATAGAACTGGCTATCACATCCTGATTACCATCTTCAATGTTTTTCTCGTCTTCATTTGTGATTGGTATATTCAATTGTGAATAGGTTTCATCTAATGAATTTTCTGACAGTGAATTCTTTTTATTTTTTTTCTTCTTCTTGCGTGATGAAGAAACCGTTTGTTCTGGCACTGAATCCTGAGAATTCAAATGAGTAAATTGCAAAGATCCATTACCAACCATTTTCCTTGCCAATTCTCCTGTAGTGTCCATAGAACTGGCTATCACATCCTGATTACCATCTTCAATGTTTTTCTCGTCTTCATTTGTGATTGGTATATTCAATTGTGAATAGGTTTCATCTAATGAATTTTCTGAGAGTGAATTCTTTTTCTTTTTTTTTTTCTTCTTGCGTGATGAAGAAACCGTTTGTTCGGGCACTGAATCCTGAGAATTCACATGAGTAATTTCCAAAGTTTTATTGTCCCTGTCTTGCTTAGACAATTCTACAGCAGTGTCCATAAAACTGACCATCTCATTTTGAATAACATCATCAATGTTCTTCTCTTCTTCATTTGTGATTGGTATATTCAATTGTGTATTGGTTTCATCTGAAGAATTTCCTGAGAGTGATTTCTTTTTACGTTTCTTCTTGTGTGAAGAACTGGCCATCACATCCTGATTAACATGTTCAGTTTTGTTCTCATCATTAGTTATCGGTATATTCAATTGTGAATAGGTTTCATCTAATGAATTTTCTGAGTGTGACTTCTTTTTATGTTTCTTCTTGTGTGAAGAAGAAACCTTTTGTTCTGGCATTGAATCAAGAGAATTCAAATGATCAAATTCCATTTCCAAAGATCCAAAACCACTGTCTTTTTTTGCCAATTCTCCTGCTGTCTTGTTTTCATCAACATTTTCAATTTTCTTCTCTTCCTTCTCTTTTTCAAATTTGTGTTTCTTTTTCTTCTTTTCTTCTGACATTGTATGTGTTTTAGAAGAGTCTGTATTTCCTAGGCCTGGAAAATATTAATGGAATAATGACATGAATATACATATTACAAATAAAAGGATCTCTTGGCTTTGTAGGTGAAAAAACAACTGAGATACTGATATTTAAACTTTGTGACTATTTTCTAAAATTCACTTTTTGGCAAGGGGTAAAGGATTATATCTTGGGAACCCTTTGACCTAGAGATGTAAAATAGGTACCATTCAATTTCTATCATGAAGCTCTATAAGTGTACCAAATTTGAAAAAAAAATTGTGTTGGTGATGGTCATATGCTTGTTGGTTTGATATGGAATGACTACTGATGTCTTTCAGGACAGTGGCACAGTGGATATAGGTAAAACATGTTACCTTGATCTAGTGGTTGTGAGTTCTATCCCTGGTTTAGGCCAGAGAGCCGAGTTCTAATTTCAGTTTTGGATCCGTCCTACTCACATGTAAATACCCATGAAAAAGGCATGAATCCACCTGTTACCCCCAAAGTAGAGCTTAATTAGTAGGACTTGTATTGATAAATCATTATTACCTCCCCACTCCCCTGTCATTACAATCTAGAAATATTTTCTGGCTTTAAATGAACCTTGTTGATAAGCCATAAAACAAAACCAACCAATCAAACCCTGGATCAGGCAGAGAAACAATGATTCAGCAGGAACAAAAATAAGTGGAAAAATAACAATACTGAACAGATATTCCATATCAGCCAAAGAATGAACACCTGATGATGACAAGAGGGTATTTGGTAGAAATGTTGTGTCTATAAAAATTAAGAGAAGAACAATAGCTTGAAATAGTTCAAGTATATTGGACTTCATTTTTTTTTTTTTTTTTTTTACTAAAAGGCTACATAGATTGTTGTCATGTTTTGTTGAACCACAGTAATAAATTTGGATTCTACTACAATTTATTCAACAATAACAGATTTCAAACATGAGTGATTGATTGATTCATTTTCTATGGCTTATCAACCCTTTGCAGGTTATTTAAAGCCAGAAAATATTTTTAAATTGTAAGATTATGATTTACTGATACAAGTCTTTAATTAACACATAGCTAGGGGAAGAACAGATGGATTCATAGATTTCCCAAAGGTATTTGCTCATAAATGAATATGACGAACCCAAATGAAATTGGAAATTGGCTCTCTATTTAACAATTCCAATCCATTATCCATTACACCACCTGCACATCCAAACTTACAGCAGCTCATATTTCCAAGTGGTCACCCATCTAGGTACTGACTAAGCTTGATGTTGCTTAACTTCAATGATCATAAGGGGAACCTGTGTTTCAACGTGATGTGACTGTAAATGAAACCTGAGAGGTTTGCAACCTGCCCTAATTCAAATTCTGCTGCTAAGTAGAAGCATATTCAACAATTTCTTTACATTACAACCTCCAGATAAAGTGAATGTACCCATTAATTATATTCTTTCTTTCATGTAAAAGTATACTTCTGATTGTGAAACTTATGACATGAAGTGTCTTCTGTAGAACTTAAATGAATAAAGCCTAAAAATAAGGTGTATGCAAAGCCATTGATAACAGAGACATTAAATCATCTGAGTGTAGACCAACTTTAAGGCGGCAAATGCTGAAAAGTGTGTGTATATATATATATATATATATATTTATATAAAACTCAATCAATGATTTTGACATGTGTGCATAACAATTTAGTTTTAGAACTGAACCACTAGACTACCCACATACATTCATTCACAGTAGTGAAGTAGTGAAGACTTATGTAGAACCAGGCCACACTTTTTGGAAGAACAGAGAACTTACAGATAGTGCGCTATTGTGTTACTAAACAGCCCTCTGCAGGTCTGAATCCAGAGTTATCCATCTCCTAGGCTGATTGTCAACAACAGTCAAGGAGCCCAAACTACCCATATATATATATGCCCCATGGAAGAATGTTCTTCTAATCCACATACATATATTGGATTTACAACCACCCGGCTCTCCAGAAGATTGACTCTGCATTTAAATAATACTAGCTCCATTAAACAACATATTAAGTCACATACTGTTTCCCTTACGCAATCTGATATACGTAAAATACTTGTAGAAAATACTAAAATTATACATAAACATACAGACATTAGACGCCTTAAAATCTTAGAGGCATTACATATTAAAAGAAAAAAACCTCTTATTAATTGTATAGATTATAATATATCTGGTAATATATTTAAATTTTGTAGCGTATTCTTCGATCTTTTGGCTTGTGTATTGGAAATCTTTTTCACGCTGTCACATGATAAAAATCTACGCCATGCACGTGATATAACATCATCGCGTCTTTTGAATTTAAAAGGAATTTAACGTTTTTAGTTTGTAAAAAAGTAGCAACATGATTACGCTACAAGATAATTGGCAAATGTTTGTTTAAAAAAAAAAAAAAAAAAAAAAATTTTGACTAAAATATTGACCCTGAAGATGAACAATGATGTTCGAAAGCGCTAGGTCATCGTATGGACAATACATATTTCGAAACTATTTTCAAATAAAAAGTCTCATTAGAGAATATGAGAAAATTCAAAAGAAAATATGTCAGACTATGTTGTCTTTAACATTCAACACTACATGTTTGAAAGAAAAGTTGCTGCCAAATTACACACACATATATATATATATATATATATATATATATATATATTAAATAAATGGACAATGAAGTCAACACCCAGAGGCAACAGCCTATTTCATGCTAAACACAATTGTCAGGTCATGGCCTCATGAGTTCAGCATGAAACTGACATTTACATACCATCTATCCCTGATATTGAGCACTTTAACCCATAAATATAGCATACCTTAAAATTTATATATATATATATATATATATATATATATATATATATATATATATATATATATATATATATATATAAAAAGTAAGGGATTTATTATATATATTACTTTAAATTTTATTTTTAGTGGATATCCATTCCATTGGGTAGACTCAGCATTTTTATTTTAAACAGTATTTTATTTCGCCTCCTGGCTTGTATATATTAGAAAACTTATAAAAGAAAATGTGCATCCCTGGCATGATTCGAACTTGCCCCACCCACACTCTGCAGGAGAAACCTTGGTTTAATCAGACATGCTTTGAGCAGTTGGCTATGAAAAGCTTCATAAAAAAACTGAAAACTTAATTGCTTTGTGCATTTAGTATACCATACCAAATGTCAACAAAAATTTGTTAACCATCAACATCATTTGTTGCATATTTAAATATTCAAAATATTGGGGAAAATATTACAGTCTTCCTATCTGAACTTTCTGATGAATCTTAATTCTTGAGCTAATGATTGAAAAAGCTCCTTGTGATTCCTACAACTATAAAATACCCATGTAAATCCCCTACTGCTTTAATAATTATTTATATTTAACAACTTTAACAAAATATTACAATGACAAATCAAATATGAATACAGGTCATTATTTAAAAGTGTAAGAGGGTAAAAATGAAAATATTCAAAATTGATAAAGTTTTCTAATTTCTTAAACACATGAGAGTGTTATCACTTTATGCGTCTTCTCTTTCCTTAAACCCAAACAGCCCTTTCTTTCCAGCTATCTTCATAATCAAACAGGAATGGCACAGTGTAATGTATGTGCAAAGGAACAAGTAGAGTCATAACACACACACGTGTGTGTGCTTGTGTGTGTGTGTGTCAAATACACAGTGGTCATAATATCACAGACATTGTTTTTTTTTATAAATCATTTCACCCTAAGTAAGGCAATAGAGCCACTAAGATGCAAGGTGTTACCAAGTGTGAAAGAATATCAGAAAAAGAAAAACATTATTAAGGAGAGATCAATAAAAGAACTGGAATCAAGAAAACAAAAGATAATGGTTTCATTAAAATTTTTGAAGTTCACAGTTGTCTGGAAAGCCAGAAGCCGGAAGAGAGTTCCACAAGCGAGAAGTGCAAGAAGATGAAACTTTGCACAAAACATACAGTTGCATACAGCAATTTCAACTGTAAAATGATGAGACCAAACTGTCAATCTAGTACTATATTTAAATTTGTACAATCAATTTATCAAAGAGGAAAGGTCATCAGAATAAATACCATAAAAATATTTATAGAAAAGGCACATAGAAGCTATGTTAGTGAGGTGGGGAAGCGATTGAAGCCGATATGTCAGGTCAGGACTGATAACATTGCAGATTCTTCTTTGGATTTTATCAAGAATCTCTAAATACATAGCAGAAGCACCAGATCAGGTGTGACAGAAATATTCAGTGTATAGAATATTTTCCTTTTTCATCTGATACATATATATGTATTTATTTTTAATATACTACACTTTGTTACTAGAAGGACCTGAGACTGTACAATCAATAGCTTTTAAGATCAGCATATTGACCACTAGATTACAAGCAAGATGCCAAAATCAAAATAAATATTCTGTCTATATTAAGAACACAGTCTGGGGACACTTAGCTCTATTAATACTTTTCTACGATTGTTCTGTTTCAGTTCACAGCACACACACACACACATTTATTTTCTTACATGCTGCACATAAACAAAACCAACTGTAGAGTAGTTAAGTAGGTTTCTTTTCCTCTAATGACAGTCCTTTCACTCTAGTATTGTTATTCCATGAAGTACATTTGCTGTGGCACATGTGACACTTGAGATAAGCAAGACAAATGACAATATTTATGAAGCATCCTGTTCCTTACACATGAAAACCACCAAACAAAACAATCACTACTACTACAGCAAATCTATCAATGTTTTTCTAATATATATATATATATATATATATATAAAAAAACACAATATGATTAGTACAATAATATCAAAATCTGTTACCCGACTTTCATGTAATAACCATCAGGTGGATAAAATACTTTTATTTTATGCATCTGATGACTGTTAGTGCATGAAACTCTTTGAGTAGTAGATTTTGATATTGTATTAATAATATTATTATAAAATTGATGTAATGGAATAACCTGTCACCCCCATGTGTGACTACACTATAGGTAGTAACTACCTATAAGTATCTGTAAGTCAACGGACTAGCTGGGATCTGTTGAGTACAGCTCA
>OZ038485.1:51051783-51166783 GCA_964036315.1 Acanthosepion esculentum
TGGATTGATGTGAGTTTGTGACACTGGGTTACATGCCCTTTGCAATCATAAAAAAACTGATGATTGCAAAGAGCCTGTAGCCCAGGGTCACAAACTCCCATCAATCCAACTACATATATATATATATATATATATATATATATATATATATGCTCAGCTTAATACAGAAGTAAAAAAAAAACAGACATTAATCATTTTTATTGCAATAAAATCATAGTTTATACGTTCTCAAAATACATCTTATTGAAAGATAATAATTTTCATAAAAATTATTTATAACTTTCATGAAGAAGGTACATAAGCAATTTTCACCTCTAACTTCAACTACTTTGGAATTAAATTTAGTATGTGTTTAGTTATAAATGTTTCTATAGTTAGGAATATCAGTGTACATGCCTTTTTCATAAGCATTCAGCAGTTGATAGACTTGAAAGTGGACTGCAAGTTTCAAATGCTGGCAAGTAACCACTGTACCCTTTTATAATATGAAGATTAACTTAAGTTAGGAAAAGATAAAATAGATGCAGTTGAAAATTTTATGAAAATATTTTTGATAATTTATATACTGACCTTGAAGATTTTCAAAAAAGGTTTCATCTATTTCATCTCTGTTTTTCTTTCTTTTTTTCTTCTCTCTTACTGGCGTCAGCTCTTCATCACAATGTGGTGTATAAAACTCCTTCAATTTCGGTGTCTCCCCTGTAAAGATAGGAGGGATAAATTAGTATTAAATAATAAAAAAAAAAAATTTTATCACTATAAAATGAATTGGATATAGGCAATTACTTAAATGTGTAAAATAATAATGAGGAAAAAATCTTTTCAACATAATCTCTTTCTTTGGTAATGCAATTAATTCAGTGGTGAATATTAATCACATAGATGAAACATGTTGAAAATTTCAGATCAAATTTCAGTTTTTTTTTGTTAAACCAATACATCTTTAAGCCGTTATGCATATTTCAATATCTGACATTATTGTAATTTTTATGTAAAAATTAGCAGAATTATGAAAATTAAAGGAAATGCATATACTTTAAATGTTCCTGCAAAGGCAATTGTTAAAAGAAAAAGAAGAAAAATCTTATAGCAATCTATTTAAAAAAAAAAAAAAAATCTTTTTTTTTTCTATACAAACCTTCAACAGATTTCAAAAGGTTTTGCTCTAGGCTGTCTCTGCTTCTTTTTCTTTTCTTCTTTTTCTCACTACAAACTTCTTCCATTGTAACAGAACTTGGTAGATAAGATTCAGATACTGCTTCTGTAAAGAGAGGAAGGATAAATTAATAGGAAATTAAAAAAAAAATAAACTAGAATGTAATAATGTAAGAAACTTAGAAAACTTTTTACTCAAAGTTTGATGTCACACAATCATGGCGTTCTATATTAACAGGCCTCTGCATAACGCAGCGACTTTGATTGACTGGAGGCAGGCTGACAATTAGATCGTTTGAGCGGACTGCTGCATACTGTGTACTCTTATGTTGTTGGCTCGAGAAATTCAAGGGAATCTTTTAATTTTACCTTTGGTTGGAATATCATTTAACTTATTTATTTGAAGTAGTAAGTATATTTGATTATTTTAGTTTGAGTCCATACATTATTTATATTTAAATTGTAAAAAGTAAACTTTGGTGCTTAAATTTACTCGCACAAAAAGATTTACTTAAAAGTTTAAAGCCTTAACATTTTAAAATTAAATTTTAATTCATTTTTGGCATTTTCCCTCTTAAAGTTTGTTCAACATTTTTTGATTAAAGTTTAAAGAATTATTTATTGATAAAATGCAATTCTTTTTGAGTAATTTGTGTTATTTTAAGAAGCAAAACAACGTTTAACAAATTTGAACAGAATTTCATTTAGTTTCTTCAAAGACGTAAAAAAAACTTTTTATTATAAAATGAATTAAAAATGTTTTTTTTTTCATAAATTCAATGTCATTACTTAATTTGATATTTATTTTTGATATCGCTAAAAAGAACATTGTTAGTATGAGTGAAAAGTAAAACATAACGTCAACGAAATTAAAGTTTAATTTTCTCAAGTTTTTAACCATGATAAAAAATTAGCATAAGTCAACATTTTTCTATTAAAAATTTAAGTTTGAATAATAAATTTGAATAAAATTTTAATAGAGAAAGGTTCATTAACATTTCTCTATTAAAACTTTATCCAACATTTCCATTAAAAGTAAAAAAAAAACCGAAACAAACGAATTTCTTTGCGCTTTTGTTTCCGAAGTTAAAGTTAAAATGATTATTTTTACTACATTAGTTACCATTTGGTGAACTGTACGTATTTTTTTTACTTATTAGAATTAAAAGAAAAAAATAACAATAATAACATTCAACTTCAAATTGAATTTTTTAATTTCTAGTTTAATGGCACTATGCAACTATTACTATTTTTTGTTTGATTAAAAACAGTTTTATTGTTGATAATTAAATGATTAAATATTGTGCAAAACTGCAAACCTGACAGTATTCTTCAAACAAAACCATACCCCCCCACATCATTTTTTTTAAAATTAAGAAGTGGATTCTCAAGCTGAAGGCAACTCTCTAAAATTTTTGGTTTTAATTAATTGTGTGTATTTTGGCAGGGTGCATGGATAAAAGCTGTAATTAAGAGTATAATTAATTTAGCTTGAAAATTTACTCCTAAATTGAAGTAATAAGAGAAATATTTGTTAAAGATGTTTAATCTACCATTTCAGATACTACTTAATTCCTAGCCATGCCCCGGAAGTGCTGCCTGTTTGCTTGCAAAACAAATTACAGAAGCCAGCAAGACAAAACTATGTGTGGTGAGATTAATAAAATACCAGTTTATCGTTTTCCAAAAAACAAAGACGAGAGAGAGCAATGGATAAAATCAGTTCCAAATGCCAATCTAAATGTTACTAACAATACTGTTATTTGTCAACAACATTGGCCTTCAAATTTTGATACCATAAAAGTTAATGGAAAAATACGTCCAAAAAATCCACCATCTGTATGGCCAGGTGTGCCAAGTAGTCAAATACCAACACCCTCAGCTGTTCAAAGGAATATAAAAAAAACTTCCAGTACTGTTAGAAATGAAATTGCTGATGAACTTAATGCTTTTTTAGAATTAGATAAAATTAATTATACAAATTTGAAAGAAAGTCTGCTTAACAAGAAAAAAGACTTTATGTGTCCAGTTGTAGCATTTTTCGATGAAAATATTTTAACTGTTCAATCATCAAAATCTATTGATGGTATTCCTCTCTTTATGTTGAAAATTTATAACAATTTGCACTTTGAAACATTTCATTATGGAATTAAGTGTTATATTAGCAGCCTGTCCAAAAATCGTATAAATATAGTTGATACTTGGTCAAAACTGGAAGAAATCATCCGTTATTTAAATTCTATGGCTTTTGATCACAAGAAAAATATCCTGAGTCAACAATTTTTAGCAATGGCTCCCAAAATGGTTGGAATAAAATACAGCTCAGATATAGTTGTGCGTGCTTTTGGGTACTATGCAAGATCACGGACATTGTATAATGAATTAAGATATGATTTTCAATTACCCTCATTAGCAACATTAGGAAGGATGACGTCAAAAGTTTCAAAATTTAAAGAAAAATCTTTTTTGTTATCTATATTTAATACTCTTAATACCAGTCAAAAAGGGTGCATAATTCTCCATGATGAAGTATATATCAAGAAGATGTTTCTATATCATGGCAAACAACTATTTGGTAAATCAGTTGACAATCCATCTGTACTTGCTCAAACAGTACTTGGTATAATGTTGATATGTCTCAATGGGGGTCCAAATTTTCTTATAAAATTGATTCCAATTTCAAAATTAACATCCGTCTTTTTATTTGAACAAATTGAGTTAACAGTCCAAGCCATCACATCTGTACCAGCTGATGTAAAGGCTATTATATGTGATGGCAACCGCGTAAATCAAGCTTTTTTAAATTATATCCTACACTTCCTGAAAACCCTTGGTTAACTGAAGATAATAAACATTTGCTTTTTGATTATGTTCATCTGTTGAAAAATATTCGCAATTTGTGGCTGACAGAAAAAACAGGAGAACTAATCTTTGATGATGATGGAGTAAGTTGAGTTGCAAAATGGACACATCTTAAACAGTTATATCGTTTTGAATCTGAAAGACCAGTCAAACTTTCAGATTTAAATGAAATTTCCATTGCTCCAAAGCCAATAGAAAGACAACGGGTTTCTACTTGCCTCAGAGTGTTTTCTGAAAAAACATATAATGCACTTCTCACTCAGTCTGAAATAAGTGCAGGTAAAAATGATACTGCGCTCTTCATAAACAAGGTTTTGACATGGTGGAAAATTTTAAATGTTAAATCCCTTCAAATTGATAAATTACATAATGATCCTCTACAAGCTGAAATCAGATCTCCAAATGACACCCGACTTGATTTTATCATTGAATTTGGTAAAATGGCTCTTAATATGGCTGGCAGTCAAGGTAATCATAAAAAGCAATTATCCCAAAACACTGCTACTGCCATACATCATACTTGCAATGGAATTGTTAGTCTATGTCGACACCTTTTAGCTACAAGTCATAAATATGTACTACTTGGGCAATTTTCAACTGATCCATTAGAAAAAGAATTTGGTAAACTTCGCCAAGGATCAGGTGGCACCTACTTTATAAATATTCAACAATGTATTGAAAAGTTGCATATTAAGCAGACATCTTTACTTTTAAATCAAAATGTAAATATTGATGAATTTGATGTTAATCCAGGTCACCAATGTACATCTTGTGATTATAAACTTTGTGAGGAAGGTTCAGAAATATTTGACAATCTGGAAAATTTAGAACCATCTCTTTCCAATGAAATAAAAATGGCTCTTGTGTACATAGCTGGATATATTACAAGAAATGATAATCAACCCAGTGAATGTGAAACCCATTTTTATTATGAAAAGTATGGAAAATATACCAAATTAATTGACCGTGGAAAACTAAAAGTTCCTTCTGACCACACTTGTCAATGGTTATTTTTTTGTTTCATCCTTTTCCATACAATAAAGGAAAAGGTTTGCTATAAATCATTAAGTAACATCTTTATGCTTATTTTTGAGTTTCATTTTTTTAACATGGAGAAAAAGCATGCTTCTATTTTTGCAAATATAGTTTTTAAAATTTTTTGCAAACATGGCACACCTAGATCAGAAAAAGAACCAGCTCTAAAAGTTTTGAAACTTTCCTAGAATGATTTCGTTTTATTTGTCTATATTTCTGCGATGATTGATTGTTATGTACACACTTCGGCTGATGTCTTCCAGCCTTCTCAGGTTCTGTTTGTCAAACCCAGTAACTGTAATGTAAATTTAAACCAAAGTCTTTATTCACTCACAGGGAATAGATTGAATAAAGGATTCAATGACACCTGTAAATAATATAAATTTCTGATTCAATATATCTTTTACCAGAAATCATAATTACCCCTTTGTGTTGTTTAATAATTATCAGTGTTCATAGCAAAAATACATATTTTCATTTATTTATCTTTCAACACATCCTATTATCCTCAGGTGTGAATAAAAATGTTATTCTAAGTATTTCATAAAGTGGTTGACTTCATTTTCTTCTAAAATTTCTGAAAATCCTACATTTTTCAATAGGCCTCCAGTTCTGGCTCTCAGTTGCACCATGACTTGGCCTGGAGTATAGAACGCCATGCACACAACCCAACTGTCAATACATTTGTTACATTTATGGGTAAGGCATGAACATGAACAAGGCACTCTACAAATGTATAAATTATTTTAAATACTTATGTCAGTACATTTGAGTGTCTGCATGTGTTTGTGTGTATAAAGACAAAAAGGAAGACTTTCCTTTACCAATGCGTTTTGTCCCGTGAGGGATTTTATCAAAGATAAATGTAAGAATTCTATAACCAACATGTATTTATAAACAGAATTGGAGCAATAATACTGTTAAGTTTACAAAATTTTTAAATTTAAGGATATTCTTAAAGCTGACTAAGTAAAGGTAAATTATAGAGGACATTAAATGATGTAATACCTAATAAATAAAAGTGAGTAAATGCTGCTATTAACTTTTTATTTTCTTATTTGTTTATACATATTTGTTTAATATAATTATTATTTATTATTTTAATTTGATAAATTATTTATGTATTTATTTTGAATAAAAGAAGGTCTTCAGTTAGCAGTTTTCTTTTAATTAAAAAAAATTGTTATGGTCATCTATGTTGGCTAGGGAAAGAAGTATTTCTTTTACGAAAAGAGATATTTGAAAAACCCAGGGTGTAAGTTAACATTTTGGTAAGAATAGATAGTTGCACTCTCAAGAACCTTCTAAGTTATTTTCTCTTTTAATAAGTATAACATTCTTGAGAGCAAAGTTGTGGCTAAATTTATTTCTGTGTATGACTAATGCATTTGATAAATTGTTATGTAGAAAATCCTTTTTGTGGCCATTATTTTTTTTTTTTTTAAATTTCTGCAAGTTTCACGAATATGCTGTAAGGAACAGTTTTGACAGTTTATTTTATATATATATCTGCTTCAGAATTACTATTATATATATATATATATATATATTAAGAGATTATAATAAAATCATGTTGAAATTGCTACACAAAAGCTTTCATGTTTCAATACTTTGATTGTACTTCTTCAGGTGATGGTAAGTAACTGGTGATTAAGTGATTTTTAAGAAAATTTAAAAACAAAGTGTTACCTCTTTTCTGAAAGTTAAAGGGGGCGAACATGAGGTCAGAATTAGAATTAGACTTGTGGGTATGTCTTGATTAACCAATTAAATGTCAGATCCACACCAAATAAAAAAGTAAGCTCAGAGGTTGAAGTTCTTTGGGGGAGGGCGTTATTTTTTTCCGTGCTATGATAAACCGGAACATAGGCTATCATTGACAATTGCAGAAAATATGTCAGTGTCAAATTTATCATGATTGTAGACAAATATGACATGTTCAATTTTTTGAAAGGATGTTGAAGGGAGGAGTAGGTTAATCAGATGTAAAGTTATCAAAAATTTAAAAAAAAAAAAAGTTTTAGATTCAGGAAGCTTCTTAAAGGGGCCTGTAGATAAAATTAAAAATGTGAAACATCTATATAAGATATTAATAATACTAACTGGATGGCAATACATAGCAATATTAAAGCTGAATAAACAAAATAGGGTAATTACCTGTAGAGAGTGAACCATTATATACTAATAAATTATGGCTATAAGAAATGGTAATATGTAATTTTAAAAATTTAACTATATTTTAAGGTAAAAGATAAACTGTGTCAGCAATTTACAGTTAATTCACTCCTTTGGTTTAATAGGGATTTTTTTGTCAGCAAATTTGATAATTTCTAATTTTTCATATAAACATAAGAAGCATGGTTCATTTAAAGATTTACAAGTTCTAGTTTTTTTTAGTATTTTCCATTTTACCATAGGGGTCTTATTAACTTCTTTTAAGTTCCAAAAATATTTAGGGAGGGATGTCCTATTTCTGTACGCATTATTGGTGAAAGATAATATATATTGGTACCACTTAGTTTTAAAGGAATTCTTGGTACTTCCAATATAAATTTTTTTTAACTAATTTCTATAGTAAAAATAGTCCTTAGGTAAACAAGAGATATAGATTTTGCAATGGACATTCGTTAGAATTTCTACAATTATGCTTGTTGTTGTTGTTGTCTGCGTTTGTTGCTTTGGAATGGCCATTATTACTCAGGTTTTGTATTGATTTAAAATTTTATTGTTGCTTTTTTAATAATTTTTTCAAGATTATCAATACAGCTATAGCTTAGTTTCAGTGTATTTCTGTTAAAAATCTTACTAAGTGGATTATTTCTGGGGAAGTGTTTCTCAGTTAAATAGAGAAACTTCTGCTCTAACTTAGTAATAACCATTTGGTTAAATGGGGGTGTGTACCAAATGATTTTTCAGTTTCTATTTTTATTCCTACGATCACTGTTGTTATGTTTTATATATTTGATGTTTTTTAAAGCATTGTTATAAACTTTACTATGCTTGTAAAAGACATCTTCACTGGAAGAGTTATTACTAAGCCTATATTCTATGGCAGAGGGTATGTGTTTTTATTATGGATGGAGGGTGGTTAGAATTTGGGTGGCTATATATTGGATTGGTATTTCTTTTCATGTAGGGTTGGAATACATTATTACCTAGGTCTAATGTAACATCAAGGAAATCTCCTTTTTTTAAATTAGTGTTGGTCTTAAATTTAAGGTCGAGACTTTTAAGTTCTCTATATAATAATTTCCTGATTTTGTCAGTTTTAATTTTTGTGGAATTTTCACCACCATAAGGCCATCATTTCTATATAACCCTATATTATCAATGTTGATATCTTGGTGGGCACTAAGATAAATAAACCAACAAGTCTAACGATCCCATAGAAATATCAGCTTGGTCAACAGAGTTGTTCTTAATCCATTCTTCTTTGTTATAGATAAGAACAGATCTACTACAGTTCATAATAATGTCAAGCCCCTCATTGGAAATATATATATGTTATAATGTTGAGTTCATCACACCTATTTTATATCTGTGTGGACATTTGCTTTTATAATTGATGAGACATTAATATTTACCAGCATTTTTTTTTATATATTGAAGTGATAAAATCATTATTAACATGTACAAGAATGACCAGGAAAGGGATTCTATTTTTAACGTTGAGTTCATAACACTTATTTTATATCTATACCTATATATTAAAAAAAACACAAGTAAAAATTCAGGTCTCCTTTATTATAAAAGTGAATATCAACACACAGACAGAGCCTGTATATTATTTGCAATACTTCAGAGAGGAACTATTTAAAAATGTTCATATTTGTTTATGGAAATTATCAGTTATCTTCACTTAGATACAATAAATAGAATCTTTCAACATTACATTCATTTAGTTAAAATAGTATTTTTAGTTATATAGTGCAATTCTTAGTTATTTCATAAATAAAAACTGGTAAATAAAGAAAGATTTTGCTTTACTTATTGAAAAAAAAAATATAAATGAAGTTGAAACATTACAAATAGATTAAAGAGCATAAAATTCAGTCATTAAAAGCAAGTTATTTTCTGGATAGACAATTGTAAAAGAATTAGCAGGAACTCACCTGATGCCTGGAATGACAATGCAGAACCACTGCAAGCCATCTCACCGACAGACACAGTACTTTCATCAAGATCTTTTTCCTTATTTTTCTTCCTCTTTTTCTTTAAATGGAGCTCTTCAGATTCCATCTGGCTCACTTGGGAGGCATCAAAGTCAGACATTGGAAGAGATACTGCAAAGCAAATAATAATCAGGCATGAAAACCAACAGTTTCTTCTATAACAAACAGCAGTATTCAGCATTGACAAAGATCATATTTTTTTTATTATAACTACAAGTCAACCTACTTATAGAAAAAAAAATATTAGCCTGTATTTGCATTCATTAAATGAAATTTTGACACAATTTAATGGAGCTGAAAGAATTAAAATATTCTTACATAATTTTGAACTTCTTTTTCGTTTCTTCGACTTTGTTTTGACAATCTCACTGCTGGAAATTCTTGGTGGTGAGCCTGAAAAATAATGATCAAGTCAATACCAATAATAGACATTATCACAATTATTCTTACAATTTTTACTAGTCAAATAATTTCTTTTGTCACAGACATTTTAGCACATAATTAACAATTTCATGATAGAAAATGTTTACAAATTTAATAATGTTAAAGAAGCAATTTGGTACTTTATAGTGAGGTTGGTCAAAATTGAAATTAGTGAAAAGAACCAGCAATGATTAGAACTTTATAATATTACTTGCATTGCCTTTTTTTAAATGTCAATCAGACATTCTAGCAATCTGAAGATAGTGAGAGCTTGAAACTTAATGATCAAAGCTGTCCTTTTTATTGAGTGTCAACGTTGTGAAGTGTTTTTTGCTCAGTCTAGTTGTTGAGCACTTTAGTTTACGGAGTAGGTAGATGTTTGCCTTTTGGTTTTTCTTTTCTTGTTTGGGATTTTTTCTTTTATATAACATTAGGTTGTCTAGCAAGTTGTCTATTGGTTACATCAATATTGTTTTTTAGTGTGTGTGTATATATATATATATATATATATATATATATACACACACACATACTTGAATGTTAACTCACTTGGTCTTAGACCAAGTGAGTTAACATTCAAGTATATCTATTTCAAAGCATCAAAAATCTTTCATAGTGCATTGTTTTCATTCTTAGCTTCTGCTGGATCCAAAATTGTTTTAACTCTATGCCTCAAAATATTGACCAAAATACATTTCATTGATATTGTTCATAAGAAAGAAAGAAAAACAAACAAACAAACAAACAAAGTAAGAAAAGGGTGAAAAAAAAAAGAAATACAATTAACGGGGCTAGTCGGGTTGCGTATTGATTTGAGCTCTTATCAGACTGGAGACATACTTAATAGGCAATATAATTCTTGCTTTAATTTTATAAATTATCTTTTAAAAATTTCTAATGACTTGTATGCCCTGTTTTTCAAAGAGCACATTTTTATTTCAACTTATTCTTTACAAATGTCCATTTTAACTAATTCATTCCATACAGTATAAGGTTTTTTTAGCGGAATGTATCAACTGAAAAAGGGCAAATTAAATTTAGCCCGATTTAAAGTTGGTGAAAATCAAAGAAAGAAGCAGCCTTAACTTATCGACTGGAGGGTTGGGGTGAAGAGTGTGACTGTGGTAGTATTGAGGAAATATGATATCAGTCAACTATTCCTATTTCTACCATCAGTAATTTCATAACCAGGCTATAAAACAAAATGGAAAGGGGGCAATAAACAAACATATCAAAGACTTTGTCCTCACTCATTTTTTGTTACATGCCTTGAAATTTTTTTTTAATAAATGATTATTTTATAGAATTATTAAAATTAATGTTAAAATACCAAAATGTGTTTTTTAAAAATGATGTATTTTAGTTAGAGTAAAGGAATCATTTTAGCATCTGAGCTATACCAATAGTATATTTCATTAAAGATTGTAATGACCGAGAGTTACCACTTTAGTGGACACTGAGTGGTGATAATTTGTGCCATGCTTGAGTGCAATCTTCAGGCCCTGAATATTTTCAGCCTGAAGATTTTGGTGAAGCATGAAACATACTCTCTTGGTGTTGATCTTAGTGCGCACTATTATATTTACATCTATCTCTAACATCAAGCATTTTTACCCATAAATATAGCATACCATAAAACTATATATATATATATATATATATGATGAAAAATGCATTGAGAGTCCATAAATCAAATTATCTTATAGCCATGACGAAACCCCAGAGAGTGTGTCTGTCTGCCTTTTTGTTATTTGAGCACTATGGAGAAAGGGAATTTTTAAAACAGTAGCCGCTCCTGCTTATGATGCATCGCTCTTCATATATATATATATATATATATATATATATATATATGTGTGTCTGTGTGTGTGTGTGTGTGTGTGTGTGTGTGTGTGTGTGTGTGAACCGAGCACTCTGGCTTCTTATTTGGTGTTTATGTACATCACGTATATAATACATTAAAAAAATTCCCTTTCTCTGCCATGTGCCGATAGCTTAGGGGCTGAGCCTCTGACTAATGCCAATGCAGTCAGACATCTAACCACATTGATGAGCCGTGAAACAGTGGATATATATATATATATATATATATATATATATAGTCATTTGGTGCCCGTTGGATTTTAAATCAGTCCACTGAAACTGGAGTGTATTTTATGCATAAGATACAATTATACATCCTACACACACGCAACAAAAGAATACACATAATTATAATCTACTTTTGTTATTATTTTTTCAAATTTTAAATACAGTTTATTAATTTACAATAATGTTTTAAAAATACTTTTTTTTGTTTATTCAGTGTAGATATTTATCTAGAAAAACAAAATAAGACACAAAGTCTTGTCCTCTACTTGTTAATTCAACCAGTGGTACAGTACAGGGTTTTATTCTTGAGGGATAATTCATTATTCTAGCTAAATTGAATTATTTTATAGAGAGAGAGGTGGCAGAGGAAGCAGTTTGACCTCATTTCTTTTTTAACTTTGAAAATGATACAAGACACTTTTTTATTACTTCTTGGAAATAGAAAGATAAGAGATAGATATGGCTGTAAAAAAAATAAAAAGCTAAGAAGGCCAAGAGAAATGTTTTAATGGAGAAATAAGATTTGATAGTAGGGAGATTAATGAAAGAAGTTAAAAAAATGTGAAAAAAATAAAAATAAAAAAATAAAAAAACAAAAAAATGTAAAAAAATGGAAAGAAACAAAAAAGTGTACAGAAACGAAAAAAGTGTGAAAAACAAAACAATTTACATACGTGATCCATAAGGTATATATCTTTGTTTGAGGTTTGAAGGTATGTGGTATGTTTTTTCTTGAGGAAGAGTTGGATTGTCACATTTAGGTATTGACACTGATTGAACAACATCTATGTAACCTTTGAAGGAAGGACCTGGAAAAATAAAATTTTAACTAAGTTTTGTAAACTAAAAATTTTACAAGTTGCATCAGAAAAGCTCAAAGTACAAGTTAATGAATCTTAGGTACCTACCACTAATTTAAAAAAAAAAAAAAAGAAAACCTGAAAAATGAATTTTAAATAATTTAAAATGACTTTGATGTTAAATTTTGGTTTTACTTTTATAAAAATATAAAAGCCTAAAGCTAATCTATAAAAAAAAAAAAAAAAAGCCCTTATTTTTAAAACACTGGTATGGTCACTCATTGAACCACATTATTGCAAGAAAAAAAAAAAAAAAATGAAATTGTCTTCAAAGTTATAGATCAACAACAATCTTCTACTGTCAACATCACTTTAAAGAAAAGGTGCAAAAAGTTAAGTATGAAGGACCAAAACTATTAAAATCTAGAAACTGGTATTATTTATATTTAAAAATAAATTATCTTTAACTGTATATTACCAAATAGTTTATAAATATATATTTTTTATTCGATAGGCTTTTACAAAACTTAGTAGAATGAATAATGTCATTTTTATATTATAATAGAAGTATGAAAAGTAATTAAGTTAAATGATACTTTTGATTCTTGCTCATTGCATTTATTTTTTGAATATTTTCTTATCTATTTGATGTCATAAATGTTAATTGCACACAATTCCTTTTTTAAATTCTGATTTTAAAATTTATTAAACTAAAAAAGAAATGCAACAAAAAGGAAAAAAATTTATAAAGACTTATATTTAATTAATACTGTTGACTGCAATTCTAGAATCATTATTTCCTTTTTGAACTTCCACAGAAAAGAAAATCTGATTTCAAAAATTTAGAAAAAAAAAAATATGTAGAGGTGGCGGCATCTGTACTACACTTCCAAGAAGTCACTATGAAAATGGTCTTCTGAGATAAGAATCCCCAAAAGCACAATGTTAACACACATGACAAAGGATCTTGATTTAAAATTGTTTAAGCCATCATTCGTCAACGAACTAAGCAATAAAGACATGGACAAAAGACATGTGGCATGTGGGCAGTTGATTTATTTCCAACAATCCCAAAACATGGAAAGGTATGTGCAATTTATGGGAGTGGACAGGCTAGGAATATTTATTTCTGGAGCAAAGAAAATCTGCACTATTACAAAGATGTGTAACAAAACCCACCACATGTAATGATTTGGACTGCCATATCGAGTAAGCACTTGACAGGACCCTATTTCTTCGAGGTCTCTGTTAACCAGCTTTTTTACTTGGTTTGTTCCACAGCTCTAGATATTGAATATCGACCTGAATGATTGTTGGTTTCAACAAAATGGTGCCCCACCCCAGTATGCTATCACTGTCAAGGAATACCTAAATGAAGTTTTCTGGGATAGATGAATGGGGCTTCGAATCGCAACAATTTCCAGTATCTCTTGATTGAGCTCCTAGAAGTCCATATCTCATGTCCTGTGACAATGCTCTATCAGGGAGAGAGTTTTGCATGAATGATACCAGAATACCCATCAGTTGAAGGACACTGTTCGGAGAGCCTTTGCAACAATCAACAAAGCACAGCTTTGTAAAATATCACACAGGACATGGCACTGCATCATTTTGTGCCACGAAAACAGCGTTCATACAAACATTCTCGGTGTGTAACAGTGTCAATGAAAGTGAATCCAGTACATGTGCTCTGTATTACTTGTATTGTTTTCATTACTTTTTGGTAGGGGATGATAAGACTTTCAAACCACCCTGTAGATTTAGTATTACTCACTGTTAACAAAAACTTACTAGAGATATAATTTGCAATAAATTACACAACACTTATTTCAATTATTAACCATATTACTTAGAATGTGTTACTTACATAAATAAATGTAAAAATAATTTTAGTTTGCAATAATCATCATCATTTTTCAACTGCAGTTGTAATCATCGAGCCAATGTGAATGAGCTTTTCTTTTAGATGTATATGATATGCCAGGGCTATATATAGTTTTGAATTCAGAGTTACTTTCTCCTAGACTGGTTGCCACTCAAGGCTAAAGAACCCAGTCTGTCCTGCTATTTACCCATAGCTGAGGGAGAAGAAGAGGATTCATATCTTTCCCAAGGGTATCAACATGCAAGTGAATGGATCCAACTTGAATTCGAACTCGGCTCTTTCGGAGTCACTATCCATTACTTTACCATGGCAATAACATAAGTGACAGATGGCTATAAAAAGCACTACTGACTATTTACTGCTAATTTGCTTCAATAATGCAGACTATTGTTCGCGTCACATAACAAGAATTGTAAATAAAATGACATGGTAAGAAACCAAGTAATTGTTTCAAGTTCTCTCAATATTGGTACCGATATGATTTCATAAGTCATATAAGATATATAGGAAAATACTTGTTCAAACCATCCAGGGATTAATAAAAGAAAACTCAAAATATACTTAAAAGAATTTAGATTAACAGTTTTTAACAAGATGTCTATATTTATTATTTCTTTTCTATATAATAGTAAACTGAAAATTTTTACGTGCAAAAACAAAAACTTATTGAATAGTGAGAATGATTAAAGAACTCACCTATTTTCAATTTATTTTTTGATTTATGAGGGACGACAGCTTGAAGGCTTTTATGCTGAAAGAAAATCACATCATGTATGAGAAAGAACTATTTAAACAAGTCATAGAGCATAAAAAAATCATTTTAACAGAGTTTAGAATTTTTTTTAAACAAATATAATTTCATTATCTTCAAAATGTAATTCGATATACTGGAAATAGGTTTTTCAAACTGAAAACAAATTCCTCTGGATGAAATGAAAATGTTAATTGTTGCCACTGAAAGACGTTTGTGGCACTAGATTTTTCTAGCTGAGTTTTTGACAGAAGACAAAAAAATGCATATTTAGAATTTATACAGGAGCAGATCAATAAGTCTGTAGCCGTTAAGTACTAACTAAATTTTGATATGAAATTTTCAATGTTTAATCTAGGAAATTAATTAAGTGATGGGTTAAGTGTATTAACAAAGGAGATTATGCTGATAAATAAATATAAAATTTGTCTGATTAATGAACAAAAATCCATCACTTCTTTAGAAATTGCTTTGTTTAGGATGAAAAAAATCAAGCAGATATGTATATTTTGAGAGTCTGCGAAAAATTTATGTTTAAAGGCACTATTCCACTTTGCTTGATCATTGTCACAATTCATGGCTGAAAGGATCTAATGATGGTTTCTCCTGCTGGGGTGTGCATATTTTTTTTTTTAAATATTCAGGCTGGTAGACAAAAATAAATAAATGGGATGTCTACTCAAATTTGGATATCTATTAAAAATAATGTTTAAGTAATAAAATCCATTGGATTAATAAATAAAAATCCATCACTTCTTTAGAAATATTTGCGTAAATTTTCTTTCTTTTTTTTAATCTTTAGGTATCCTGTCTTGTGCATACTGAAATAAAATCTGGATTTAATTATCCTTGAGCTTAAAATTTAAGTGAATGTGAAAGACAACAAAAGTATTGCAAGATAATTTGTGATAAAATCTTTACTGTTCTATCCTCCAGTAATGTAGGTTTCTTTTTCTCCCCAAAATATTGTTCTCCCATCGCAAAATCTAGTGATTTCTTTATATCCACATCAGGTTGCAACATATGTTGACAGAATAGAGTCTTCAGGAAGTGGGGAAAAACCCACATCAATATTTTAATGTCTATTGTTATTTTATTTTGCTAATCAGAAAATAAATAATTGTTCTGATGGTACCCTGATTTTACAAGTTTAAGATTAACAGCTAGGTTTCATCATTTTTACAGTTGAAATTGTTAGATGTCACGACAAGTTTCTTCTCTTGCACTTCTTGCTTGTGGAACTCTTTTCTGGTTGCTTGCATTCCAGTCAACTTTGATCTTCAAAAGTTTGAAAAAAAGCAACGTCAATCATCATCTCTTTAATTCTCGTTATTTTATTGGCCTCTCCCCTTAATAATGTTTTCTTTTTCTCACATTCTTTCACAGTCAGTAATCTCTTTGTGTTTTAGTGGCTTTATTGCTTTACCTAAGGTGAAATGATTAAAAAAAATAGCTCGATTTAGCCTAGGTTGCCGTAAAGAGGGTATCTTAATTCTGAAAAAGCTGACGTAAAAGCTGTCTATTTTATGAAAGATTTAAAAAAATCTAAAAGAATATACTGATAGGATATCTTTTAAACAAATAATTAGAATTAGTTTTTTGTTCAAATTTTAAGGTTTAATATCACCTTGTAAAAAAAGACATTGAACAATTAACTAAATCAATGACACTTACCAAATATTGATTGAACAATTAACTAAATCAATGACACTTACCAAATATTGATTGAACAATTAACTAAATCAATGACACTTACCAAATATTGATTGAACAATTAACTAAATCAATGACACTTACCAAATATTGATTGAACAATTAACTAAATCAATGACACTTACCAAATATTGATTGAACAATTAACTAAATCAATGACACCAAATATTGATTAAAAACAATTACTATAGATCAGTGTTTTTCAACCTTTTTAAGCAACAGCACACCTCTGAGCAAATGAAAATATCATGGCACACTTAGCAAAATTTTTAAAGGATATATATATATATATATATATATATATATATATATATATATATGCCATGAAATAAAACCATAGATTTAAAAAAAAAAAAATACACACACAAATATGAACTTATTTTATTTCATTGTTTCTATTTAACTATTCATTTATTCAAATATTAACGCTGTACCATTACTGCTTACACACACACGTGTGTATGCTGCGACAATATTTTGTGGAAGAGTATTGCATGGCACACTAGTGTGCCATGGCAGTTGAGAATCACTGCTATAGAGTACAGATGATGGCATATAATAAACCTACCCAATCTTAGCAGGAAATATTAAGAAAAATACAGTACTTCCTTGATTATCTAGATACCTTGGGACAAAGGTTGAAAAAAATATGTTCCGTTAATTCAAAATCCTGGATAACTGAATACTTAAATTATGAAAGAATTAAAAAAAAAAAAAGAAAAAAGTCATTTTTTGAAAGAAATTTAACACATCAGCAAATAAATTTTCAAATGTTTGTTCAAGGTTTTGCCCAGTTTTATTTTTCATAAAATTTTTATGTAATTGAATTAGATTTTTGTTTTTATGATGAAAAGAAATTCAATTGTCAAATTTTATTCTATTTGAAACAAAAAGAAATGGAGAATATTAAAAATGTAGATATCTTGTTTGAAAGATTTTTTTATTCAATAGAAATCTTTGAATGTCTGATAACACTTGTTAAAAATTTAATAAAACCGCCTGTATTTTATTGAAATGACTGAATTTAGAAGCTTCCAAGTTAAAAAAAGTAATATGTTGTTTGATTACAAATAAGTTTTGCATGCTTTAAAAAATAATTATTTTTGGTGCAAAATGCTGAGGTTAAAATTATGCTCTAAGCTGTAAAATTTTATAACTGAAAAAAAAACAAAAAAAAAACGAATAAATAAAGTATTGCTTTATTTATTTGGTAACTTTTTAATTATTTGAATTATGGGATGTAAATATAAAAAAATATTACTGCTAATAAAAACTATTAGCAGTAATATTTTTTATACTTTTTAACGAAGATTTTCAAATGTTGAATTTAAAAAAAATAAAAAATGTTTAAAATTCTTTATCTTTTTCTTTCTATGTTTCATCATTCCTTAAATGTTAAATAATAATGTTTATTTAAATAATCAAATCATAAAGGAAGCTATTTATAATCATTATCTACTGTGACTTTTTGTTTAATGCAAAGATATGAATTTAACATGTATGGAGTCACTGTATGTACATGCAATAACTCGATTAGTTTCCCTTTGACAACAGAAATACAACAAAAAAAGGCAAAAAAGAAATGAATGAAAAAAGAAGGAAGAAAGAAAATGGAAAAAGAAGGAAAAAGCAAGAAAAAGGAAAAAGAAAAAAGTATTTTTACTTTTTCTTTTTATCTACAAGAAAATAAAACTAGAAAAAGAAAGTTGAAAAGAAAAAATGAAAAAAGAAAGTAAATAAATAAAGACAGGAAAAAAGGAGAAAAATGAGATGTCAGAAATAAGTAAGGCAGCTGTCATTTTTAAACAGGCTTCTTGAGAACAAGCAATAGAATTTTGAGTTTTGCTTGAGGTTGATTATTTCTAATTAGTGCTACTGATTAATAATTATAAAATGAGAGTTGTGATAAAAAGTAAATGAAATTAAGATGAAAAAAACAATAGCAAAAAACTTGATGATAATAATAGACATAAATGAATTTAAGATTTTCTTGCATTTAATATTCAAGATGTAGATCACAAGTGATACTTCCTTATTAAAAACATGTGCAACCAATTAGAAAAGTAAAATAAAAATTATAAAAATATTGTCCTAATGTACTTTAAAAAAAAAAAAAATTTCATTAAAGTATTTTAATCATTAAGGCAACACAAAAACAATGTTACCATTTTATCAAAGGCAAAAAAGAATTAGTGTAAATAAAATAAGACATACCATTGGATGGTTTTCAGTAGCAACTACAACATATTCAGTATCAGACTGAAAAGGAGAAATAGAAAAGGCATAAATTATGAAGAAAACAAAATGTAAAACTTTTTGAAACTTCAAAATGACTTCTTTTTCTTCTCAGAATTGTTGTCTCCATTGGATTTCTTTTCATGGGGATATGTGTAAAGTAATGTTTATTCAACTGAACCTCAATCTTTAGAGGAATTGCAAGCTAGGATAATTGATGTGATTGAAGGTATTACTGAAAATCAGCTGCAAAATGTTTTCCAAGAACTACAGAGTCATATTACCCTTTGTATGCGTAATGATGGTGGATATGTTGAAAATTAACAATTCAAATAATAAATTTATATACTTCTTTCTTATTCTTTTTACATATTGTTTGTATCATGTACAGTTACAAAATACATGCACCAGCTGGGAAACAAAACGGGAACTTGAGAGGGATCTACTGCTCTAGACACAGCAACCACTTACATTGACTAGCTATGTTATGACACATAATGCCACCCTAATGACTTTTCAACTTTGATTCAAGACTGTAATGGTTGGTGTGATAGACTCATGAATGCCTGAGCTAGCTCAATTGAATAAAAAATAAATAATAGTTAGAAAGCTACAACTATTCTAAATTGCTCAAGGATTTTATGGACATTTTGTACAAGGTTAAAGATAATTTATTTTTAAACAAATATCAATTTCTTGATTATTGCACTGTTGGTGTTTCATATTTCTTTAATTTAAAAAAAATTCTTCATGTTCTCTATCATTTCAACCTCATCCTACAGAGGACAGAGATCTCCCTTTTCCCGCCATACAGGGTCAGTCGCACCTGATTTTTCTATTTCCCCTCATGTTACAGCTTTATGGTGTTCCTGCAGTCTTATCTTGTGGGGGCAACCTGTTTCTCCTTTATATTACTTACTACAGCTGCAAAGGATGGTGTACACACAGTTCTTAATCATGTTCTCCTCTATAGGAGGTCTTACTTGGAAGAGGTGTCTGTGAATTGTTGAACCACTTTTGAAGGTTGTCCAAATGTTATATGAACCACAGATCTTTTGTTTTCCGATAATCCCTTCACAGAGGGTAGGCAGACTGAGGCTGTTTTCTGAGTATTGTTATCCTCTTGCACTCTCCTATCCCAGTTTTGGAGCTGCTGTCATGTACCCAGGGTAGTTATTACGCTGTAGGGTACTGCTTATACTGACCATTTCTTGTTCATATGTCTCTGTGTTGCCACTTACGACTTTTGCTCGATGTTGTAGGCAGCAGACAATCCCTTTCTTTATACTGGTGGTGGGAGTCAAAGTTGAGGTATTGTCTGATGATTGTTGGCTTGTGGTATACGGATATCTCAAACCCATGCTTTGTTCAAGATATTAGTACATCCAGGAATGCTAGTTTGTTGTTGTTTTCTCTTGCCATTGTGAACTGTATCGATGATCTTATTGAGCTCACATGATCCAGTAGTAGCTGGACCACTTTCTGGTGTGGCCAGATTATGAAGGTGTTATCTACATATCTCAGCCATAGAGTTGGCTTTAGTGATGTTGATTCTAATGCAATTTCCTCAACGTATTCCATGTATATGTTAGCCATTGCTGGTGATAGTGGCGAGCCCATTGTTAAACCGTCATCCTGTCGTTATATGTCTAATCCCATTCTGAAGTGTGTTTGTGTACAGAAAGTCAGCATCTTTATCAGGTTATCTATTGGTATATGGGTATGATCGCCTAGGGATGAGTTCGAAGCCAGTCTGTCCCTGACTACCGATAGTGCTTACTCTGTGGGTACCTTAGTGAACAAACTCACCACATCCAAGCTCACCATCTGGTTGGATTGGAGCAATTCAGAGAGTAGCATAGAGGGTTTCGACAACTAACAATCTGTCTGAGCAGAATACCATCTTTGTGAATTTTGAGGAGACCGTATATGTGAGGTAGCTTGCTGTAACGTTGTGACACCTGCCTGTATGTTTTTGGTGGGCAGTGGTTCTTGGATCTGCGACAGTTTTTGTTGTTTTCATTGTTGGATGAAATAAAGAGTTTGGTTTGAAATTCCAATTACATGGAAAAGGCCGGAGTGTACAATGGCTGAAATGTCATGAATATGGCAACAAAGATGAGGACAACAGCCTGAACAATGTAAATAGTGTAAATAATGCAAATAATCTTTTAAACACAAAAGCTTTCACAGAGGATAATATAGTTTCCTATGTTTATTGCCAATAATATATTTTTAGTGTAAAATCAATAAAGGATACTCAGAATACAAGATACAGATTAATCTATTAGCCTATATAAAACTAAGACACTAAATATTGTTTAAAAATTAAAAAAAAAAATGAATGTTACTGGTCATATTATTATGTAACATTGAAGCTGAAATGTTAGTAAGAGTTATAAGACTAACATAAGAATGTTTTAAGTAATGTGACAAAGAGAAATTGTAAAATTAGAAAATATTTAACATTCTTTACCTTGTCATTTGAAGGAATATTGAAGTGATTTTTTAGTTCATGTCCTGATAAGAGGGAAACATCAAACTATAAAAGGAAAAATAAATAAAAGCATTTAAAAACATTAAAAAATAAAGATCCACAAGAAAAATTCCAACAGAAATATTCAAATTGGCTATATTTAAATATTTTTCTTGCACAGTATCGACAAAATATTTTACTGAAAAAAAAAAAAAAAAAAAGAGCAAACACTAATTTTTATTGAGAACAATTATAAAGTTACCCTTGCTGTAATTAACTGATTACAGAAAACTTCAACATTATAAAGATTAATTGAAATCGTACCAAATTTAGAATGTGATATTGTAAAAATACTGTATTTCTGGTCATGGAAGATAAACACATTACACCCCACAAAACAAAACCCCTCCCAAACCTACTGTCTTAAACTTGCTGGTAGAGTAGTAATTACCAGCACTAGGTTAACATTAAACATGCCTGCTAAACACACTATACAAGTCAATGTTTTCAAAAGAAAATGTATATTAACCATTTGATGTTGGTAAAAGTTTCAAAATTTACTTGCATTTATATAATAAATATACATGTTAATTTTAGTTTACATCTGTTTTTACAATTTTGCAATTAAAAACCATTGGCAAGATAAAAACAATAAATTAAACGCTGGCTTTAAGAATGTCACGAGGAAAAATTTGAGAAAAATTAAGTTTAATAAGCAAGAAAAGTAGATTTTTCACCAGTAACATATTTGAAGAAGCTGGTGTTGTGAATGTGAACAAAGAGATGCAGAATATTAAAAACATTGGAAGCAACTGAACTATAAACTTTAAGTAAACATCACAAACAGAAATAAGTAAGTTGGACAAATAAGTACATGATTTCTCAGCAGTAACTTTTATTGATGAATGTAGAGCTACATTGGATGTGCCTGATGGCTGAGCTAGTGTTTGGGTCCTTCATGGAAATAGTTAACCAACACAGCATAGACGACAAAAGAGTGGAGTTAGAGTAATGTTTTCGCTAGTACTGTCAAGCAGTAAAATTATAGGTCCCTTCAAAGTTGATAAAACCATCAAGATAAATGCAGAGAATTATTCTTGGAGATGTTTTTGGAATGGTAGTTTGTAACTTAGAAGCTTTAAGTTAAAAAAGTATGTTCATGAAAGGCAATGCTACTTCGTATGTTTTCAAATTAACGTGAGGCATGGTGGAGTAATGGATAGTGGTTCAGATTGAGGAATCAGAGTTCAAATTCCATTCGAGTTTATTATATTCCCTTGTGCGTTAATATCCTTGGGAAAGGTATGAATCCATCTCTTCCCCCCAGCTATGGGTAAATAGCAGAACAGATTTGGCCTAGATGAAAAGGTTGAAAAATAAAAGAATGATAAAAAATTGATTTTTTTGTTTTACAGGTTTGTGGGTTATTTCTAACATACCGAGATGGTAGAAAGTTGCTTATGATACATGTCAACGTATAATGCAACTCTCACGCAAGCTCCCCACAGCCAATGATTACCCCCCACGTTACACCCTGATTCTTAATCTTGTTGGTGTGCACCAAAAGCTAAGGAAGGGGGTGTTGCATGCTCACAAGGTAATACGATGAAAGACAAACATGTCGAGAAATAAGAATGCGAACCCTTTTTCCAATATTATATGTAGATGATTCATTCGGGGTTTCAAGTACTTGTCTAGGTAGGTAGGTAGGTGATACTTAGGACAACGTCTGCTATGTCAGCTCTTCCCTCCTACCAACTCCTCACCCATCTACTCATCTGGATGTGGTGGCTGGTAATATGAATAGAAGCTTTGGGACCACAACAGACATGTCTGTTTCTTGCCAAGAGTGGATGAGAACTCTTTCTGATTGCAATCATGACTGTTAATATTGTTGAAAATTCCTTTCGACTCAAAGAGTAAATCAGAAGCCAGTACCGTACAATAAATGTTGGGAAACACTGCCTAGTCTAGCGACCCAAATTTCAGATTGGGATAAATTAATAATGAAAGAAGATAGTCTGTGGAACAACTCTGTTGTCAAAAGTCTTCTCACAAAAAAAAAAGATGAGAAAGGTAGGAAGGCAGGCTTTAAGTAACATCATACGGCTTCTTGTAAAAAAATTAAAAAAGAATAGTGCTCAGAGTGGCCTTGCTTTGAAAAACAAGCCATGGCAAACACTCCACCTCCCACATCTGACTGCAACCCAACACACGCAGGTAATTTCACTTATTTTTCTACAATATAGACCAGTAACTGGATGTACTCTATTTCCGGTTTTGTTGTCACTTGATCCCCAAAACTCCCTCATCCATCCCTTTATTTCCCATTCCCTTTCAGTTAAAGTGTATGCCACTTAGAAGATTGAACTTCAAAATGAACCATCCACTGGTCTATCAAACAGAAACACTTAAGATTGAGATAAAATCACCTCTTCCCTTCCTACATGGGTGTCCATAGTATCATGCCTGGTGTTCCCAAGCAGTCGCCCATTTAAGTACTGGCTTATGTTCAGTGATCAAATAAGAACCTGTGTTTCTAGTGACGATAAGCAAATGATTAAGAAAAGGACAAAATACAGAAAAATTGCAAAACCAACCAATTTTAATCAAGAGATATATACTTAGCTGTTACAAAATATTACACATCCCATTTATAGTAACTTTGTGATTACTTACGTTAAAAGGGGCCTTTATCATCCAAAGTTCAATATTCTCATCCTCAAAATCACCAATAATTTGGGATGGATCATCTGGATTCACTTCTTCAGGCTCAAATTCAGGTGGGCAAATAAAACTAGAATAATCAAATGGGAAAACAATGTAATTATCAAAGAACTTGTAAGAGAGGGATTCATTCATTAGAATGAAAAGTACATATTTTTATATATATATATATATATATATATATATATATATATTGGATTAATACAAATAAGATTTATTGAGTGATTGATTTTGTTTAGCGGCATATCTACCTTTATACGGTTATTTAATGCTGTAATCAAAATATCTTAAACACAGATAAAATGTATTGTTGGTAATTTTACTATAAATATGTATCATTGATAAATTTTTATATAAAAATGTATTTTTATACTTTCATAGTGTTTTGGTTTTGTTTGGTGGGGGTTTACTATTTACGCATTTTTTTCTTTTTCTGCTCTGTGTAATTGGTTGTTAAGTAAATTCGTTTGTTTTTCCAAATGTAATTTTAATTAATATGCCAAACATTTTTACCGTAGTGGGTTTTTTGTAGCTCTGTTCTTCCTCTACATTTATTTATAATTTTTAAAATTTGATTGAATTTCATCTCTTTTCAGACATATGACGATGGAGTGCCAAGTAGAGAAATAAATGGCCATTTTCAACATTTTCTTTTCTCTACTTTCAATCACAGTCCCAAAGAGACCAAAACTGCTCGAGATATTTGTGTTGTGTATGGAAAAGGTGCTATTACAGAAAGAAATGCACAGAAATGGTTTTCATGCTTCAAAACATGAAATTTCCTACTCACAGACTCTGTATTCTAGCCAACCAGTTCAGTTCAATAGAGACTGTTGAGTGCATTCATGAGGACCCACACCAATCCACTAGGGAATTGACCTAGCAGATGGGATGCTCTCATGATTCAGTTACCAGTTATCTTACCAACAATTTTAACAAATGAAGTTAAGAGGATTAAAATAAATGAAAAAAGTCAAAATTTGGCAATCCTATATATATATATATATATATATATATATATATATATATAGACAGGATGTGTATATGTAGGATGTAATAGTACCTGAAACAAAAGTGGGTAGATAAGTGAATATGTGATAGTTTACTTAGCATTGGGCCAGTATCATAACTTCCATGTACCTTTGCTAAATATATTTTTATGGTAACTGTTTTGATGCACTTTCCTCTTTGTTACCATAACTTCATGAAATTAAGTGCAGTACTAGATTAGCAGTTAGGTCTCATTATTTTACAGCTGAAATGGCTCGATGTAATTGTAAGTTCTATGCTAAGTTTATTCTCTTGCACTACTCACTCGTGGAACTCTCTTCTGGCCTCTTGCTTCCCAGTCAATTTTGATCTCCAAAAATTTAAATTCAATGTCAATCGTTATCTTGTCTTCTTAATTCCTGTTCTTTTTGTAGTTGATGATCACAACAAGCCTAGTTCAGCACAAGTTCTGTAGATCCTTTTCCTGCTCATCTGTGTGGCTTACCTTTTATTCCATTTTTGACCACACATACAAATTAGTGATAATTTTAAAAGCACTGGAACCACAAATGTACTTTACCTAAATTGCAAATGGCAGCTCCGATTGGGCAGATGAGGCATCATGGTTTCTTAGCCATGAGTAAATTAGATTCCCTAGGTTCTATTTCATCACACTTTTATTGTTCTCTCCCCGTAACAATGTTTTTCTTTTCCCCTTATTCTTTCACAGTGAGCTCAGTAAGCCCCTTGTGCCTTAGTGGCTTTATTGCCTTGCCTGTCTGTATTCATTTACTGTGTAGTGATTGTTGTTCTTGTTCAGGATCTGTAACAGCCTCCTCTTGATTTTCAAGGCCAGGTCCTTTCTTATCTTGCTGTAGCTATTCCCCCCCAACTACACCAGCCAATTTTTCTACATAGTCTAATTTGTCCATCACCACTACTGAATTTTCTTTGTCTGCTCACAATTTTGCTATCACTTCAGATTTTGATAGTTGTTTTGTTCTTTTGTGATGCTTGATTTTCCAATGCACATCTCACTTTTCATTTAAACTCCTCAGCTTGAGATTTAGGAAGCCTTAATGCTGCCTCTTCAATTAGGGCTGTAATGTCTGTGTATAGAATTTTTTTGATAGGTATTTCTTATCAATTTAGATGGGATGTTTCCTGTTAATTCACCCCAAATAATGTACAGGTACTTAATTATAAATCAAAGTTTGCTTTTTTTATTAAATTTTTGGTACTCTTTTGAAATTATAAATTTTAAATCAAAATTTGAGTGTGCCTCTCACATCAACTCCAACTCTCAGAATGAAAAATGACCAAAAATCAGGCAGTTATTCACATTTCGTAAGTGCTGATGATATTTGAGGTACTTACAAGGAATTTTTTACAATTAAGAAAAAAAAAAAGAAAAGAAAAATCTTTTTGGCTTGTTTACCAGGATGAGCATGAATACTGACCCTACACTTAGAAATAGAGCACTAAGTCACCCATGGAGTGCAATGGAAGGACCTTGCTCTGGGAGAATTTGATGTGAATTTTAGTAAATATATATTCTTTTTATTTTGGTGTGAATTAGCAGAAAAGATCCTTTCTGTGACCCTCTTTTATCGAGGGAAACCACTTTTAAGCTAGTGCTCTAGACTGCTCAGCCATGAAGAACTGCACAGCAAAGCAAGGCTCAATTACCCTTTTTAAGAAACGAACATCTCTTCTTCGGATATTTGGAAACCCATGTCTGCTTACTTTATTTTTGTATACAAATTTAAGACATTTGTTCAGCACCGTTTATTCACAGACATTTAATTGGCATTTGTTGATGTTGATTGATTGTTTAGTGGCATATCAACTCATTATGGTTATTTAATGTTGGAATTTAAGTGTGTGTGTGTGGGGGGCATTAGTAATTTCTTTTATAAAAATGTATTGCTGTTAATTGTGTGTTTTTTTTTTTTTAAAACAAAAATGTAATGTATTGCTGGTAACTTTTTTACTACAAAAATGTATTGCTGGTATTTTTACTATAAAATATTTTATACTTTCATACTGTTTTGATCCCAGTTTGGGGGGTTAACTATTTGCTCTTAGCTGGGACCCTAACAGGTGCTACCATGCCGGGTCAGAATGGACCTGGGAACAACAGCAATTAAGAGGTGATTCCATGCTCCTCAAAACCTCTCAATCAGAGGCCTTTCTGCTGGATGTAGTTTATCATCATACCCAGGACTATGCTGATGTTGACAATTACTTTCATATACAGATGGTAAGTGGTGGTGTTGTTTAAATTACTGTAGTTTCTGTATTTGATGTCCTGACATCTTCAATTCCTGCTTGTATTACTTGCCACGGTCAGGACGAATTATATTTCTATTCATTTCTAATGTTATTTGATCTAAGAATGGTTCCATCTGGTTGGAAAGTTCACTTTATTTACATTCAGACTATTGTTTTCATCTTTGTTGTTATTATTTCAACTGCTGTATCTTCCAGCCTTTTTCAGGTGTTTGCCAGTCTGCGTAACCTTCAGGATATTTTAAATGGAAACTTTTACTTAACCTTCAAGAGTAGACTGTTCTCATTTTGCTTCCCATGTCTTGTTCTTATTTAGTAACATTTTTACTATGTTCTTACGGTTCTTGGTAGTGTCAACAAAGTGTGTTGTTACTACTTACCATGGTCCACTTTTGTTGTTACTACTTACCATGGTCCACTTTTTTTTCTAACTTAAAAACTCATCCATCCACCCCAAGATGCAATATTTCAATGAATGGTAATTTACCAAACAAGGCAGAAGCTGTTTTGAAGCAAACAGTGGCATATGTAATTGCACTTTCAGTATTGAACAGGGCAGAAAGTCTGATATCAAGCAACACATAGAAACGGAAAAGCACCAGCATATGTCAGTGTTTCCCAACCTTTTTTCAACCAGTACCCCGTTTGGGGACAAACATTTTTTGTCAACGTCCCCTGTCAAATTAAATTTTAAATATTATACTGAATTCATCTTTCACAGCAAGATGACACTTGGGTATTAATGCAAAAAAAATTTTAATATTGTTTTCGTTTCTATTATAAATGCTAATGATTAAAATGCTAAAAAAAAAAACAAACAAAAACAAACTTTTATTTGATAGCTTATCAGAATGTTTTCAATGCGATGGTTGATTTTGGTGCTTACTAGCTAAGGCTTATACTCTAGGTTTCCTGCTGCTTAGAAGTAATTGTAGATCTCCTCATTTTGTAATTTGCAGGTGATTTCTTTGTTTAGTAAGAAGCTATGTAACTGCATTGAAACTACATTCCGCCATATAGGAAGTTGGAAAAGCAATGAAGAAAACTTTGATAGCTCCCCACAGCTTTAGATGCCTTTCAGAATTTTCCGCTTGCAGCCAATATTGAATAATTTTTGAAAATTTATCTTATGTATCTTTTATATAACATACTGGTCTGAATGTGTAGGCATGTATATATATATATATATATATATATATATATATATGTGTGTGTGTGTGTGTGTGTGTGTGTGTGTGTGTGTAAGTTATTTTCAGATAGAGTGTATCTGTAAAAGAACAAAATCAAAATGAATGAAAAGACAAGAGGAAAAACTATTCTTAGCCAATGTATTTTGTCCTCTGAGAAACTTTATCAAAGCAATGTAGGAGTTATTTTGTTGCACTTGTTTATATACAAAAGCCAAGATGTCATTGATTTATCAAGGCTTTTAAATTTGAGAACATTCATGAATGTTCATCTGGTGGTTGAAAGGTCAGTGAGAGGTGGAGGACGCAAAGTATCATAATTCAAACTCTGGTATGAAGTAAGTGAGTAATATTCAAGAAATATATATATTTTTAAATGAATATGTGCTGCATGACATCTTTGCTTTTGTATATGAACATGTGCAACAAAATAAATCCTACATTGTCTTGATAAAGTCTCTCAGAGGATGAAATTCATCGGCTAAGAATAGTTTATCCTCGTCTTCTTTATTCACAGACACACATATACATATATTTTTTAAGAATGTCCGATATTTCTAATTTTTTAATCTGGCAAGCCTATACGCACCAAATGCCAAAAAAGTTATGAACCAACACTTTTAATCTACAGTTCTCCTGTTCACTTTGTAACTGATATTTCAACCAATAGCTATGATTAACCCTTTCCATAACCAGATAGTGTTCTGCTCTTTCTGCAACCACTTGTGCCCTTCTGGAATTGAATAAGCTTTAGATCTAAAACTACTGAAGAATGTGTGAGTTTCGTCGTCTGTACCAGTTTTTGATGGCGCTTTTCCAATTGTCTCTATATTGGTGCATTATGTTGGTTCCATAATGATTTGATAATTTATGGAAGTGTTTTTTTAAGAGCAGACATAAGATGTTCACTAAGAGTGGAAAATAAAATGAGAAGTATTTCCTCCACCCACATTTGAATGTCTAACAGGTTACGTTAAAAATAACGAGAAGGTCACTGAGTACGTCAAACACCTGAAGAATGCTAGAGTACAAACAATGGTCGAAACGTTGTGAGTACAATAACCAAGATGCATGTGTTAAGTCCAAATAGAAAAGCATATAATACGAAACCTCAATGTGTAGGCCACCAGAGCATTTTTATGGTAATGTTAGGTGAACTGGAAATAAATTAAAAATTATACTATTTTCGACTGCGCAAAAAACCACTGAGGAGTTTTCTTGTGATTTTGAACACGCACTTGCGTTCAAGAAAAAACGTCAACAAAAATGAAAAGTAAAAAAATTCAAACTTTTTACCGACAACGATAATTTTTTTAATCGCTTTTCCTAGTCACAATTATAAAAAAGTTTATTCTTTTTAATTTTTATACACTGACACTGACAGTTTAATAAACTTTAGTGACTTAGTAGTCAGTGAGTAGTGTAACTTTAAAAATGGCGATAACACTTCACAAAATAATAATAAAAAAATAGTGTACCGGCTTTGTTCACACAACTCTTATGTCTTATTTCTTAAAATAAATAATCAATTATTTTTCATCTAGAAATTTTATAAAAATTACTGGCTAATGATGTCTGTCTTCGAATATTTTTCTCGAGCCTTCTGACTCGAGGTTACTGAGTGAGAAAAAAAAAGTGCTACACAGCTACTGTTTACTAACTTTTCTAAAGAGCGAACGTTCTGCAAAAAAACAAACAATTATTCAGTAAAACTAAATGAAAAACTGAGAAAATTAAATCTAAGAAGTTATATTTTTATAAGTAAGTAAAATTAAGAAAACCAAGTTAATGAATGTTAGAAATACATACAAAATATGCATAGGACAATATAAAATTGATTAAAGAGAGAATGACGCATAAATCAACATAAGAACCAAAATAATGTAAAAACGTTACAAAAGTAAATTTAATTTAAAAAATCCTTTAAGTGTGAAAAACAATAAAACTGTAAAACATCTTTTAAAAGTTTTTTTTAACTTAACGATAAAATTGCGATAAGAAAGCCATAAATTAAGATTTAAAAAATAGTCATAATAACAGTATTTGTTTCAAGCATAACAGATTTCTATATTTGTTTATTGTAGATTATTTTCAGTACTTACTCATGAACCACTGCCATGACAAGAAAAGGAGAAATTAAAACAAAATTTCTCTCAATATCATAAATGTTTCTTGCTAAAAGCGCACGTGGCTGAACTTGGAAGAGTTATTCATCAAAGGGAGGTCACTGTGCGAAATAATAAACAAACACTGAAGAAGTTTGCATCGCAGCTTCGTTATTTTTACAGAAAGTTCTGTCTTTTCTTAACTCAACAGCTGTTGTAAGGATAAGGAACAGAAAAAAAACATTCAAATTCGCCAGTCCAAGAGAAAAAAAACATGTATAATTTAAAACTTGGAAAGGCATAAGTAAATAGAACGACGATCGACTAACATTTCATTTACCAGGCACACTCAGGAAAAGTAATATTTAGCCACCCCCCACAAGGGCTATATGTGGCACAAGGCCGGGTTTAATGTGGGTTTTCCGAGCCCGTAGGCTCGGCCAAAAATATTCCCTATTGGAACCCGTAAAAACGGGTTCAGAGACAGTCTACCTCCCCGAACGAGACTCTGCCCCTCGGCATAGCCTCGTCCGGGTTTCTCTCTGCCCGAAGGCAGAGAGTTCGACCAAATAACTCGACACGGGGCCAAAAGTAGTACCGAATTATCGCCCGCTTACTAAGTAACTTTAATTAATAAACAAAAATTGAATTAAATTTCATTTATGATCAGTGACATAACTAGAAAGTGTGTGCCCCCGGGGAAACCTTTGAGTTTGCAGGCCCCCATAAAAATTACATATTGCACAGTGACTCACTCTCTCTATGTTCAATAATTCGCCCAAAAAATAGCATGATGAAAAAAGGCACCAGACTTAATGTTATTAAGCTACTGTTAATAAAAACAAAGTTTTATCGTGAAAAAGTTTATGTTGTTAATAAGAGGAAAGACTAAGGTGTTTTTTAAAATTATTTTTAATAAAATTTTATTATTCCTTTCTAGCACGTTTGAAATTTTGGTTGAAAATCTTGTTCTTTTTTACCTCAATGGTCGAGTAATATTTAGCATTAGTGTTTTTACCACTTTTTTCAGTTGAAAAACACATTAATTTGGAAATTCATGCAAAAATCAAATAATTGTCGGATTTTAATGAAACTATAGTGACACTAAGAGAAGAAGCAGGAAGTTACCTCTTTCATAGCTTAGAACATGATGACATATTTCAGGCCTTGCGTAATAGGCTGCATGCATAACTACCTAGATTTATTGTAAAAAATGCAATTATGGCACATGGCCTAAAACAGGGGATGGGTTAAAGCTGGTCTTCACTGACTATCTTATACCTAGCTAATCCGATTCACGACCCATTTACTCATTACAATTCGCACATTCACCATAAGAACTCATCAGTCATCAATCAATCCTCCATATACCATAACACCGCATACTCTCAGGGGAACCTACAAAAACGCACCCCATGGTATAAAAGTTTAATGATAATAAAAGTTCAATACATCAAAATCTAATGATTGACAATGCGTGGGAAGGGAATGAAACCCCAAAACAAACTAAATATCACATCAAAGTAAAATAAGTATAACTGATGTTAGTAGGGCCCGTCCAACCCTAAAAAAGGAGAGGCCGCTGTATTCTGCCCATTGGACAAAATCAAGAGGCTCTCTTGTTAAGAAAGTGGGAAAGGATAAGAAATATACGGACATGAGAAAAAAAACCCAAAACTGACCCAGTCGAGATAAAAAAGGGGCCATAACAAACTGGGAAGTTGGGGATCTCAACTTGAATCATAACCAAAGATGTGACTGGGAATAACGCTTACTCACATTAACTAGGTACACAAAGCTTGTCTAGCCTAACCAGGGGAGGGCTCCACAAGAAGCCGCCCCGATGTGACATAGGTAGACCTAAAAGAAAAAATCAAGGCTAGCTCCGTTCACACGAACCAAGCTCGCGTCAATCACCCGCCTTTCGCTGAAGACTGTCGAATGCAAGCATTTTCTATCAGTTCTGATCTTCATCTTGAGCTGATGCTCAAAGAATCGGATCAGATCCTGATGAGAAAGACGGTTGCCTCGCAAGACTTCCTCCTGTTGCGTCGTCCAAATCACCATTCGGGCCGTGGCCAGTAGTGTTAGAAACATCATTCGTTTCACCCCAGAGTACGGGGGCGACACATTGTCACACGCGTATGCGCGATCAATGGGCACAAGCTTTTCAGGAGCGAGACTAACCGTCAGCTCGCCGACATGGTCCCATAGGGGGCGAACCCGAGGACAATGGTAGAAGGCGTGCGAAGCCGTTTCCTCTAAGCCAAGGTCACATCGGTCACAGTCTGGCAAATCCTCCAAGCCCCATATGAAGGCCTTGTCATTGAGAGATAGCCTATTCCGAGCCAGTCACCAGGTAAGCGAAAACTCAGGGCTACTGAGGTAATCCGCCGCTGGCGCCCAGGACCAGAAGTAGCGAAGCTCCTCCTCCGACAAGCTGAGCCGCTCGCGTAATGAATCCTTCGCGACCCCCTCCACTAGATGACGATAGAAGATTTTCCTAGGCAGAGAAAGGTCACTGGACCGAGGAACAGCCAACAAGGCAGACCGACATTCGCGAAGGAAATACGATGGCGCTCAACCCGCGTGATGGGGGGACTGATAGTAAGGAACGGGAAGGCGTCCCTTACAATCCCCGCCATAATCGAATCTCCTGTCAATACGCGGCGTAGGAAAGCCAACCTCGAGGCGAGGTTGTGGCTCGCCAAGTGTGACATACCCAGCCCCCCATGACACGGACGTTGTGCACAGACTCCTCTTTCGACATTATGACTGCGCCCCCATAAAATGGAGGATAGCAATCGCTCGAGCGCCCTCTTATGGTCCTTACTGAGAGGAAGTACAGACAAATGGTAAAGGACAATCGGAAAGACGTATGTGGCACACGCCTCCGCCCTGCCCTTCACGGACAACCTCCGTCGACGCCAAGTTTGACGGGCTGCGTTGACCTTAGCCTGTACTTCTGACCAAATTTCTCCAGCTGGAGGTCGGGTTCAAACCACACTCCAAGAATGCGGACAGGACCGTCCGTCCAACCGAAGGGCCCCGGAAGATCGACCCCCTTCCAGGCACCTAATCGCAAGCAGGACGACTTGTCGCGGTTAATCTTGGCCCCTGTCACCTTTTCATACCGATCAAGCGCCTTCAGTACCGCCTCAATGTCACTGAGGGACGACACGAAAGTAGTTACATCATCGGCGTACGCAGAAACCCTGACTCAAGCCCTCCACGCATAACTTCCGGTTACAGTGGATTAACTCCAATCCTAAATAAATATATGTTGACCAATAAGAAATGAGCGCGCCTGACATAATGAGACACACAGATCCAAGGCATCTCGGCTTCAACAACCCTTACCACTTCTCACAGCCCCCCTTACTTCTCTCATACATTCTACCTCCTTTTTTCTTATTCAGTCAGTTATGTGTCATGCGTGATACACGCGTAGGCGATTTTTTTTTCCTTTCTGCCATCCAAGGCTATAGAGAGAAGAAGAGGGTAAGTGAATGTAATGAATGGATTCGACTGGATTCCTCAATCCGAGCCGCTATTCTTTACTCCACCGTGACATAAAACTAACATCTCTGAAAAACATTTATTTTAAGAATTTTTACAAACTCTTGTATTCATTGAAATGTTATAAAAAACAACATTTTAAATACCAACCTTGTGCCATCTATGAACATTACTACTGTTTTTGTACAATGCGAAACTACTTATTATTGCTTATATAAATTATTATTGTTATACTCCAGGTTTGATTGTTCTTAAGATGTTGTTTATCGTGTTTTATTTACTCATTCATACATCCCTTATAGTGGGCTAATCCTAACAAGACCCAAATCGAACCCCACAAATAACCCACTATAAAACTTTCAGAACTTATTAAAAAATAAATGAAATTATTTTAGAAATATTTTGTTTTTTAGGAAGTCATGGTAAAAATATTTTTTTACATCTGTTACCCTACCTTATTTAATTTTATTTTTATGAAAACTCGAATATGCGAATCTTTATATTTTAAAAAAATTAAATGTAGAAGACTTTGAAGGATATAAATCATCGATTTTTTTTATAAAGCGAGAAGCGTTTCCACTCAAATTTTAGCTCTGAATTCTAAAATACAAAACCCAACAAAATTAAGACATTAATTAAAAAAGCTTTTAATGGATTTTATGAATATTAAGGACATTATTGCCTGAAACCAAAATACTTTTTCGATGGAAAATGAATTTTTACTAGAATTGTTTTCTTTTTTTTCAATTTTAAATACAAAATGTGATAAAGTTGTTAAATATTTTAAAATTAATATGTGTATCTCTGGAAATGCCCTTATTAAAAGATCTATTTTGACAGATCTTAAATTTGATAGTTTATTACAATCTGCGAAGCGTTTCTATTTTTACAATAATTTTTTAATATGCCAAAAATTGTATTAAAAACGTTTCTGGCAAAACTACGGAGGCACAATTCAGAAATAATGTTCCGTGTTTTAAGAGTTGTTTCTCCTGATAGCGAGGATCCGGCCTCATAAATTCCGTTGATTTGGTGTCAAATTCTCTGATTGACCGACTATCATCGTCGTATTTTCAAGATATTTATTTTTATTTTTTTTTTTACATATTGCACTAAATATATTCTTTTCATTTTTTAAATATATTCAACTTTTTTATTTTTCAGTGAGGGATATACTGCAGTTATTTTTTCTTTTTTTAAATTCAATTTTACGGACGGAAACAGTGCAGGCTTTGGACATATCTTCGTTAAAAAAAGTACCTAAAAATCAATAAAATATTATACTTTTGAAAGTATTTCATTTTTAAGAATTACTTTATGGTTAAATAAGCTGATTCACTTAAAATTCGAAAATACTGTCACTTCTGCTTTTCCGCCCGACAAACTGCCCTGACGTTAGTTGTTGATACATTGACGTAAACGTCAATTAACACCTACCTCCAAAAAACAATTACCACGGTTAGGCATGCTTCTCTTATCTACAACTAATTTTTTTCCGCTAAAAAATTAAGTAATGTTTGTTTCAAATTGCATCAAGTATATTTTAAAATTTCTAATTTTCCTAAAATAACTTTTGAAAAAAGTACAATTGAATTTTACAAGATTTTTAAACGTCACAGCAACGATGGCCAGACTGGAAAAGATATGGAAGAGCAGCATCAGCTTCCATACCAAGTTCAAGCCCTACAAATCGCTGGTCGTATCCATCCACCTCTAAGGGTATAAGACTTGGACACTCCTGGTTGAGACAGAAAAAAAGGATCTAGTCATTAGAGAACGAATGGTTGAGAAAGCTCCTCCGCATCTCTTACTGGGAGCACAAAATCAATGACAATGTACGGAGCAAGGTCAAAAATCTCGTGGGCCACTATTAAGAGTCGGAAGATGAATAGTTTGGTCGCGTCACACGATATAACGTCCTTCTGCAAGACCATTGTGCAAGGCACCGTTGAAGGCGGACGCAAGCGGGGATGGCAACACAAAAGCTGGTCAGATATCATCAAAGAGTGGACGGACATGAGAAGGTGGAGGTTGTCTGTTTCTTCTGCACTTAGCCCCCACCACCTATGACGATTGACGCAGTCAAGGACCTCCTAAAATGTGGTATAATCTGTATAGATATTTACCTGATGATCTAAGAAATGTTCCTAGGCAGGAATGTTATATTAATATAAAGCAGAAAGAGGGTAGGACCTAGAAGAGAATCTTGAGAGATGCCAACGGGGCCCAGAAGACTATTAATAGTGATCTTTATTGACCTACCTAATAGGAAAGGCTTGATTATTGCAAAGACTCATCTAGAGATTCCATAGCTGGAGAGTTTGCGTAGCACCCGCCACCATGTCACACATTGTGGAAGGCCTTTGAGATATCTTAGGCATTTACTCTTGTGATGAGTTCATTATGAAGAACTTCACTGTGTATAATGACAGACAGGATACCAGCAGTGGACCAAGAGGAGCCATTTATCTTGTCTTCTTTTCTTTCCGCCTCATCTGCGGTACCTTGTTACTTCATTTGAAGAATATGGTACACGGTTTTTAAGCACAGCACACAGAGTCAAAAATAAACACTACTTTACACTCCGACAACAGAGTCGGCACCCGGTGAACGAAATGCTCTCTCTAACCAACGTTCAGCACACAGTTTCATACAAGGGTTTTTGTAATTTTTCATGAACGAGAGGATAGTTACTGACATTAAGCTTAAGGATTATATAATGTACGATCAGACTGGAACTCGTTCCATAATTTCCTTAGTGACGTCCCTTGGAATAAATTTTTCAAACATCCCGTACAAAAATGTGCGTCTGAGGTTTCCTCTTGGCTGAAAGCCGGCATCGATGCTTTCATTCCAGCTATGAAATACCAAGTAAAACCGCGTTCGTCTCCTTGGTTCTCACCTGTTTGCTTGCCCAAAGGAATCACTTCTTTCGACTGTATCAGTGCGATATGTCTGATTGCAACAGACGTCTCTTTGTCTCTGCTCGTAATGAGTGCAAACGTGTTCTCAAGGAAGTATATAAAAATTTTATTTTGTTGTAAAAAAAATGTTAATTTTCGTGCATTTTTTATGGCCTTTTAGGCTCAAGCGGCAAAGCGCCGAGATCTTGTGAATCTACCTTTTTTCAATACTCGGACGTGGATTTTACATATATTGGCCAATGGGAATCAAGTTTTTCTAGCACCTAAAAATTTTGGCTTGAGCCCAATTTTATGACCCCATTGAGAATAAAAAGGACTGATATCAGGATTGAAAAGAAAGCGACAGAACGTCAACTTCGGTCGGGACAGTTTTCACAAGATATCACATAAAAGGACAGAGAGGTTATAAATCTGGCGTGACTGATCCAAGACAGATTCATACGACAAATTTCACACCCCAGAAACTACAAGAATTTGCCTACGCCAAATCCCCTTCGAGCTGAGAGGTCCTTTACAGAGCCGTTACAACAAAGTCATTTAAAAGATTGTGCTTTGAGCCATATTATGAATCTTCTTACTCTGAATTTTCCTTTATTTTTGTATTTTTGAATGGTTATATTTTGTATACGAATCCGATGTTCTTATCAACATTTTGGGGACGTGTATTTTTCCTGTTTCTGAGTGTAATCTTTTTATTGCATCAAAAAGTTTTCCTGCCAAAAGAGGCGCACAAAAGGACATTTTGTGCAACCCTTGTTTTGTACTTTTCAAATTTGTAATTTTAAATAACTGTGTTGTTCCTTTTAAAATTTTACGCTATGGTCGTCTTGTTTTTTTTTTTTGTTGTTTTTTTAAAAGTTGTGCCTATTTTCGAGAGTTGCTGTTTCTACCAACTAAGTTTTGTATCTGACACAAGAACTTGGAGTTGGTAGGAAAGCAAAATTTAAAGTAAAGTTACTATTTGCTGATAGAATGAAACAACGTGTAGCATCTCGCAAATTCGGTTTTAGGGATTATTGGCTGCTCTGTAAAAATATACTGAACAACAGCAAATCCTCAAACCCTCCTCTATTCAATCAATTCGAAGTCCTAACATCTACAGCAGATAAGGCTGAATCCTTTGCTCGTAAATTCTCTTCAACACAACACTCGACTCACTTGGGGTACCCACACCTGACTTCGCCCAACCCCATAGAACTGAGGCTATACTGAGTGATATGTACATAACCCCGTCGATAGTTACAGTCATCATTTCTATATTAGATTCCTATAAGGCAAGTGAATGTGACGGGATACTAGCCGTCGTCCTAAAGAAATATGCCCCTGAGCTGGCTCCAGTTTACTTCAGTTTCCTTCTTTCCAGCTTGGAAGTCCTCCTCTGTCGTCCTTGTCTTTAAGAACTCTGAAGTACTTTATGACCCATCTAACTACCACCTTATCAGTCTCCTACCGATTTTCGAGGCTTTAATCAATGCCGAAGTGGTTAAGCATCTTACCTCTCACGATCTACTCTCTGACAAACAATATGTATTCCGTTTTGCCAGGTCTACTGCATGTGCTTACGGCCATAACTAAATATATATATATATATCAAGCTCTCGATAATAATGGCTAAGCTTGAGTTGTGTCTCTGGATATCTCGAAGGCGTTTGACAGGGTTTGGCATGCTGGACTTCTACGTAAGCTTCAGGGCTACGGTATTACGGGACGTTTATTTGATTCAATCCAATCATTCCTATCTTATCCGAAATGAAGGTCGTCCAGTTTCTCTCATACTAACGCGGGTGTTTCCCAAGGCTCTATCCTGGGTCCTACACTGTTTCTGATGTTCATCCATGATCTCCTCGATGTCATCTGTTCCCAAGTAGGCATCTACGCAGATGACACTACCATTTACTCCCGTCTTAATAGTAAGCCAGGTAGCGCTGACAAAGTTTACTCTGCCGCTACTCACGAAAAGACCTCCAATCAGTGGTTGACTGGGGCAGGAAAATGCTTGTAAATTTTAAGGCCTTCAAAACTAAACTGCTCTTATTTAACCATAATAGGAAAACGTCCCTGCATCTCGTGTGCATGGTTGATGCTCGTCTCCATGAGAGCGTCTCACTGCGCCTTACGTTTTCAACTGACTTGACGTGGTACAACTGCATTGAATCAATAGCTGCATCTACTGCAAGGGAAGTTGGTTCACTGTGTCGTGCCTGCAGGTATTTCTCGTCATAGTCCATCTTACACACCTACAAATCTACCATTCGTCCTTGCATTGAATACTGTTGCCATATCTGTTCTGGTGTCACTGTCGTTCATCACGAAGTTCTCGACAAAATCCAAAGAAATATCTGCAATGTAATCGGTCCTGAATTGGCATCTCGACTGCAGTCACTTTCTCGCAGGCGTGATGTGACTTCCCTCTGTCTTTTCTACAAATATTTTCATGTTAACTGTTCTGGCGAACTTTTTCCCCTGGTGCCCTGACTACATGAATTTAAACGTTCTACTAGATTGGCTTCTAAGTCCCACCCATTTACTGTTGAAATAGTTAAATGTAACCGCCACTTCTACTCCAACGGTTTCTTTCCTCGTACTTCCCGACATTGGAACTCACTTCCTCTCACTTGCTTCGCTGACAACTACAATCTTAAAATATTTAAAAGCAACGCCAATCGCCATGTTCTGTTACCTTGATCCTTGTCCAGTTTTTTCTTTCCTCAATCTTTCCTACAGCTACTCTTTCCTCTCACTTTTACTCTCCGTAACTCCCCGTATGCCAGTGGCAAGCCCGCCTTCCTTGGGCTGAAATACTTAAAAAGTATAAAGAATTCAAGAAAAAAACTAATTCTATTGAATGTTATCAATAATATCAAATAAAAATAGGGGCTGCTGCAGTTCTGCAGTGTCTATATACGAGCCGCCATTGGCTGTGGGTATCGCCCACAGTAAGTTTTTGTCACATGGCCAGACGATCAATCAGCAAGTCTACAAAGAGATCATGTAGCATTTGCTTCGCTCAGTGTGTGACAAGGGACGAGAGTTGTGGCAGGACAAATCGTGGCTTCTTCAGCACGACAATACACCTGCACAAAATACCCTGAGTATCCGGCAGTTCCTGGCCGGGAACATCGCCGTACTGAAGCAACCTGTCTATTCACCTGATCTTGTTCTGTGCGATTTTTTATTTTCCCCAAGCTAAAGGGAATCATCAAGGTGACCCGTTTTGAAAGCTTGGAGGCCATCAAGTGGACGGCAACGCCGGGGCTGAGGGGGGCATCCAAGAAGAACCCTTCCAGCAGTGCATAGCAGTCTGGCAGAGAAAGATGGAAAAGTGCATTAGACTCAAGGTGGGGATTATTTTGAAGAAGAAACTATTTAGTCCCGTTACTTTTCAGACGGCGTGGAAAAAAAGACATAAAAACCCACTGTAAGGCAAAAATTAAAAAAAACGAGTAATTACATTAAAATTACTAATGTGGATAAATCTCCTATAAGAAAATTTGTGCCGGTAAAAATCCTGAACTGCAAATCGACAGTGGTTCTGATTTGAGCATTATAAATGTTTATATACGGAGAAAATTGGGTAAACCACCGTTAATGGATACTAAAAAAAATCGCTCGTAGTGTTACAGGACAGAAAATAAAATTCGAAGGCGAATTTACGACAAATGTAACGTTAAACGATAAAACCTTGAAGTTAAGACTTTTTGTCATGAAAAACACGAATAACCTGTTTGGAACAGATTGGATGGAACAGTTCAATTTATGGAACAATCCGATGAATTCGTTTTGCCAAAAAGTGAAAGGTTTTACTAACAAAGCAGAAAATCTAAAAGAAGAATTAAAAAATAAATTCACAGACGTATTTTCTGGTGGGTTAGGCAGGTGCTAGAAAATGAAAGCTAAGTTCGAGTTAAAAGAAAACATCCAACCAGTTTTCAAAAAGAAAAGAAATGTATCATTTGCTTCGCTAAAACAAATTGATGACGAGCTTGATAGACTCAAAAAATGGGCGTTTTATCGAAGGTAGCATATAGCTATTGGGCATCGCCAACCGTTTATATAAAGAAAAAGTCGAAAGATACGTGTCTGCGCAGACTTTTCCATGGGCTTAAACGATGCCCTCAAAAGTTATCATTACTCACCTCCGGGGCTGGGAGAGGTTTTGCGCAGCTTAGTGGGGGTCGGATATTTTCCAAAATCGATCTAAGTGACGTGTATCTTCAGATTCCAGTAGACGACGAATGTTCAAGATTACTGACCATAAATACACATCGTGTCATGTACAAATTTAATCGTTTACCTTTCAGAATAAAGGTTATTCCAGCGATTTTTCAGCAAGTAATGGACACAATGCTGAGTGGTCTTGACTTTGCAGTTGTCCAGACTTATTCCAAGCAATAATGAACCTTTAGCAAACACGGTCATTGCTTCTCTACAATCGGAAGCAGAGATATAAAACGTACTGTGCAATGCTGTGCGGGAACAACCCGTGACGTTGGAAGATATAAAAAGTAAAGCATTGGAGGATAAATTTATTACTGAAAAGAAGAAAAAACTTAAAGACAGGGCTGAAGCAGATTCGGGAGCATACTCAATGTACGATGACATTTTCACGTACAGCGAAAGAGTCGTGGTATCTTTGGCACCACAAAAGAGAATCCTGAAAGAATTTCATGCAGGACGTCCTAGTATGTCCAGAATGAAAAGCTTGATGAAAAGTTACGTATACTGGCGTAGCATGGATAGAGACATTGAATGTCTGGTGAAGTCATGCAAAGGCTGTGCTTTGGCGGCTAAAGCACCACCAATTAAGTTCAACCCATGGCCAGAAACTGACCGCCCATAGTCACGTCTGCATGTTGACTTTGCTGGTCCACTTAATGGGACGTATTATCTAGTTGTCGTACACTGTTTTTCAAAGTTGCCAGAGATATTCAGATGTAACAACCACGCAATTAGTAATTCAGTTTTACACCAACTGTTCGCTAGGTTCGGAGTACCAGATTCGATTGTGTCGGATAACAGCACTCAATTTACATCGAAAGAATTTAAGGAATTTTGCAAAATGTTTCTGGTAGAGCACATAACAATTGCCCCTTACCATCTTAGAAGTAACGGCCAAGTAGAGCGTTTTGTGAATACCATAAAAAAGGCTCTAAAAAAGCCAACGGTGGATCCACAGATACTGCATTACAGCAATTTTACAGGTGTATAGGCTTACACCGAATAGAAATGCGCCTTCGGCCATGACTCCGGCAGAAATTATATTTGCGCGAAAAATACGATCAGTTTTTGACAAGCTGATACCAAATAAGGAAAAAAAAACATGATCATGCAATACAAAAACCTGAAAAGAAAATGTATAAAATTGGCCAAAAGGTTTTTTGTTGTATGCACCGGTCAAATAAATCATATTGGGAAGTCGGAACTGTCGTCCGAAGAATTGGCAGGATGGTGTATGTAGTAAAAGGTCCTGAAATGGTGCACAAGAGGCACTATAATCAAATTAAAAGAAGGTATTTAACTGAAGAGAACATTACTCTAGACGAGGTTGAACCTATGAAGGTTCTTTTTGATACTTTTGATGTGCCCATCCCTCAGAAAGCTCCGGAGACAGAAGTCCGAAAGAGACGGAGTAAAAGAAATAGAAGGGATACGGAAAAAATCGAAGTCAAACTCAAAAGAAAAAAATATTGACTCTGTACAGTGTAAATCCAAAAGGGGTGGGGTGGAGCATACCTACGGACGATAATGGGTATGTCCTCATTCACATAAATACTGTAGCAAATACTGTATGTTGGTCTGCAGTTGAAGATTCATTGCAGAATTCACTTGACTCACTTCTAGCAGTTAACTACTTCTACGCGACGCTGGCGAATCTTATATGTGTTGTTCTTGTCCCAAGTATTATCGTTCATTACCAACCTTCGTTTGATTATTCTATTCAGTAACCTTCCCTAGGTTACAACACAGATATACAAGGATAAAAAAAAAACAAAAAAAAAAACAAGATGAAACAATAGCAAAAATAAATTGACCTAGAAAAGTTTTCTTAAGGGTCTTACAGCAAGAAGAAACAACAAGTTAACATAACGCGTAAGGGAACGTAAAGAGATAGGAAGGTCAAATTTGCGGAGTTACAATGTGTCAAAATAAAGCTTCCAAAATGAAGCTTTTAAAGTAATGTCTGTATAGACTGAATTATCATCATATAATACAACCATCATCACATACTACTACTACTACTAATAATAATAATACTACTACTACTAATAATAATATTAAAAATAATAAAATATATGAAAAATGTATGATGTAAAACAAATATATACCTATATATGAGAAAAAATTTTAAGTAAAAAGTATACCTCCAAATCATAATAATATCTAATAATAAATAAAAAAATATATAGATAACAATATTAAAGAAGTAAAAATAAATACAAATAATAATAATATTAAAAATTATATATAAGTTTGTAATAATAAATAATATATATGATGTAAGCATCAGGAAGACAATCACATAAATAATCAAATATACCACGGGACTTATATATATATATATATATATATATATATATATATATATATATATATATATATAGAGAGAGAGAGAGAGAGAGAGAGAGAGAGATATATATATATATGCACATTTTTTAAAAAAGCAACACTCAATAATATCAACTATGAACATGGACACAATGCCTTAACTGAAATTTGAAAATGAGAACATTATATAAATTCATACATACAACAATTTATTTCTTGTTAACAGTTAATGTATTTCAACCTTGAAAATGGCTAAATGTATAGCCGAAAGCGCTCGGATTTTTATATAATTTATCATCCGAAAAGAAAAAAAATTATTAGATCACATGAGAAATTGCATAAAAAATTAAATCAAATCACTTGGTTTCTCGTATTCAATGAAATGTGCATGAAAGAAGGATTGCTGCCTAAATACACAAATTTTAAATTGCATGACATCGCAGCCAACAACGAATTCAACACTATAACTTTCAGGAAAAATCTTGTTTTACGACAAATAACTAGAGCTAAGAACGAAATTCAACATATAAATAATGAAATCCAAAAACGTAATGCTGTACTAAAAAATAAACAAAAAAACTTTAATTGAAACTGAATATAAAGAAGCACAATATCATATCAACATAAGTATTAATAATGATGAACTTGACCATAGGCAAATAATTACAAAAAAGTTGTACTACTTTATACCAAGGAAATATTCTGCTTCCCAACAACCGTGATAAATACATAAACCTATCCAGTCACATATTAACGGATGATCAGAAGGAATTTCTAAATCTAAGCCCAAATTGCCATCTCCAGCCTAAATTCGACCTCCTGACAAAGAAGACTGAAATTGAAATTGTTGTGGATTCCGGGATGAAATCCGGTATCAAATAATAGCAAACGCTAAGAATGAATATAGGAAAATAAATGTATTAACGTAATAATACAAACTGGTAATACAGGTTAGTAGTTCCAGGAATGCGGGTTAGTAGGAAAATATATATATAGTCTTTGGTATCGACATATCGCTGTATGACTTCCTACTGAGTCTACGAGATCGTTACTGTGACTCTTGCACTACCCTCCTGTGTGTGACTCTGTCTATCTACTACTTGACTCAACGTTCTACTACTACTACTGACTGCCCGAGTATTCACTGGTAGTAGTATATGTATACCTTGGGTGAGTCCATTTCTGTAGAAAGAGGACATCCCTCAACACCTCCCTCCTTAGATCCCTTTTGGTGTGGGGAGTTAGTATTTTTTTCTCTTATGGTCGATAATCAGAGGTTCGGTAGATTTTCTCTTCCTGTTTGACCTAATTTCTGTGTCTTCCTGAGGTCTTTGAATCTCATTTTGTATTCGGTCAATATGTCTTCTGTGGATAGACTTTTCGCCTTGTACTGTGTACATCACATTTCCTAGTCTGTTAATTATTGTACCAGGTTCGAATGATCTCTTGAGTACTATAGGTGTATGCCGGTTTTTGTTCTTGTTCGGCAATAACTTATCACACACAGACCGTATTCTGCAGGCAAACGGCACGTTTCGCTTCTTTTTACTGCTGGTTGGACATTTTCTTTTAATTCAATTATAGCGGCAAACTTGTTACCTCGTCCCAAACCGCTCGAAAATACTTCTGGGAATTGATTATGTAATTCTTCCTTTAACTTTGTCGCTTCTGATGGTTCGCTCTTTATCTTTTTACAAAAAGAACTGATAGGTAAATCCCATACGTCGAATCTCTGTATCCAGTCTGTGCCCACCAGATTTTCTGTATCTTACATTACGAATATCTTGAGTTTTTTAGTTTGTCCGTGGAATTTCATATTTAAGATCACTTCTCCTTCGAATTTTATACGCTTCCCTGTCACTGACTTAGCAATTTTCTGCGTATGTATCATGGTCGGTCTATTAACCTTTCTCCGTCTGTAGGTTAATTATCGTTAGATCCGAACCTGTGTCTAGTTGTAATTTTATCTTTTTATTTAAAATTTCAAGTTCCACGTATTTTCTTATGTTAATATTATCTTCGTCGTGCATTCTAGTAGCTCTTATCTTACTAGTAAATTTTCTGTTCCTACATTGGGATGCCTTGTGACCCATTTTGCCACACGTTAGACATTTTTTATATTTAAAACGACAATCCTTATTCCAGTGCAGTCCTTCACATCAATAACATGCAGATGGGAGGAGCTTATATTTGCTTTGATTTTTGTCATAATTTGTCCTATACGTTGTACTTTTTCCATTATTATAGAATTTTTGTTTTCTTTCCGGGGAGGGTGAAAATCTTTTTTCATTATTATAGAATTTTTGTTTTCTTTCCGGGGAGGGTAAAAAACGTAAACTTTTGTTCAACTTACGTATATGTGCTACTCCTGACTCCTCGATATCCTTCGAGTCTTTCTTGGTAGTCTTCTGTTAATTTTTGTAGTGTTAATCCAGGCTCATTTTGTAGTTTTGAAAGCATTCTTTTGCGCATTTCACTATCCTTAGCTGGGACTAAACCTTGTACAAAAATAAGACACTTGAAATTGTTAATTCTGCCAACTTGAAGTCGTCACAATGTTTGTTCACGATTGCGGCGAACGTGGAGTAGTCCTCCTTTTCGTCCTTTACGAGGTTAAGACATTTGCACCTTTTGTGAAATAGTGACGTCTTTGGAAGCTCTGTAAGGCATGTAACTGCTTCGTCAAACGTTAACTCATTTGTCTTTTTTGGCAAGATGTAATCCACAAATTTTGTGTATTCTTCTGTTCCTAATTTTCTGAGTAACAGACGTAGCTTCTTTGCTTCTGTCCAGTTTTGACAATCGATGTAGTAGATGTCTTCATAACGTCTGAAATAATCCCCGAATTTTTTATCCTCTTCTAGAGAGTAATTGAATGTTTCTATCGTATTCCACACTGCGTCTTGGGAAAAAATCGCCTATTTTTCGATATTTTGTTGTTTGTTATCCGCTATATTTAATATTGGAGGGAGAAAAAGAGGGTATTAGCACGTAAGTGAATGTAATGGATTCGACTGGAATTCGAACTCGGCTCTCCGATTCTTCAATCCGAGCCACTATCCACTACTACGCAGAATAAAGATGTTTGAAAGAAAGGTTGCTGTCAAAATATACATTAATTCGTATATTCACTGATATGACTTGCTTTCTAAGCATTTCAGATAAAATTACCTTGTTAAGATTTTATAGTGGATAATGTTTTCAGGCTGCTTTGAAGAAATCATGATTTTGCATCCTAATTGTTTGCTCTATAAATCTTGGGATGTGCTCTGATTATTCAGTACTGTGTTAGTGTTTCTTTGTTATAAAAGCTCTACACAACATATCTGGGACAGATTATCGTGCAACATTTCATATTGATTCTGGATCCTTACTCTGGTGAATATGTTTCACAAATCCATGTACAGTAAGTTCTTGTTTTTTCTTGAATATATCCAGTTTGCCATCGTTTTTTTTATTGATGTAAGAAATATTATTATTATATTTACATCAAACAATTATTTCTTAAACATAATGGAGACTTTTCAGAGAGTAAGAGCATTGAAAGTTATTTATGGGTGTATCGTATTTTTTAACACCCGTTGACTATATAAATATATATTATTAAACATGCATGATGGTTTTTATCTGCATGTATGTTATTGTTGTATGATAATTATTGATGTTTTATACTTAGTCTTTCATTAAAATTTATTTCACATCATTATAATGAACATCACTCTATAATTGCAAGCAAATCTTGTTATGTGGAATGAGAAAACGATGACGTTCAAAATCTGTTGGGCAGGAGACTAGCAACTGCACCCTATAAAAAATCTACTTGCTACAGAAACCTCAACACCAATGCCTAGCATGGTGAGACTGTTGTTCTATACTCCACAACAATCCACAAAACATATATGTTCTAGAAGTCTTAAAATATGCGCTCTTCGGCAGGATTCGAACCTGTGTCTCTTTGGGCAGAGGGAAACCGTCGTTGGATCGGATGTGATTGATAAATAAAAATCCATTACCCTAGAAAATTGCTATATATATATATATATATATATATATATATATATATATATATATATATATATATATATATATATATATATATATATATATATATATATATATATATATATAATGAGAGAGATCTATCTATCTATCTAGATAGATAGATAGTGGACACTGAGGTTAACACTGAGTGGCCATAATCTGCGTCATGTTTGAGTGTAATCTTCATGTCATAAATATCTTCAGTGTGGATATAAACCAAACAGTTACATATTAACAACTGTATATACGTGCGTTCGCGCGCATATACAGATAAGCGCATAAATATTTACTTAATTTAATATAAGGTGTAAACAGAACAGTCCTCAATGTAATACCTACGTTTGTAGTGCAACTTAAAGTTTTATGGTTTTCCCATACATTATTATTATTATTATTATTTTAGATATTAAAACAAAAAATGTTGAAATCGCTACACAGTAGCTTTCGTGTTTCGGTACTACGTTGTACTTCTTCAGGCGAATGGAAAGTGACTGGTGATTAAATAATTTTTTAAAATTTCAAAAGCAAAATATTACCTCTTTTCCCAAAGATAAAGCGGGGGTAAGAAAACACATGGTCAGAATTAAAATTAGACTTGTGGGTTTGTCTTGATCAATCAATTAAATGTCAGGTCTACGTTAAATAGAAAATTAAGCTCAGAGGGTAGAGGTGGGGAAGTTATTTTTTTTTTCATGACATGATAAACCGGAACTTAGACACGTCATCATTGACACGTACGGAAAACATGTATGCAATAAATGTATTGTGATTGTAGACAAATGTGACATGTTCAGTTTTTCAAAAGACGCTGAGTGGGGTGGGGTGGGGGGGTGTTGGGTTATAATCAGGCGTAAAGTTAAGTTCAACAGAAAAAATATTTTTTTTAATTTTCAGATTCAGTAAAATTTTTAAAGAACCTGTAGATAAAATTAAAAATGTGGAACATCTGTATAAGATATAAATAAGTCTAACTGGACGGCAATACATAGCAATACTAAATCTGAATAAACAAAATAAGATAATTACAGTGTAGACGTATTGGCGTTCGTCTGATATTTTGCATTGACTGTTTTATTAACACCCTATATAAAGACCCTTTATTTAATAGTGTCATTCTATTTTATTTTGTATGATCTATATATTTAAATATTTCTGTTAGATCTATATTTTTAACTAATTATGTTAGATCTATTTGTTTAAACATTCCATTTGTTTCTTAAAGGGCCGGTTTATTAATCAATTATAAGAATGAGATATTTTTAATTTTTTTTTAACTTAGAGGGTATGTAGTTTGTCGGGTATCTTGTTAAATTATTTTTCATCTCTCATAGGAAATGACATTGTTTAAGGCATAAGATTGTAGCCAATTTACATCCGAACCGAATATGACGTCTCGATGTCGTCTCAGATTCTAAATATGTGGGTCATGACCTCTTACACATGGCTGCTTCTTAACTTTGGTGTTTCTCCTTACTTTGAACTAAGCGTAGGCCATTCCGAGTTGTTGATTTGAATAAAAACGAAACAAACTCTGTAACTATCTCCTCTCTTTCCTTTCTTATTGTTCCTTTTCTCGGGAAAAGGCGGGTGTATCTTGTGTCTTTATTTCTTACACTTTTTCTTTTCTTCCTTTTCTCGTGAAAAGAGGGTGTATGTTGTTTTTAAATCTCAATAAATTGTCTGCTCACCAGTTATTTACTAACGCATGATGTATATGATGTGTTAATAATACGCATCGAAACATGATTGCATTTGTGTAGCATTTTTTGACATGATTTTGATGTTATACCCTAAAACAAAGTATATATATATATATATATATATATATATATATATACAAATATATATATATATACAAATATATATATATATATATATATATATATATATATATATATATATATATATATATATATATAAAGAAATAAGATTTTATTCTGAAGAAGTGTCGACCGAAAGGCGCCTTATATCTTAAAACGTGACGATTTTGTATCTTATTTTAATAAACAAATTATGATCTCTGTCCTTAAAATTATTTTATCCTGGTGTGGCAAAAACAAAACATATATATATATATATATATATATATATATATATATATAAGTAGGCCTTTTTACAAAATGAAAGCATGATGAGACAGATGTTAAAAATTGGAATTTTCGGACGTGAGAAATAAAAAAATGAACTGGGACTTGCGGAGGTGGGGGTTTTCCCAGCATGTGTTATATTACTGAAGAGATCTAGTTGTTTTGGGCTAGTTGTTTGCCACGATTAGGCTTGTAGAGGGTTTGTAGAAGCCTTCTGTTGGAAGTGTATTCATTTTTAGTATGCTTAAATTTATTCTAACTCGGACTTTCAGTTTTCTTGTTGGCATTTAAATGAAGATGTTAAAAGGACGCATCTAATGTTCTTGGTTTAAATTTGTTACTTCACAGTAAAATTGATGTTGTCTTTGAAAGTTTTTCATAGTTATTAAACCGAATACGAAATTCTGTACCTGTTTCATAAAATAATTTCCTGTTTGCACTTGTTGCAAAAAAAAAAAAATATATGTATATATATAGTGTAACCCGGATATAAGTGAGTTGTCGGGACCGGAGAAGAAGTATCTTATATCCGGGTTTCTCTTATATCCGGGTTGGGGTCTATTATGAATACATTAACACAGTCTCTAATTCTGGATCACGCCGAAGAGTATTCTCTCGACGAAGGCAGTGGAGGCTTACAAAGGTAGCGTACTACACTGGATTTGGACGAAAAAAGGAGCTAACAATATCTAAAACGATTTATTCAAGTACTCCCTGGCTAGAGGGAGTAGAAAACCGTAAATATTAAATTAATCCCAATGTTGTTCGATGTTTGAAAAGCGCTACCTAATCCGATGCTCACGAGGTACGGTTTGGACTCAACGATATTGGACTAGTCGTTCAGTTTCTGGCATGTTGCTTGACTTAAATCTGCGAGATCAGGGGTTGTAAAAGGTCAAGTTTGTTTATCTAAGGAGCGGCTAATGGCGGCCACGACAGAAGTCAGATTACTGTGTGCGTGTCTGTTGGCATAAAAAAATACTATTGGTGATAATATGTTTACAAAATTGACATCGGTTTATGTCACGTTACGTTGCCTTGGTAAGTGAGTGATTTTTGTAGTCTAGATGATGTAAGGAGTGTATGTAGACTTGGAGGTTGTTGTCTGGCGTTAAGTAGGAACTCACTATTTTATTGTGTGGTCAAAACGAAATGATCATGAATATATTATAGTGTGACTTAGAGAGGAATTATGAAATTAAATGTATACTGAGATTTTAAAAAAAATTTCTATATTTATTGGGGAAGAACTTTCAGTGCCAGGGATAGGGCATTTGTAGCTATAAAGATTATGCATATAGAAATCAAAACAGCATAGTGATTGACAGTTTCATCTTTTAAGCGATTATCAGACCTCAGATCACTCATATATATATATATGTATATATATATATATATATATATATATATATATATATATATATATATATATATATATATGCAATTTTTTATATATATCATTTATATAATACAATCTCCAACTATTTAAGTGTAACGTCAATCGACATCTCCAGTTGCCTTGATCTATCCACTTCCCTTCTCCACATCCTTTCACCTTTCATTCCTATCTGCTCTCGCTCCAAATCTTCTGTAACCCCCTTGCCTTGATCGATCCACTATCTTTCTCCACATCCTCTCCTTTACCACTCCTGTCTGCTCTTCCTCCAAACCTTCTGTAACCCCTTGCGTGCTAGTGGCTTCCAGCCTTGCTTGGGGTGATAAGCTTAAAAAAAATAAATATGCGCGGTACTTATTAGAAAGTGCTCAATATCAGTGATGAAGCTAAGATATTTAGTTGGATTGATGTGAGTTTGTGACCCTGGGTTTCATGCTACTTGTCTGACAATCGCAGATAGCGTGAAAGCCAGGATCAGAATCTCACATCAATCCAACTAAATATATATATATATATATATATATATATATATATATATATATATATACGACGTGCGAGTTTTTTCAGATACGAGTCGGAGTTCGGACGATTTTTGCCTTGAGATACGAGGTGAATTTTGATATATGAGCGAGTTTCAGTTAAGCATGTACTAGTTGGCGCAGCGAGCGACAAGCTTCGAAAGTATTTCCATTCACAGTACCACGTGTTCACGTCGCTCTTGAAGGATCTCTGTTGTGTTGTTTTGTGGGTTTTTTTTACGTTATTTCGCAAAATTTCTTTAGTGACACCATAGATCCGAAGAAAGTAAGTTTAAAGAGTAGAGGTGAAAAGCCGAAAAGTATGAATTCGTTTGATGTAAAGCGGGAAATTATATAAAAAAAAAACATGAGGAAGAAGTACGAGTAATGGATTTGGCGAGACAGTTTGAGCGTTCTACATCGACGATAAACAATAAAAAAAAAAAAAATTTAAAGAATTAAAAAAAAATTAGTTACAATAATGTATAATGTAAATGTAGTAAAAAATTTAAAAATTAAGTGATAAAGTTAATCTTTGGTATCGTAGAAAACCGTTGCTAGGCTAGGTTAGCGGTTGCTACGCTAGCTGTTGTAGTCCCTATCTCCTCCGCTAGTTGGCTTATGATTCATCTGGACTTCATGGTTTAGTACAATTTATTTTTTTACGATTTGTTTTTTCACTTTTATTCTATTGTTTGTAAATAACATTTCTTGTTTATTCACATGTTTTTGCTTGTAAGAAACCCACAAATACAAAAATAGGACTGAGTTTTAGAAAAACAAGGGGGATTTTTAGGGGTCTGGAACGGATCGGAAATATTCCTATTAATTTCAATGGGGAAAACTGATTTGAGATACGATACGAATATTTTGAGTTACGAACTCGGCCCTGGAACGTATATATTACTGTATATATATATATATATATATATATATGTGTGTGTGTGTGTGTGTGTGTGTGTGTGTGTGTGTGTGTGTGTGTGTGTGTGTGTGTAACTAAAATAAATCCTTAAGATCTCTTTAGAATTTATTTTAGTTATTCCTGCTCTATTTGTGTATTGAGCACTCTACGTTTTTGTAGTCTTACTACCCGCTTGGGTTTTTTTCTTTGGACTAAAAAGACTTAAGGCACTGGACGATTTATTTCGCTCTGTTCGGATGGTTTTAGTTCTTTCTTTTTTTATTTCCAATTTTTTCCTCGAGTACCGATTTGCTTTGACATATCTACAAGTTGAGCTATCTGAGATTTTTTCAAAACGATTATTATTATTATTATTATTATTAGTAGTAGTAGTAGTAGTAGTAATAGTATATATATATATATATATATATATATATATATATATATATATATATATATATATATATATATACACGTGCCCCTCCGAATCTATGATATGAGCTTCCATTCTACTACCTCTCAATTTTCATAAGGTAGTATTCATATAAAATACAAATTTTATTGTAACATAATTATGTACAATAATGGATTATATGCAATATCGGTGACCAATTCAATCAGAAAAATTGAAAATAAATACAATGTATCTAAATACACATTAGAGACATGTCATAATAGATCATTCTCATCCAGTGGCGTGCCGAGGTCTTGGTCCAGGAAGGGGTGGTGGTCAAGAGCCAGTGGCCAACAAGCCGGGATGGATCAAATACCAATTTTTAGAAATTCAAATGCAAATACTTCTTGCGATTATTGACGCGAAATAATTGGAAATACAAATATGAATACAAGTAATTTTATTCCAGATTCCAAAAATACAAAATCAAATACAAATACTTCCCAAACTAGGAAGAAATCTAAATCTAAATGCTTTTTCACACAAATACAAATGTTCTGAAAACGTATTTAAATAGAATTCAAATACATTTTTATTTGATCCGCCATTACTAACGAGCACCTAACAAAACCTGAATTAAAAGATGTTCAAATTAGAGAAATTCATTTCATCTATTTGAATTCGTAAAGTCGCGACACACGACTAGACTTGCTGGTCAAAAATTTGTCAACAACTCAAACCATATTTACATGTCCAAGTTCTTAATTTTCGTTGCATAATAAAGCCAAATTGCTTAGGCGTTTCTGACCCATTGTACTTTGGAGATAGTTTTTTTAGTAATTTTAGTTTGCTGAAATAGCGCTCACAGGACGCCATATAGACAGCAACAGCCAACACTGTCCTATTTGTAAATTGGGGAACACATAATCGCCGTAAGATATTGTGAAGTTGAAATGCTCGATTGGGGGTTTTAGTTTAACGAAGGCACTGTCTTTTCTTTTTTGTATTAACATTCGACAGTCTGTAATTTCGCGACCGAGTTTATTCCATCAAAATCACCGTCGTATGCTTCAGCAGCTACTTTTCATTTTTCTACCGTGTCTTCGTTCCAGTCAATGAGGCTTTCAATATCCAAGAGAAAGCCAAATTGCCCATGTAACTGACTCACTCTTGTAAATCGATCTTTCAGTTCTGTATTCTGTCCAATACTGCCTTTAAGGTAACACCCATTTCTTCCTTCACATTTAGAGGCTCATCTTTTGTCTCCTCTCCAGACATTCCTTTTTACGACGCATCCTTCTCTGTTGACCAACATCAATACGCCATCTAAACATTTTCCTCGCCTTTTACAATTTAATTTTTTCAAAGAGAATTCCGTTCACTCATAACAGATTGTTGCAGACTTTGAATGTCAGCTCTAGCTTCATTGAAGTTCATTCTAGGGCACTGAAGTATCTTCTGTATTCGGTCGATGGAAATCAGGACACCGTCCCAGAACGGCAGCACAGTTAGAAAGCTGAACGTTTGCATGTTGTCTAGGAAGCAACTGGCGTCGCTTCTTGTGTAGATTGATACTGAAGTGTCACTTGCCATGTCCTCCAACAATTTAGCTATGCTATCCAACTTCGTTTTTACAAAATGAACAGCAGCGCGCTTAGAACTCCATCTTGTATCAGGGGACCGCTTTACAGCCGTCCATACTATCTCCTTCAATTTCTCCCATCGCATTGTTGAGCTGGAGAAAAATTGTATAATGAATGGAGGACTCAAAAATGATATAACAAACACGTGTTCTGATGCTGCATGCACTCCTACGAGGTTGACAGAAATGGTTGTCATAATTCCCAAAGATTGCTTTCGGGTGTCTCTGTGATATGCGTTTCTGGACACCAGACACCTTCCCAGCCATTGTTGCAGCATTCAAATCAAGACCATCTCGTTTCAATTTTGAGGTAATTTCTTCTGTAACACTCTCGGCGTCTTTTTCCTGAATTTTAATAAAATCAGTGAACAATTCCTTAACTACAGCAGTTTTAGATTCGTTGTCAACATCGACAAACCCGAGAATTTCAGACATTTGTTTGTTGAGAAACGTTAGGACTTGTGTTGAACATAACCTTAAAGTATCGGCTTCTTTTAACTCTCTGTAAGATAGACTGATGTACTTCGTTGCTCAGTAGTTCAATGAATCCATTATGTATCTTGCCAAACAAAAATGTTGCAGAATGTGGATGCGACTTGATATAATCCAATTGACACTAATTCAGCAACATGTAAACACACACGGTCCTCTACAAGATCATCGAAAATTTATGGTTTATCGCAATTTACATAATAATGTAAGCAACCTACAGCTTTCTTCGTTAATACTGCATATTTAGTTTCATTATACTGCGCATGTTCATCAGATTGGCAACAAAACGAAAATGAAGGCTGAACGGAAGCATCCAATAAAACCTTTTGCTTTGTCTTCAATGGTAGAGGTGGTGATGAAAGGTGTTGTTGGAGTTGGCAGAACTGGTGAACATGACGATTGCTTCACTGACTCTGGTGCTGTGTCTGTGTAGTCAGAGCCAGTGAGAAGAACAAGTGGGGAAACAAAGCGATTGTCACCATCTCTATCTGGACGTGACATTTTTAGAAGCTTCTTCATAACTTGATTAGATTTCTGTAGATCTTCGCGTTTTCTTTTTCTCCGATTCTCTCCTTCCGCACCAGATTATTTCTTCTTTTTGTTTCCCATGTCACTTCATTCATAAATTTTTACCTGAAATAAAAAGTAAATAAAAGTATAGCTGACCCCCACTCCCCGGTTACATAAAGACGTGAGGCTAGTTTGTCTCATACGGGTGTTTATTATTAACAGAACGACAGCACCAAGGAGCCTAAGCGCGACGACGCCATAACACTGTCATCATAACATTCTTGCTTGTGCTTCACTTATTGGGCGTAAAATATAGGAGTTTATATCCTAGCGTTAATGAAATAAGTATCTGCGGACAGTCAAAAAAGGGCATTAAGGTAAATAGAAGGATATTGAAGTAAATAAAAGGATATTAAGGTGAATAAAAGGATAAAATAAATAAAAATGAGGACATTTAAGGTCCTCTTTCGCCACTTTTGGAATTAATTTTGAAATTTTGCGACAATTTCGCCGATAAATGTGTTCAAACTTGTCTTAAACCTGGTCTTAATTTTTCACAACATCCTAATAAATTCGGTTAGATTTGGTCTAGTTAGGCGAAATTTTTAAACGTTTTTGTTTTGTGAAAATATTGGAAGTGGAACATTTCGTTTGAAATTCACTCCCAGTCCCGGCAATAAACTTGCCAATCACCGAGCGATTTCTTGAACCGTGACGCCTCCCTATCCCGCTTTGTCCCACCACTGATTCTATCATAAATTAACAATGTTGTATGGCAATTTTCATTTGTGTGGAGATTTTTCTTGTTAAAAAGTTGAATAATTTAATACATTCAACATTAGGAATAAAATATAGTGAATATTATGTAGTCAAGCTTTAACGTAAGGAAAACTTGTTCACGGATTTTGACGAAAAAAAGGAAAGAACCTAGAATGTCAAAATCTGCAAAGATTTTTCACCCTTTAATAGTCAGCTGCGCTTAGCTTAGCTTTTTACGTATATAAATGTAGATAGAAAAAAGTCAAAGGTTGATAAGATAGCGGGAGTCAGAAAGCACTGTCTGGGGCCGCCAATCAGGTTTGGACCACCCCGGTTGGGGGTAGTATGCCATATATATACAGTGTAACCCGGATATAAGAGAGTTGTCGGGGCCCGGAGAAGAAGTATCTTATATCCGGGTTTGGTCTATTATATATACATTAACACAGGCTCTAATTTGGGACCAGAGAAAATCTATCTTATATCCGGGTCTCTTATATCCGGGTTACACTGTATATATATATATATATATATATATATATATATATATATATATATACGTACAAAAAACAAAATTTTGAAAACTACAGACAAAAGTTCATTTTCTCCATCAAGACATTCATTTCTGTAGTTCACTGCTACCAGCAAGCAGAATTTTTTTTTCTCCTGATGATGGCCATGTCGGCCGAAACTAGTCGAGGAATCTAACTGAAATAATAATAAAAACGAAAGAATATTAATATACAACCCAGTGTGTCTGAAGATTTTAATTTTTTAATATTTTTTATTGTTCAATATATATATATATATATATATATATATATATATATATATATACATATATATATATATAATGAACTGACACCATAGAACAAATATTTTGGTTTAAAAAGAACTTTAGACATTCTTTTTTATAATTTGTCCTTAAGAATTCTTTCGACCAACACTTCTTCAGAATTATTCGTTGGCTTGACTTGGGACGACACAGAAAGTTATATTCACCAGAACTAAATAGTAGAAAGAGGAGGGAAACTTAATTACGAACCACAACTAAAACAATTTAATTGTAAAATAACTACCAAATAAGATATAACAGTTCCAGTAAGTATAACAGAGAAAACAAAAGTATTACTGATGCCCTCCAAATAACTCGAATACGTTGGTGAATTGCTCTTTTTGCTTGTTGGTGTATTTTAATATACTCTGTTTCTAGAATTTTCAAATGAAGAGCAGAACGATCTCACTGCAAGATGGAAAAACAGTCATTAGTATACCTACATATTATCTAAAAGGTGCTGACCAATCGGTGAGACATGCACTGCTTGGGTCATCCGAAAAATCGATTGGAGTTACCTACTCTTATACTAGCAGGAACGTGCTGGCCGATAAGGGTCTCCAATCTCTGATGGGTCCGTCCTATGTATGCAGCATCGCACTGACATTTACAATTATATATTACGGAACTACTTTGTAAAAAGGACAGACCATCCTTAACTAAAGAGGAGAACACTAAACAGATCTCAAAGATGACACGTAACTTTTTAGCGTTCCACTTCAGTTTTAAATTTCTTCTCAACAAATCATTGGTTAAAAAAATAATGCAATGCAATTACTATATGTCTTCTTAAAAGAGTGAAAAGTTTTGTGCAAAAAGTGGATCACGCGGACTTTGCTATTTTTCTAATCGCTGATTGGCTAAATAATAATAAATATGAAAGATGTTTACACAAACAGGTTTTGCCGCCAATATTTTTGAACGGTAGGCTGGAGCCTGTCATGTGACAGACAACCAAATAAATAAGGAGCGCGAACATATCCCATCAGTGAGACAAAAGAAAAGTCAACCAGACACATCGCTGCCACGCTAAAGAAATTTAACTTGGATATTACAGTTTTTTCCAATTTTTCACCAGCAAGAAATTGCTTAAAAAAAGTCATCTGAAGCTACAAGTTTATTAAACATATTTTCAGCTTTTCAGGAAATAATTCAAGAAACTTTCTCACTCAGTTCTGTTCAACAAAATTTGCTCTTTGGTGAACATTTTCTTTTAGCGGCAAGATTTATTGTAATTATTTTCAGAAGTACAAAAACTAAATTTTATTTAGTACCAAACAGAAACTTCTTGAAACATCAAGTAATAATTCAAAGATCCCATTTTACCAAACACATTCTCACGATATTCATATTACACAAAAACATTTAACTAATTCACGAAAAACATTTCTAAAAACAAACTCTTTTTCATTGTGAGACTAGATAAAAAAATTTTTTCTTTCAAAGAACAGTTTTCAAATACTTAAATTCATATTTAAGGGTAAACAACTCTAATTTTTGCACTATAAAATTCTGTACCAAAAAACACTTTTGAAGGAACATTATAAAGCATTGTTATTTGCTCAATTAACATGACTGAATTTTGAAATTCAGCTTAGCTCAGCTAAAAAATATTCTGAGCAGTTTATTCTTAGTAATTGTATTATTCCTATATAAATATTTTGTTGTTGTTTAACATTATTGTTGTCATCTTTTATATTGCCTTGTGCCATACATCTAAATTTAAAATGCTTGTGGAGGAGTGAAGTTTTATAGATGACAATTTTAATAAATCAAACAACACATATACAAAACCACAATAATGGCCTGCCGTTGCTCAATTCCGGAAAATCCTTGTTGACAACACAATTATACTTAAACATGAAAATAATAAACAAAAATTAAAAATCCTTGAAACTATATACATAAAACAGTTGAAACCTAACCTGAACAAAATAAACTAGGAAATCTCCATGAACATTCTTAAATGCCTATAATCTATAGCAAAAGCCATTGATTTATACCAATGGCTTCCCATACTTAATACTTCTTGTTTTCACTCTTGCGTGGTCATGTGTGACGTCACAAGCTACGACGCGTTTTTTGCTTCCTTGGCTCGTAAATAAGAGTTTGTCGTTACTTTGACCTTATTCAAACAGCAACGGCAGGCCATTATTGTGGTTTAGTATATGTGTTGTTTGATTTATTAAAAAAAAAATTGTCATCTTTGATAATGGCTTATGTAAGCTGAAAGCTTAGATTGGATTCAAACATGTGTCAATATGGTGTTTTCCTTTCGTCTTTCAACGATAATGTGATTATGCTTATCAGACAATACGAAAGGAACTTACTTAAAATAAATAGACAAAACTTGTCTATATTATTTACTGAAACATGCATTAATGAAAAATTGCTGCCGAAATATACACAATATATATATATATATATATATATATATATATATATATATATATATATATATATATATATATGCACAATGCAACTAAATGTTTTTCTTATATGACAGTTTTATTAAATGCTGAGTGTTTCTGATATTTGTTCAGTTAACAGTGTTTACCAAATTGCCAACATAGGCAGACGATGCTTCTTGTTGGGGCCAGTCCACTTGATGTCTACGCAAATGCAAAATGGTCAGTATGCAGTGCGATCAACTAGGACAAATCTTGAAGAAAGCATTAGAAGCAAGAAACATTTGAACTTTGACAACTACAAAGAGGTTTTTAATAAAAAGAAATTTAGTGAACTTCTTCGTGCTGTTCTCATCTTTCGACTTTGTTCATTTGAATGGCTTTTAAAACACAGTGACAAGGTAATGCTATTATTTTATATGTACATTAACACTTTGGCAATCTTGGATCTTCAAGGTGTCAAAAAAAAAAAAAATGCAACATCAAAAGGACGGGTTTATACTTGACACCACTAATATTTTAATTACTTTTACTCCATGGCAATGTTTATTGTTTTAAAAAGCGATGTTTAGAATTGTAATAAAACCTAAACATATGATGAAAGTGAATTTATATATTTTTTGTTCTTGAAAATATTAAACACCAATTATTTATTAGATTGTTTATTTTCAAGAATAATTTTATATTTACAACATTCTAAAAACTAATACAATTAAAAATAATGCAATACAATAATTATCATTTACCAATTTAAGAAATAAATATGAAAACAGTTTTTTTCATAGATTTATAAACATTTACTAAATTATTAAAATATGTGAACCAATTATATTGAAATCCTTATTACTTACCATTTTATAAAATTAGAATCAATTGGAAGTTAGTTGATGCTTTTTTGCCAACCATTCCAATAAACAATATAATAGTGTAAATAGACAATCTAATATATAAATAATGTTTAACATTTTTGTTGTCCATTCTCAAGAACAAAGAAAATGTATAAATTGACTTTCATCATATGTTTAGGTTTTATTACAATCCTGATCATCATTTTTTAATGCAACAAATATTGTTGAGGAGTGAAGGTAGTTAACATAAAAGTGGTGTCATAGGAAAAACTGTTCTTTTGACACTCTGTTTTTTGCAGGCACAAAGGTCCAAGTTTGCCAACACTTTTATGTGCACGCTTATGCACATACATAGATATTCATGAATACTTTTATACATATAAGGTGGTGTTAAAAAGTTCTATTCAACAGAAATGCACACAGTAAATGCTCATTGATATCCAACCTACCAACTCAATTGACTTTTAGGCTTCATGCAATTTACCTGTGTTCAGTTATTATGTAAATATAGCAAAGAAAATGGCGAATTACCTTGTCAAACCAAACAACAATGTGTCACGTGTATCCTATGATGGAAAACGTGGTGAAAAAGAAAGTTACTTGCCGAAAAAGAGGGCACATATTCTGCATGATATTCTGAAGAGGGAATATTCAAATTAGAAACAAGTCAGTTGCAGAAGTCGCCATAAAAGTATTTTGATATGCTAAAATTGTGCATCCCCTCCCAGTTGCCGACGAATGAAAAAAATGCCTGGTCAATAAAAGCAGTTAATGTTTTCAAATTGGGGAAACACATTTGTAAAAGAAAATAGCCATTTGAATAAACAAATAAATAAAGAGATTAATAGACAGATAATAATGAAACAGAAACCTCTCGACACTTAACGACCTGCCGCAAGGCCATAAAATGCCTTTTTTAACCAACTGGATGGTGACCGCTACTATCAGACTTGAAATAGGGACCCCAACATGACCTGACATAAACTTTTCGAAGGGGACCGGTCTGTAGATAAAAATTAATTCTTAACTCTTAGACCACCTAACCAATATAGCGGACCCTAGCCGTTTCCATAGTAACTAATGTTGCAAGAGACCATACTTATAAACATGCGCAAACCACAAGATAGCTTATTCCCAAATTCTCGCTTGACGAGGAAGCGAGACCAGACACCTTAATTCAACTTAATTTCAAAAATTATATTAAGGGTTTCGGCTCTCACTTTTGAAACATGTGAACTCTTATGTAGCGAAGGAATCATATTTAAAAAAAAAATTATAATATAAGCTCTACTTCTGTATGGAGCACTGTCTTTTTAAAAATAAAAGCAAAAATACTAAGGAACTTATTTACCTAACGTGTTCTTTCCTATTTTTCCGCATACCTGCACACACACACACACATATATATATATATATATATATATATATATATATATATATATATATATATATATATATATATATATATATTCTTTAAACTCTTTATGTGCCAAATCTTTTAGATTTCCACTTCAAGATCCTTGTATTTTGATGGTTTTTTGAAGATCTTTGAAGATACATTAGTAATTACATTACATTATTATTATTATTATTATTATTACTAATTTCTTTAGTTAATTATTATATTTACATTAATGAAAAAATTGTGGCAATCACATTTACTGGGTTGGAACAAAAGTTTGTAGAGTTTTTTAAGTGAATTTCAAAGACAATATTTCAATATTTGTATATAGATTTATTCAACCACATATCTGTCATTTTGTTTCATTGCCTTTTGCCATCTTTGAGGCAGCTTCATGATTCCATACTTCTAGAACTTGTTATCTTTCTGGGTGATGTATTTGTTCCAATCTGATATATATTTACACTCATGACTTAATTTCAGAAAAAAAAAAAGAAAAAAGGTCTTTAATCTTTTTTCAGATCCTTGTTCAAGGTGAAAGACTTCTTGGGCCAAAATTGTGGGCTCACTTACTGAAACCAACTCTCTATGGACAGTTTGTTGCTGGAGATAACCGTACCAAGATAGAGAGGACTGTAAATGCACTGGAGTCTGCTGGGATAGGTTCTTTGCTGGGAGTCCCAATGGAAGAAGATATTGATGATATTCAAAGGTTTGACAAAACTTTGTTTATTCATTGAATCTATCAAGTTTCAAGTGAAGTACACATTTAATTACTTCCAATAGTTTATTTTGTATTGATCAACTTTAACCTTTTAAAGGTGGAAGTGCCTAAAGGCACTTGCAAGTTCCCTATACTTATGACTTAGAAGCACCTGAATGTGCCAATGATCAGGTAGTACTATATTTCAAATATGCAGTGTTAATGCCAGTCACATGATCAACTAGTGTTGCCTTAAAATATCTCATGACCAGTAATACCAAGGAAGCTAGATTTAATATTGTAAGGTTTTAGATAGGACCCCTTGCCTAGTGAGCATATAACTGAAATTAGTGCCCTTTGCAAGATTAGGGACAACTGAGATGGATTAGGGACCTTGCCACAGTTAGATTTAATCCAGTCCTGAGAAGAAGTTAGAGCAAGACGTGCTGTAACCAACATCCAGACTCACGCCATGGGTAACAATGATATTCGTAGATTGTAGTTGATGACCTCAACTCACGTTAACATAAAGGTAATAATCTTGTAGAGTACTAACTTCCTCTGTTGTAAGTAACCATGTTCATGTCATGTATTATTGTTTTACATTGTTGCATTTAATAAAAATGGTAAAAGTATTTTGCCACCCTTCTTTTCATTTCTCATTTTAGTACTTTGTATTTATTCTTGTTTGGGAGCTCCTCGAGGTAGGAAGCCATTATAAAATAACTGCCCAACAAATTTGTGACCCTGATGTGAACAATATATTTTCATATAAAATTAGTTTGTAATACATGATTTTCCAACTTGATTTTAACAACTGAAAATTCTTAGGCGCTGACAGCATTAAAGAATACACATTTTTTTTTAGATGTGGCACCATTAAGACATTTACTTCAGCAGAAATTTCCATCATCCTGAAAAGTTTTTGCAACTCTTTGGAAGTAAATGACTTTCAGTTAAAGCTAAATGCACCCTGGGGCAAATTATAATGGGTCTAATCTTAATAATGTTTAATTAATCAATTAATAATTATTATACACTGAGCAGCAAAGAAAACATTTTGCTACCCAAACAAATAATGTACTAGACTAAATTGAATATGCCTGAGTCTGTATATATCTACACCAATTCTGTGCCCGACTTTTACATTGAACCTCACTTGATATCAGGCTGATGATGATTATCTTGTCAGATTACTATTCAGGATTTTGAGATATGTGCATAGTATATTTACATTAAAGGTAAAACTTCTTCAGTTAGTACTCTGCAGTATGTGACCATCCCTATGTTATACTCTGCTTCATATTAGATCTCTTTCTGATGCACTCTGCATGCTGGAAAGAAAGCAAAACCAAAAATAAAAAAAGATGTCCTCTGTGAAGGGGTCCTGAGCATCTTATCCAGCTCACAAAACAAATCCCCTCAAAAAAAGAAAAAAATACAATGTAAAAGGAGCCAATCACAAATGTTGCTACCAAAGAAAAATCATGAAAAAAACAATGAGTCATGATCCACCACATTTGCTTTTAAGAATGCTGCTCATTACACTGAAACAAAGTTGCAGCAAATGGGTAAACTGTAAACGTCACCACCAGTGACTTTAGTCAACTGACCTGACACATGCATCATCTCTAGGCCCTACTGATTCTACCTTTCATCCAAGTTACTTCTCTTGCTCACAAAAAGGCATTCTACTCACATCCTCTGTATTGGCAATACAAAGAATTTCATATTAACAATTCTTGTTTTCTTTTCACCTCACCAGCAGTACTCGTTGTTTCATTTGTTCTGCTACCATATGCATGTTTACGACACTCACAAAATCTTTTTTGTTAATATTTAGCATGTGGCAAGTAAGAATTTCTTTATTAAATACATAACTTTGTGATTACATCTGTCAGGTGGATTCAAGAATCTGGTTGCCAATACATTTGATTAACTGAGGTCACTGTGGTGACAACAAAATGGACAGTCATGGTGGTGACGATTACAGCTTGCCATTGTCGATAGTTGACCTGTCAGTCTGGTACTGTTTATGAAGAGTCAAGTTGCTTTTATAGTAAATCGACTGAGGTTACGGTGGTGATTATGAGAGAGAGGCAGTCATGGTGGTGATGATTACAGCTTGCCATTGTTGACAGTTGGCCTGTCAGCCTGCTTTTATAGTAGATTGACTGAGGTTATGGTGATGATTATGAGAGAGAGGCAGTCATGGTGGTGCCAAGAGCTGACAGTGCTGTTGAAGATGTGCCTGGAATTGTGTTAGTCGTTTGTGAGGGGCTTTCTTTTAAGCAAATCTGGGTGCTCCCAGGCTCATCTTTTTTTTTGTTCATGATTGGCTATTGTATTTTAGACTTTTGCAATGGTTGGATATAATGCTTGGAGCCCCTGTACAGAAGATGACATTTTTTATTCTGGGTTTTGCTTTTTTAGTGCTCACATCTGGCTGACATGTAGAGTGAATTAGAAAGAGACCTGAATAACAGACTTTTAATTTGATTTTTTAAAGTAAAGCCTTTTCTTTCTTTTTTCTTTACATTTTTATCTATCCTATAAAAACCAGAAAGATCATTAAATACAATATTAAACAGTAAAATTAAGAACAAAAAATGGTACTTAAAAGCCCTATAGTACTAATGTTGTGACAATAAGCAGGTCAATTTTGGTATTGCACCCAATTTGAAAATTAGGGCTTAACATGATAAATAATGATACAAAATATTTTATTCCAAATTGTTACTGTTTTTTGAGGAAATGAATTTGAAGATTAAATTTAGGCTCAAAATCATAGGACTAGAATTTCATTCTGGTGATAAGTGAAAGCCTTAGAGAATAGTCTTATAAAATTTATAATTTTCTGAAGCTTTACAAATTGCATATGGACAAGATGCATGGCACAAGCACATTATTACTAAATCATTGTGCCATCAAATAAGACTTTCATTTACTTCAAACAGAAATTATACTGAACAATTTAGCAGCTATTATGATGTAATATTGTGATGTAATATGTTATATAGTGCCGTGTTTTTAGTGTGATTTTCAATAAACAATGCAAATTTAAAATATTTTGTCTTATAATTTGTGCTCAACAGTATTATGGTGTTATATACAGTTTTATCTATTTTTTGTTTATATTGATTATGATCTAACAAATGATCTAACAAATCTTATTCATTGAGTAGACTTTTATGTAATCGTTGACAATTTTTGACACAGTTTTTACTTATCAAATACAGTAAAAAAATGCATAAATTATAATTTTAATTTGTTTTCAATTAAAAAAAAAATTTATTCAGTTCTCTTGAATTCAAAGAAATTCTTTTCTAATATTTGCAGTTGACAAAAGAAATGTTTTTTATGTAATGATACGTCAATTACTAAAATTAATTAATTAATTAATATATTTTTAATGTTCATTTCAAGTGATAAGAGCAAGTGGTACGAGAAAAATCTTGGGGCCATGCTGGAAAGCATTGAATTGGCTCATGAGCTAGTTCCTAAATATCCCATGGTCCATGCGAAAGCAACAGCACTGCTGCCGTCAAAACTTATTGTAAGTATCAAATTTAAATTCACACAAAATAAATATATGCTTAGTAGTATAAAATACTCTTCTTTTATGTGCTGTATTCCTTCACAACATGGGTAACAGTAATCCTCCACAACTTCCTCTCATTTTTAGCTCTTAGTAATGTTTATCTCCTTAGTATCTCTCCAGTGTCTGTTCTTTTTTTTATTTAATCATTTCACCCCAAGCAAGACAATAAAGCAACTAAGACACAAGGGGTTACTGAGTGTGAGAGAATATGAAAAAAAGAAAGAGAGAACAATAAAAGAACAGGAATTAAGAAGACAGAAGATAACGATTGACATTGAAAAGGTTCTGCCAATCATTCACACAAGCCTGTTAAGTAGGTTACTTGCTGTTTCCCTTTGCTCCTCTTGCCTTCAATATATCCTGTGAGTATCAAATTCTCTAAGCCCTCTTTCCTCATTATGTGTCCTAGAAATTTCAACTCTTTCTGACTCTGAGTGTAATTGTCCTTTTTATTTCTATTTTTCTTAAAACCTCCTTGTTGCTGACATGCTTCTTCAAATTGTATTATCAGTATCCTTCTGTAGAACCCTGTCTCTATTGCTTCAAATTTCCATTTCATTTGTGAGGAAATTGTCCAGCATTCATTGCAATTATATAGCAGTTTAACACTCATTCCTTTGTTTCTATTGAAATTATCATGTTTGTTTATATTTTACTACTTGAAAATACTTCATCATATCCATGAGAGCGTGTGGTCATAGGGTCACTGCACACCTGAACACATGACCAGCTCTCTCTGTATGTCTCAGTTACATGCCAATGTCTGAGTCTCCATGAATGATCTTCCAGGAGTATTTTTTTATATAGTTCCATGAATGTATATGCATGACTATCTTATAAACATGCATATGGTAGTATGAGAGAACAAATGAAATAACAAGGTACTGCCATGGTTCAGTTCGGTGGAAAGAAAAGAGAACAAGAATATTTAAGCTAAAATTCTTTATATTGCTGATTTAGAGGGTCAAGGTAGATTGTTTTTATGTGGGCAAAGGAAGCAACCTGAAGGATGGGGAGAGTTGGTAGGGCTTGGAGTTGATGGGTATGCCAGGTCAGCTGACTTAGGTCACTGATGGTGATGTTGATGGCTTGCCTGCACATCTGCAACTCTGCATTCATTGTTGTTAGCATCATCCTTAAAAGCAGAATGGGTGGATCATGACTCAGCATTTTTTTGTCATGTTTTTTGCTTTAATGGCAATGTTCATGATTGGCTCTTATTATATTGTATTTTATATTTTTTTGGAGAGGATTTATTTTGCAAGCTGGATGTGAAGCTCTGAGCCTCTGTGCGGAGAATTATTTTTTTTAATTAATAGAATATGTTCTAATATTTGTCTGCTGTAATTTCAATCTCTCTAATTTATTTTATGAAATATTAATTTATATAGTTTTTCTAAAAGATTTTCTTTATAAAGATTACAAATTCATTTTATACCTTTGATTTACAGGCGAAGATTAGTAAATTAATTCCAGAACCAACTGAAAAACCTGATATTATAAAGCATGTAGCAGACTGTATGAATTATGGAATCAAAGTAAGTGAATATTATTTGTTTTTTATTATTTATTTTTTCCTAAACGTTTTCTGCTAAAGCATTAAGTGTAGTCTTTACCTCTTGACATGTAGTAAATACACAGTTTTATTAACTGGTGACGACCTAAAATAATTTTGCTGAAAATAGAATCTAGTGATATTTTTAAATGGTTGTTTTTTTTTCTAACTTGTTTTCAGTTATTTTGATTATTCAGGCACACTCACTGTGTTTCTTATAATTTAAAAAAGGTAACACTGCAAAAAGATTAAAGTATTCTATATTTATTATCATTAAAAGGATGACTTATATCTAAACACCAAAGATATATTTTTGATTTTCTGCTAAAAGAACAAGTACTTAAACAAGGAAAGTTAATTTGTTATGCATATCTTCAACTTATATGAAACATTGAAAGGTCAATAAATAATTTTCTTCTAACGGTAATCATGAATAATGTTTTGTAGTCAATAGACATATTTACCAGTGAAAAAGATTAAAGAATATTTCTTTTTTAATCAATTCACTCCAAGAAAGGCAATAATGCTACTAAGATCCAAGGCACCAATGGGAATTAAAGAGAATGAAAAGACTTTAGAAGGAATCAGAAACCCAACCTTAAACAAGAAACAAGCAATAAACCTCTACTCCTGTTCAAAAATCCAGGAAGGAGTGTGAACCGAGTGAGAGGCAGACCTATCTACTTTTATTGAAGGAAAAAAATTAAAATAAATAGTAAATAAAATTTCAGAGTTTAGGCGGAGATGTTAGAAGTATAGAGTTGAAGTAGACTTTAGAACAAACTTGAAACCCAATTCTAAACAGAAAACATGGAATAAACCTCAGGTGAACCTGTTCAAAAGACTGGAGAGGAGTGTGAACCGGACATATTGCTCCAAAAGATTCCTAACTGAAAAGGGTGTACATAATTTAAGTTGCTTGCATATGGGACAATCAATTATATATTATTAATCACTTTCAACTGACCATAATTCTGTTAGTGTTAGAGTTGGCAGATACACCAAATAAAAATACAATGATTTCTAATAGTATTTTATAGCATTGTTACATTCTGCTTCAAATAAGTTTTCTTTCTGATTTACTCTACATCTAGGCTAGATGTTAATGTTAAGAAAACAAAACCAATAATAAAAAAGTCATCCTCTGTGCAGGGGCTCCAAGCATCACATCTGGCTCATAAAGCAAATCCACTCAAAAAAAAAAAAAAGATAAAAGTGCCAATCATGAATGTTGTTACCAAAGAAAAAATATGAAAAACAATGAGTCATAAGCCACCCTATCTGCTTTGAAGAATGCTGACAATGACACTATAGGACAATCACAGTGAACAAGCAAGATGTCAACATTATGACTAGTGATCTTGGTCAACTCCAGGCCCTACCAACTATACCTTTCCTCCAAGTCACTTTTCTTGCACACAAACAGACATTCCACCCATATCCTCTGCATTGGCAATACAAAGAATTTTATATTAACAATTCTTGTTTTCTTTTTTTTTTCCTCCCCAGTGGTATTGGTTGTTTTGTTTGTTCTCTCATGCTACCATAGCATAAGCTTGTCTCAAGTCATTCAGGAGAGAAAGATTTGCAAAGCATTCTTAGAGAACTAAGGATGAGCTTATCAGTAATGTTCTTTTGTGGACACCAAAATATGGAGACACCCATTCAAAGCATACATTCAGCAAATATGTGTAGACATAGGATAGCAACCTGAAGATTTACCAGGTGGGATGGGTAATTGTGAAGACTGGAAAGAGAGCGACATGAGGATCTTTATAATTAGCATGCCCTAATGATGATGATGATGATGATGAAATTTGTCCCATGCAGTTATCTCAATTTATATAAGTATATGCAAATTATAAATAATTCAATTTGAACAGACTGTCTTATTTTTTTTTATTTGGCAAATCTAGCAATCCTAGTTAAAAATAAAAAAACAAAGAGAGGGTTAAAGGGAGATAAGGCTGGATTTTAAAGTCAGAACATTATCATTGATAACTCTCTCCTCCACTTTGCAGAGCCTTGTTACTATATTCTTAATACTTGATATAATGCAAAAATATCATAGCGATAAAATCGGTCAATAATTATTTATAACTATTTATACTGTGACTCATGCATGCAATTACAAGTAATCCATAATAATATTTTAAATTTTGAAATCATATTTATTTTTGGCATATGAATTTTTTAAAACTGTTTCTAAGTTTTTTAAATTTTTTTTCAATCATTCCACACCTCACCTGCTATCCTCTTCTGCTGCACCTATGAGATGCAACGTACCCTTTGGGAACCATTGTGTTACATGAATACTGTCATGTCTCAAAATAACAGTTTTTCTAGCAAACTCAGGTTTTAGTGGAAAAATGTGAGCTGCTGCTGATATTTTTTGTGCTACAGTTATTTACTAAGTTTAGCTTAGTTTGGTACAAGGACACAAGAAGTGAGCACCTAATAAAGATAACTGCTTAATAGTAATGACATATGAGAATAGTTTACTAGCTATTAAGCTATGGTGAAGTATTCAATATAATTGGCAAACATGATCACGAAATACAATATTATTTAATATTATTAACTCTATTTGCATTAATCATTATTTCTGTTATTGTTTTATAGTTTACTCAGCACAGGTACAAATCTAGACCGCTATTCTTACTTATGAAAAACATGGCAAAGTTTAACAGATAACAAACAATAAACGATTCATCAAAAGGTGTAGTATTACTGTACACTCCCTTAGTAATATTTATTGTTTTAAAAAGCCCTTTTTAGAATATTAATAAAATTATAACATATGAAACTCGATTGATGCATTTTTTCTTATTGTAATTAATCATAACTATGTCAGATTACAAGTAAAATTAAAAAAAAGGTTTGCTTCAGAAGCAAAGATTTTCATAATTATTTCTTTATAATATGGTAAATAATACATATTCCAATATAGTTGGTTTATATTTTTTATTATAATCTTGTAATTACAAAATTATTCTTATCTCTATCTATAAAAGCAGGATGTGTGTGTGTGTGTGTAACGAATGCACGGCTGCAATTTTCGACGGATTGGCATCAAAATTTACATGCACATGCTCCAAGTAAGTGGAAAGGCCAAGACTGACTTTGCATTTCCCAACTCCCATCGATAGTGGAAATAATCGATTTTTTCATGCTTCTACGGCAGTTTTCATGTAGTTTGCGGCTATTTTCTACTGGCCAGAGTGAGAGCCTATAGCTGGCTGCCACAAATAGACAGGAAGATTCTATTGGCCAGCATGAGAGCAAACAGCTGACTGACACAAATGCTAACTAGCATGCTAGCATGCAAAAAAATCGATAGCTGCATTCGTCACAAGTGGGAAAAATTTAAATCTGCATGGCACTTTACTCCAATTGCCTCATTCGCTTGCTTAAACACAACATTGATTCTGCAGAACTGGGTTGGGTGCGAAAAAGTATTTGTTGTTAACATTCTTTTTCATTCGGTTTTTCCAGTTACGAGTCCTTTTTTAAAGATGATCGTTTTGTGTTCCTTTTGTTTAGTTCTTTTTTCGTAACAGATTTAATGTTTAGTATAGAGCTTAGAAAAAATTCGCAGTGTGAGATAGGCAAGAAGTAAGGCATGTAGCAACATCAGCACGACAAAGGGCACTTCTTTAAAGGCAAGGAAGGGCAAAAATATTTTAAGTCAAGTGATAGCGATTGCTGTATGAGTTGTACGATTTTTGATTCAAGCATAGGCAACGTCGGGCCATGCTGCTAGTAGTGAACTATAAATTTTTTTATAATCTAATTTATTGTTATAGTTTATAAATTAAATTCTATTCTCTTGTAAAAATATTGTTATTGTTCTCACATCATTCTTTTATAATTGTGTAAATAAACAGTTGAATAAATGCATCACTTCAGTTTCATATGTGAGGATTTCATTCAAATTCTAAGATTATCTTTTTAAATCAGTAACAATTACCCAACAAGTAAACAGTAATAGCAGTGTCTATGGAAAAACTTCCTTTAAACATATTATTTGTTTTGCTTTGCCATATTGTTAATCTTAGTGTCAAATGCAATTAAACTATATTTTTTAATATCAAAATAAAGAAATTTTATCAAAAAACCCTCAAATAATACCAAGATAACATAAAGGATTCTGGAATTAGCTGATGCTAATGACAGGTATATGTGGAGGGGTAAACTGAGATCCTCTGTTAGGTAGGACCCACCTTGTTTTGTGATAAATTTTGAATGTTTACTTATAATGAAACAGCTAATATTACTATTACTGTTACAATAACAAAGCTGATGATTTTATAAGAAAATGCACAGAACATAAAAAAACATCACTTTCTTTTAAAATAACTCACACATTTAATGTCAAGGATCTTGTTCTGTTTATGGTTACATGAATGTTCTTGCAGTCAAAAAAGTTCATCAGTAGTTGAAAACAAAAATAAAAATATATATTTGCATTATAAAATGCAGTAAAATTTGTTTTGATTTGTTTGCCAGATGTGACTGTGGTCCTATTCCTGTATGTACATACTTTAAACTTGAGGAATTTTTGTCAAATTCCAGGTTCAAATTGATGGTTTGGACACACAGGAATTAGAAGAATTACAGCATGGACTGGAAAAGTTACAAAAAATCGGGAACGTAAGTAATATATTGATGAGCAAATTTAGTTGCAAATAATGAATTGAGTAGACACTATAATGTTTAAATCAAGGGTTTTCACCCCAAAGTGGGAGTTTCAAGATTTCAGTCAGGTGTGTGTGTGTGTGTGGGGGTGGGTGATTTTACTTGTTTTTTTATTTACATCCTAAGTATAAAAAAGGCAGTATGATGAATCTCACTTATGAATTAAAATAAATTACCATATGTACACGTAATCAAGTTTAAAAATCCATCAACATTTTCTATTGCTATTACAATTTATAAAACTCCTCTATAAAAAAAATGTAGATGTATATGTACTAATATGGAAAAGAATGAAGATTTTTAATAATATATGCATATTATATGGAATGCACCTTTTGAGTTGGATAATCTTCGAAAGTGAGGAATTTCATTCTGGCAAGAGTGTGCAATGGGCAAAATGGGTTGAGAAAGATTGGCTTAGATGAAACCACAAATTTCTATGTACATTTTAAAAACAATTCTTTCTGTGAAGTTTGTTAGCAATAGATTCAAGTAGGAAAATTAAATTTATTAAAAACAGTAGAAGATAAACTAATTACAATACAAAAAAAACAGTAATTTAAAGCAGAAGCATTACGGTCATTAAAACTAGTAAAACATATAACCCAGAGACAATAACTGGGCAACAAGATAAGTACCTAATATTTTCTTTTAAGTGTTATGTTCCTTCAGGATTTAGGTGATCATATCTTTCCTTTTATTTTATTTTCTGTGAATTGCATTGCTGTCTTGGGAAAGGTAGTGGAGTGATTTTCTGTTGCCTTCTCCAGGGTTTTGAATTCAGTTTTCTTCTCTTATATTGGCTTTCATCCAAGGCTAGAGAGCCCAGTCTACCTTGCTACTGAAATTATAGCTGAATTGTTAAAATTAGTATTGTTATTAACACATTGATCTATTTTGCTTAATTAACTAAAAAGAATGAAATTGTTAAGGTGAACAGAGTTACTTCCCTTGAGTGGATAGACAGGAAGTGGATTGGTGGAGGGTTTCCATTTATTCAAACCAAAGTGGAGACAGTTTGCTTTAGTTATTATGATTTGACTATTCAGTATAGAGGATTATATTATAAATTGTTTAATATGGGGTGAGAAGAAGACATGGATTCATGCCTTTCCCAAGAGCATCAGTATAAAAAGGACACAGTAGATGAAGCTGGAATTAATGTTACAAATCTTAAGAGAAGTTATATCAGGGCCAAAACAAGTTTGGTTGAAAACATTTAATTTGCAATGGTGTCACTTTTTGATGAAGTAAAAACCTATGATAGTTTATACATAAAATCTGCAATACTCAAAATCTGTGGACACTAATCACTTTGACTCATATTGGGTGAGGCAAAGAAAAGAGAGAAAAAATATTCAGGTTATCAAGTATTGTTAACTTTGTTGTTTTCATAAAGATTGGATTTGCTCCCTGTTTCAATAATAATAGTAGCAATGTAATATAATATGCAATTCTTACATAAATAACAACTTATTTATGCAGAACATGCATTCACTTAAACATGCCCTTGCAGATGAGTATATGCATATGTAGTAGATTAGTAATAATCATGTTCAGTAATTTGTACTGATGTAAAAATGTGAAAAGTGATACCTGTGCAGAGTTTATCATTTGTTTATATTTGCAAAATTGCACACAGTATATATAGAAAACAAAAGAAACTAACTTAAAATCAATTTAAATGTTCTTGAATATTAATAAAAAGAGATATTCATGACAAAATAGCTGATTTAATAGGTATACGTAAATGATTAGAGTTTATTAGCATATTGAAAAAAACAAGAACTTGTAGAGTGCTGTTATAAACATGTGTATGGTAGCATGAAAAATCAAATCAAACAACAAGTTACTGCTGGTAAGGTGTAAAGAAAAGAAAACAAGAAATGTTAAAATAAAATTCTTTGTAATGCTAATATAAAGGATCTAGGCAGAATGTCTCTTTGTGAATGAGGGAAGCAACTTGAAAGATGGGGAGAGTCAGTAGTGCATGAAGTTGATGCATGTGTTGGGTTAGTTGACTGAGGTGGTGATGTTGGCAGCTTGCACACTGGTCTGTGTAATGTTACCGACTGGGCTTTAGTAAGAAAGACAAAGAAAGCAATATATCACAGTAGTAGTTTATTGCTGGTCATACCTAAAACTGCTGACTAACTGCCAAAGGCCATAACTGTCCCCTAGCTGGTGAGCCTTGAGGGACATAGCAGTACAGTCCGCAACTGCTGACAGTGTTTGGAGCGGTGTTCTTAAAAGTAAATGGGGTGGATCATGACTCAGTGTTTTTTGTTATGCCTTTTGCTTTGGTGACAATGTCCATGACTGGCTCCTTTTATATTGTATTTCATTTTTTTTTTTGAAGGGATTTACTTTGTGAGACAGATGGGATGCTCAGATCCCCTGTGCAGAGAGCAACTTTATTTTTATTTTTTACTTTCTTAGTGTACGAGGGGGGACCCAAAAGAAACCGGAATTGTGTCATAAATTTTATTCATTTATTGTTGCATGTTTATATTCTTATCCCCTTCAAAGTATTCTCCATTTGAAGCAATGCACCGGTCCATACATGCTTTCCACTGTTCAAAGCAGAACTGGAATTCTTGTGAAGTTATGTTTTTTAATGACTCCATCGTTTTCTTCTTAACCTCTTCCGCATCTGCAAAACTTTTTTCTTTGAGGACTTTCTTCATTCGGGAGAACAAAAAAAGTCTCAGGGGGGTGAGATCGGGTGAATAGGGAGGGTGGGGAAGTGGGATCATGCCATTCTGGGTCAGAAACTGTCTCATACTCAAGGCAGAGTGTGCTGGTGCATTGTCATGATACAACCACCACCCTCCACTTTGCCACAGGTCAGGGCGTTTTCGTCTCACCTTGTCTCGCAAACGCTTCAGGACTTCCAAGTAAAAAGCCTGGTTAACAGTTTAACCAGGAAGAACAAATTCTTTGTGGACAATTTCGTTTACATCAAAGAAACAAATCAGCATTGTCTTGACATTGAACTTCACTTGATGCGCGTTTTTGGGTTGTGGTGACATTGGATGCTTCCACTGACTTGATTGGTGCTTCGTTTCCAGGTTGTAGCCATAGCACCAGCGTTTGTCACCAGTGATGATCTTCAAAAAAAGGTCTGGATTAACTTCCAACTGTTCTTTCAGTTTACGACAGGCATCCTTTCAGCTATGGTAAAAATAAACGAAAAGGTGTGAAGCACTTCTAAACAAATGTGAACCATGGAGCTGTATGTCTTCCCTCGATGACACTAGTTAGATCACTGATGCCTGAGGGTTGCCTTAAGTGGCATTTAGTGGTGGAAGCCTGAACTACTACAGGCTTGTCACACAGAAAACGATTCTGGTTACTTTTGGGTCCACCCTCGTACATATTCGGACGACACATAGAGTAAATCAGAAAGAAATCTAATTGGAATAATAGCTATGATTATCCACATTCTAAAAGGACTTGGTATATAAAATAAGTTTGATATTTGGACCAAGTTGTTGATTTAATGTAATCTGCAAGTTGTGTAATGGATATTGTTGCAGAAAGTGTAATTGGTGAGCCAAGCTCAAATTTCAGCTGAGCCTTCTGCGTTCAGTTTTTTACAAATATTAAAGACTTAAAGATAAAATTAACCTAAAGCTAAAAAAAATTGGGTATTCTTGGACCTTCATGCCCACAAAAAAATGAAGTGTCAAAAGGACACTTTTTCTATTGACGGTATTATTTTAACTACCTTTACTCTTCAGCAATGTTGATTGTTTTAAAAAGCAATGATCAGAACTGGAATAAAAACAAAACATATGGAAGTGAATTTATACATTTTCTTTGTTCTTACATCAAAAATAATAAACACTATTTATTAGATTGTTTATTTACACTATTTCTTTATTACATTTTTTATTGGAATGGTTGACAAAACATCGGCTAATTTCAAACTGGTAATAATTTTGAACTGGTAATTATAATAAATAATAAGGATGTATTTATAGTTGGTTCTCATATTTTAATAATTTAGTAAATGTTTATAAATTTATGAATAAAAAAATGTTTTCATATTTATTTCTTTATAAATTGGTAAATGATAAATATTGCATTGCAATACAAATGTATTAGTTTTTAGAATGTAAATATAAAATTATTCTTGTAAATAAATAATCTAATAAATAAATATTGTTTAATATTTTTGTTGTATATTTTTTAAAACAATAAACATTGCAGAGGAATGAAGATAGTTAAAATATTAGTGGTGTCAAAAAAAATAACGTTCTTTTGACACGATTTTTTGCAGGCACAAAGGTCCAAGTTTGCCAAAAGTTGTTCTCAAGTCTTGTGTTGAATTCAAGGTGATATTTATACTTATAACTATACCCTACAGGTATCACCTTGTTTGATTGAATCTAATTTAAATATGTCAGATGTGATAAATAAGGCCAAATAATTATTTTTTAGAAGGTCAAGTAAGGGCAGATAATTATTTTTTAGAAGGTCAAGTAAGGGCAGATAATTATTTTTTAGAAGGTCAAGTAAGGGCAGATAATTATTTTTTAGAAGGTCAAGTAAGGGCAGATAATTATTTTTTGCATTCTTAAACATGCAATAACATTCAACACTGGTTTCTGATTAGGAAAAGATTTCTAAGTGCAATGGGAACTGTTTTTCTGGTTAACTTTGGTTCTGTATTGTTTTTGATTGTTTTCATGTTTATAATAAAAAAAACACACAAATTTATTTGTAACCTCATAGTAATTGCAGTGTGTGGGTACTGTAGTGGTTATCCATGAGCTTTCCTTTTTGGTACCTTGTCTTTATGAATTTAAGTGCTGTACTAGATTGGCAGCAAGGTCTCTCTTCATTTTTCAGTTGAAATGGCTAGTTGTAACTGTAAATTCTATACTAACAGTTTCTTCTTTGCACTTCTCACCTGTGAAAATCTCTTCTGGCTTCTTGCTTTCCAGTCAGATTTGATCTTCAAAAATTTAAATGCTATGTCAATTGTTATCTTCTGTCTTCTTAATTTATGTTCTCTCTCCCTAATAATGTTTTATTTTTCTTATATTCTCTTACACTTACTAACCTCTTAATTGTTAATGGCTGAAAACAGTGGAATTAGCAAGCCAAGTTCAAATTCTACCTTAATCTGTTGCATTCACTTTTGCACAAATAACCTCAAGAAAAGTATGAAATCATCTATTCTTCTTCTCTCGCTATGGGTTAAATAGCAGAATGGAATGGCTAATACCCTAGCCTTAGATAGCAGACAGTCTAGGAGAAAGACCACTCTGAATTCAAAACTGTGGATAAAACAATGGGAATCCACTCCATTATCTTTCCCAAGAAGTTATGGCAATTCACAGATAAAGAAGTGAAATCTCTGGAGAGTCATGGGTGTCAATGTCCTAAAGGCCTTTAAAAAAATAATTTCATTTACATACTAATACCCTTTGGAACAGTATGAATCCTCTTCTTCCTCCCTCAGTTATGAGTATATAGCAGGACAGACCAGGTTCTGTAGCATTGGATGGCAACTGTTCTACTGCAGAAAGAAATGGTAACTTACTGCAGGAAAAAAATCTGCCTCGTCAGTCATGTATCAAAAGATACATGATTGCCTAAGTGTTTATCACACATGGCACATAACTGACTGACTGTACTTATAAAATGTCAATAACTTTGTGTTTTATTTCTTTATATCCAATATTAAACTAAACAGATAACATTCCATTCATTATTGAATAATTATGATTTATATCATCAGAAGAATAATGTTGAGAATTTGTGATGGGGAAAAAGGATTTTATATGCACTAAAAAATTAAATATATATATATATATATATATATATATATATATATATATATATATATATATAAGATCCCTTCCTGAATCACTCTATATATTGACCAGATGTGAACATGAAGAAGGCAAAACCCAAAATAAAAAATATTGTCCTCTGCGCAGTGACTCTGAGCATCACATCTGGCCCACAAAACAAATCTCTTCAAAAATATAAAATACAACATAAAATAATCCAAACACAAACATTGTCGCCAGAGAAAAAACATGAACAAAAGATGACATTAGGAGCCTCTACAATTTGCTTTTAAGAAAGCCAGCTTTTAACACCCAGCCAGCTTTGTGTCACCATCCATGACCTCCGTCAGCTGACCCAACGAACGCATCAACTCCAGGCCTTACCAACTGCAGGTATCCTCCAAATCACTTTTCTTGACCACATAGAGACATTCTGATGACATCCTCTGTACTGACAATACAAAGAATTTTATATTGACAATTCTTCTTTTCTTTTTGCCTCACTGGTGGTACTTGTTCTTTTACTTGTTCTGTTGTTTGTTCTTTCATGTTATCATATATGTGTTTATAACATATATATGTATGCACACTAATTTTTTATATATGTGAATTATTATATAATTATTAACTCTATTGTTACAAGCTAATGTTCCTTTTGACACCAAACAATTCAGATTTACTTTCCTTGATGACAAATTCCTGTTAGGAAGTGATGTTCATAATGAAAGATTTCTGCTTTTTTAAATTATTAAAAGTAATGTCCAAAGAAAGCTAATTTGAAATAAAAAAAATAAAAAGCAATGTTTTACAACCTAGCCTGATTATTTAGTAATGATATTTTGTTCTTAGGATAACACAAAGCATGATTGCTTTGAGTGCTATTGAGAAATGCCTCATGTTTTCATAATGGTAATATTAGTTGTTTCCTTATAAGGAAACATTTTGCATTCACTGACTGAGCAGCTAGTACTACTGTTGGTTGAAATTTATATTATCTTTCTCTTAAAACATTCTTTCAGGAAAATAGGTTTCTCAAGTCTAGTAGTGGTTATCACTCTTGATGGGGATTTCCTTCCTAACCTTTCATTTGAAGTAATGTGAAATGTCAACATTGTAATTATATCATTATTTTCTCTCTGAGTTATATCCATTTTAGCTGTTGTTGCCGTTGATAGTCTTGAATTGATGTGGTTTCTGTTATTTGGTACAGTTCTTTGTTTTTGATTCTTTAGCACCATTTCACAATGTTCAAAGAAGAACAGCCCTTGCCAAGACCCTCAGACTTCACTTGCTCAGTGCCATTTTTAACCATTGATCTTAGAATGTGGTTGTATACGGCTGACAGTTTAGATATTCCTGAATGGGTTTGGCATCATGCATGACATCCGTATGAAAGTCACGATCTGATGAGGCTATTTAAGAACATGATGAGTTATTGAGTTAATATTTTGGTTTTGTAGTGGTGTGCAGGAGAAACAGTGGAGTAATGGGTAGCAGCTCGTATTGAGGAATCGGAGAGCCGACTTCGAATTCCAGTCGAATCCATTACATTCGCATACGTGCTAATAACCTTGGGAAAGGTATGAATCCTCTTTTCCTCCTCCCCCCAGCTATGGGTAAATAGCAGGATAGACCAGGTTCTATAGCCTTGGATGGCAACTGGTCTACCGCAGAAGTAAATGGCAACCTATTGTGGGAAAAAAATCTGCCTCATCAGCCATGTATCGAAAGATGCATGATCGCCTAAGTGTCTATCATGCATGGCACATAACTGAACTGAATAGTGTGCACAGTTGGGTAAAACTCACTCTGTCAGAGCCTATTTTATGTTTAATTATTTTCTATAATAAATTTGTTATAACTGATCCATACACCAAGGTATTTGAAGTGTTTAATATTTACATCCTGAATTTATGCAATATCTTGTTACTCAGTAATGGAACCAGACTTCATGACTGATAAATATATAAAGTTACATTGTGCCACATTATATATTACGATTCTTTTATAATGGAAAAACATCCCTGTATGCCTATACATATATTAATTAAATTAAAGCCTGCTGCTAAATTTTCATATCAACAAATTATTCACTATAGCTACAACACATAAACAATGGATGCCAAACTTGATAAATCTCCATAGATAGACTATTTGTTTTAATTTTCATTTCCTTTTGTTTTATTACAACTATCCCAGGGTTTTATTTTTTTGTTAGGTATTGCATTGTAAACCATTACTAATTTCTGGCTAGTATTCCTTTAAAGCAATTAAAATAAAGGTGAAAGAAACACTATTCAAAAATTAATAATGGCTGACAATGTTTCAGCTAATGGAAACTCAAGGTAATATTAATATTACTAAAAGTAATGCATTTAAAAATAAAAACAAAAATGACTGCTGAGTGATTGAAGAAAAAGGAGAATGAATTTAAAGGTGAGATTTGATTGTCTTTTCGTTTTTCTTTTAAAGTGGTGTTCATCCTGAACAAGGCTTAAAGGTCACTGAAGGTAGAGGGTTACAGAGTAAGAGGAGCAGCTTATGTGGATATGTGGGGAAGATAATGGTTAACCCTAAACTTGAACAGGTTAAAATTGTAGTGATTGTGGAAGCAACCTTTTGGGAGTCAGTTCCACAGGGCAGTGATTTATGAGAAGCTGCTGCTTGAGTGGATGGGAATGAGGGTGGTTTGCTACAATGGCAATGTTGGGTCTTTGCCATGAAGGTTAGGACTGGTGGAACTATAGAGTGTAGTTCATCTGAATAATCTCTATGGAAATGGCTATAGTGTAGTGAGAGGCTTGCAATGTCTCATCTGTGAGAAAAGGGTTGCAGAAAGGAAATATAATTTGTCACCTACAAGGATACTATTGAAAATGGAAAGTGAAGACCAGTGGTGTGCTGAGGTCTTGGTCCAGGGTGGGGCAAGAGCTTGATTCGGCATCCCCTACCACCAACCAGTGGCCAACAAGCTGGGATGGAGCAAATACTAATTTTTTAGAAATTCAAATCTAAATACTTCTTGCAAGTATTGACATGATATAATTGGAAATGAAAATATAAATACAAGTAATTTTATTCTAGATTCTAAAAATACAAATACTTCTGAAACTAGGCAAAAATCTAAATATAAATGCTTTTTCACACAAAAGGATATTAAAGTAAATAAAAAGGAGGAAATTTTAGGTCCTTTTTCACTACATTTTGAATTAATTTCCTGACATTTTCGCTGATAAATGTGTTAAAACTTGGCCTAACCTAACTTGGCCTTAATTTTTCACTCAAAATCTCAATAAGTTTGGGTAGATTGGGTCTAGTTAGGCAAAGTTTTTAAACATGTTTTTGTGAAGATATTGGAAGTAGAACATTTCGCTTGCAATTCACTCCCAGTCCTGGCAATAAACTTGCTAATTACTGAGTGATTTTAGCTCCGTGATGGTACATCACTGGGACGTTGTGCCTCCCTACACCCTCTATATTCTGCAACGGGTGAAGACTAGGCAGTTCTCGCCTATATATGGCAGCAGCACTTCATTTTCAGCCTGATCTGGCTCTTGTAATGTGATGTAATGGAATAACCTGTTACCCCCATGAGTAACTACACTATAGGTAGTAACTATCTATAAGTATTGTTAAGTCAATGGACTACGGATTCTAGCTGGGATCTGTTCCATCTAGACAGAGAGCAGAGAGGAACCCACACGAGGCTCCGCTGAAAGGCAGAGTCTCGTTTGGGGAGGTAGACTGACCCTGAACCCGTTTATACCCGTTCGAAAGGGAATATTTTTGACCGAGCCTACGGGCTTGGAGATCCCACGTTAAATCCGGCCTTGTGCCAAATGTAACCCTCGTGGGGGGGTAGCTAAATATACTAGCTGGGATCTCTTTCAACTGTGCTGTTGAACTCTCTGCCTTCGGGCAGAGAAGAACCTGGATGAGGCTATGCCGAAGAGCAGAGTCTCGGTTGGGGAGGTAGACTGAACCGATCCCATTTATGCGGGGTCTATGGGGATCTTTTGGCTGAGCCTATGGGTTCGGGAACCCCACATTAAATTCGGTTTTTGTGCCACATGTGACTGCATGGGGCAGTTGCTAGATACTCTAGCTGGGATCTGTTGAGTACGACTCCGACATTAAGCAAGAACTACCGACCTTCCAATAGCAGCACTCACTACTGGATTGACTTGCGACAACCTTGTGCATAACTGTTACCTTTATTCTTATTGTACTGGTTTTTTTCAATAAACCTTTACTTATTTATCCACCATGTTGTTCAAGTATATCTTCCGATTAGCACGGAATATAACATAATGGTAGCAGATTGCAGGAGGAGTCAGATACTTGCTGGAGTGGTACAGGGAAATAACCATTTTCCCAGCATCCTTAGCAACGGATTGTATGCACGAGTTCAACTTGAGATCTGGGTTGAGTTAAAGTCCCAATAGTCAACTAATAAAGCTTTGGTAGCTCTAGTAGTAGACTAGCAGCCATACATAGAGAGGTTTCTATAGAACTCAGTTCTTTTATCTCTGGAAACCTTTCTTAATCTTTTTATTCCCAATCTGTGGCATTTATTAATGACCACAGGCTGATGGACCGAGTTAGTTGCAATGGAGATTAACTAAAATTAAGTTTTAAGAAATACTTAGCAAAAATTGGAAATGCCCTTCTAGGGTTCTTCAGTAAATATGAACAAAGAACACTGCCTTCACAGTAAAAGGTGACTGTTGATCAAAATTTGAAATTTATTTTATTTTTTAGAGCGCTGTTGAGAAAGAAGTGATATTTATGTTTGATGCTGAGTACACATATGTAAATGCAGGAATAAATCTACTCACATTGGCTATGATGCTCAACTACAACACACATCTTCCTCTTATATTCTTCACATATCAAAGTTACCTCAAGGTAAGAAAGACTGAATTAAAATTTAAAGATTTCTCCTTAACCTCATATATCTATCTATCTATCTATATATATATATATATATATATATATATATATATATATATATATATGCACTAGTTTGAAACCACCCCCAGAATTAGCATGGGATGAACTGGACAGAAGAGTGAAAAAAAAAAATATGAAAAAGAGGTCTTAGAGTCATTGAAAAAAGAATGGAATCAATTATCAAACTTATACTTTGGTAAACTTTTGCAACAAATGCCAAAAATTTGTGCTGCAGTTATCAAGGTGAAAGAAGGATATTTGACACAAGCAAAATTTAATTATGAAATGCTTTTTTTCATTTTTGTCATAATAAAATTTTAAATAAAAATCATGTCTTACTTATCTTTAACCATGTATAATAATTATTCTTATAGTTAAAGTACAAAATAATTACATTTGAGACATTTTAAAAAATTACCAGGGGTTCCCTCAATTTTTTGAACTGTAGTATATATATATATATATATATATATATATATATATATACAAGAGTATATATATATATATATATATATATATATATATATAAATATAGGTAACTATAGCCAGCCGACCCTGATGATCTGCCTAAGTGAAACCTTGGTAGGTGTGTCTGGCTCATTAGGTTTGACTATATATATATATATATATATATATATATATATACATATATATTTAGGCAGTATATTTTTATTCAAACATGTTTCATTGGATATTGTGTCTATTTATTTTTATGATAATACTTTCCAGTTCTCTAATCAGTTTCTTGATGTTAAGATGATATTCATCAAGGAAGATGCTGTAGTTTTTTCTAACCCAAGTACTTTCAATCTTTTCCAAGATCATCTTCTGGGGTAAATTAGAGAAACAAACATTGTAATTGTGATAGAATCTGCATTTTGTTGTGATAGTGATTTTTAAAAACACATGCAAATGTGCTCTATTATAGTTATTTAAAAAAATTTAATTTATCCGTGTTTTGCAATATATATATATATATATATATATATATATATATATATAAGCATTAATTAAAGAAATAAAAATAATTATTTAAACAAGAAATAAACAAAAAATATGCACATGTATAGGCGAACACACACCTGCATAGGTGTGCGAATACACACACATGCATACAAAGAAGGAAAATCAACTTAACATCAATGAAAAAGTGCATAAATTTTTTTTTAACTTAATATAAAATTAACGAAAATAAGAAAATTGTAGTAGTGGTACTGAATATAACATCAATAAACTAAGTGACAAATTTATATATATATATATATATATATATATATATATATATATATATATATATATATATATATATAAAGAACATTTCTTTAGAAATTGCTTTGTTTACATTTCGGATATGGAGCAATGAAAGTCAGTTATGACTTTCAAAGGAATCTGAAGAAATTTGCTTAATTATGAAGATGAGTGGTCAAAGCACATTGGATTGTTTCTTCAGCAAAAGGGGAATGCAGCTTTGAATCCTTCTGGACGGTGAATTTTCTTTAATAAGATTTCTTGAATGTTCAGGCTGCTAGACAAAACACAATAAATAGACCATTTACTCAAATATGGGTATCCACCAAAACTACACAACTGACCAATGAAATTCAAACAGCACAAAAGTAAAATACCAGAATTTCTTTCTTTTTCTCCATATCTCAGTCTCTGATGATGCTTTATTAAAAATGAAACATGTTAGATTGATAAACATTTCCTATTTGTTCTATATCTTATCATTCTGCTGGACTCTGATCTATATATATATATATATATATATATATATATATATATATATATATATATATATATATAAATTTTCTATATTCATCAGGGTAGATTTTTCAGTATTGGAGATATGGAGATAGATCATTTATGGACAGTGTAGATATCAGAATCAACACTGCATGATGACTGTCAGTTTACATGTCAGTGATATCTTTCGACGTAGTGCTTGCTCTGAAGATCGCACTGAGGTGTGAAACTGACAATCACCATGCAATGTTGATTCCTATATCCCCACTGTTTCTTTCTCTTTCTCTCTTTCTCTCTCTCTCTCTCTCTCTCTCTCTATATATATATATATATATCTACACACACACACACACACACACACACACACACACATATATACACATACACAAAAAAATGGGTATTTGTTTCTTTAGGATTTGACTGGCCTTAACATGCTGTTAATGGTTAAATAATTAAAAAAATGCGTTCTTTTTTATGTGTATTAAAAAGGACTTTTAAAAATATTTAAAATATAGCACTCTTATATACATAAGAAAAGCAATATACAAATCACTCACACACATGCACATATATATATAATGGGTGTTCCAATAATTTGGGCCGATTTTAAACTTAATTCACATTTAAAATTGGTCCAAGTTATTGGAACACCCTTTATATATATATATATATATATATATATATATATATATATATAGTAATGTATATTTGCGTAGCAACCTTTCTTTTAAACATCTTGAAATATATATATATGAATAAAGACAAAAAGGAAAACTTATCTTCACCAACACATTTCGTCCTCTGAGGAACTTTATCAAGGCAAATATAAAGATTTTATTTTGCAACAAGTATTTACATCCAAGAGCAAAAATGTTATTGGTTTTTCAAAATTTTTAAATTTAAGAATTCTCATAAATATTCAGGCTAGCCAAAAAGCCTAGGCAAGCTATGGATGATGTCAAGTGACACAATTTAATGTCTAACAAATGAAAGTGATTAAATGGTGTTCTTGATAAATGTATTTCAATGTCAGAAATTATCCAAGTTCATTTCGGAAGAAATGTACAAGAAATATGGTCCAAGCTTTCGACTTTTTTAAGATGACTTTTGAAAGTTGAAAGCTTGGTCCATATTTTTTGTACTTTTCTTCTGAAATAAACTTTGGACAATTTGTGACAGAATTTCCTCCTTGTCTGAGAAGAATTATTCATAATTTGGAAAAGTCGCTCAGTAAAATTAATCAACACAAAATGTTTGAGTGGATATTGATTAAACTATACAGTTTGATTAGGATAAGAATTTTTAACTCAGATTAGGTTTGATTAGTTTTTCTTTTCTAATATTACTGATTTTACTGGAATGGAAGAAAATCCCTATGTTCCATTCAGTTAATAATTAAAGCCGAGTCCTAAATATTTTAAGTTAAAAAATTATACAGAATAAATGCAACATGTAAACTGATACCAAACTTGATAAATCACTGTAGATATGCTGTGTGCTTGAATTTTCATTTAATATTTTTTTAATTTCAAAATATTCCAGGGTTCTTCAGCAAATCTGGACAAAGATGTTGAATTTACAGATGCACAGGGAGTAAAGTTTGGGGCTAAGATTGTTCGGGGAGCATATATGGATCACGAACGCAAACGTGCCATCAGCCATGGCTATCCTGATCTTATTAACGACACCTACGAAGACACAAGCTGGCGGTACCAGTACAATGTGGAAAAAATGTTAAAGAGAATACAGAGAAAGCCAAACAATTATCGAATAATCATCGCCACTCATAATGAAGAGGGTGTAAAGAAATCTATTAACATGTGAGTGTTTCTCTCTTTTTACAAAAGTTTTATAGAGGAAATGGCAAAGTTTAACATTTGTACCCAGAAAAAAAAAAGGTGTGTGAAAATGACAGTTTTTTTCTATTGACATCACTATTACTGTAAACACCTTTGGCAATTTTTATTGTTTTCAAAAAGCTATTTTCAGAATATTGATAAAACACAAACATATGAATCTGGATTTATGCATTCTCTTTTTGCTCAAGAACTGAAAACAAATTATTTATTTTATTAAATCATTTATTTACAAGAATAATTTTATATTTATAAGTTTATAAAAACATGCAAATCAACTCCAATGCAATAGTTATCATTTACCATATCATAAATAAATAACTACATGTAACAATGTGTAATTGTATTTATAAATTTTGGAAAAATGCATTTCCAGTTCTTTCTTTTATCCCACCATTGTAATGTAGCTTCCCTGTGCCTTTTCTATAAATACTTTCATGGTAATTGTTCTGATGAAATTTCCTTTATGGTAAATGAATTTTATGAATTCAAGTGCAGTACTAGATTGGCAGCTAGGTCTCATCATTTTACAGTTGACATGACTAGATGTAACCATTAATTCTATGTTAACAGTTTCTTCTCTCACACTTCTCACTTGTGGAATGCTCTTCTGGTTTCTTGCTTCCCAGTCAACTTTGATCTTCAAAGATTTAAATGCAATGTCAATCATTATCTTCTGTCTTCTTAATTCCTGTTCTTTCATTGTTCTCTCCCTTTAATAATATTTTTCTTTTTCTCTTATCCTTTCATACTCAGTAACCCTGAGCAAAAATCTGCTCTCACCACATAAAATTTATACTTTTTTTTCTTGAGAAGTAAAAACAAAAATGTTCAACACTATTTATTTATTAGATTGCTTAATTAGTAAAATAGTATTTAATACTTTTGTTTTCATTTCTCAAGAAAAATGAGATAGCATAAATCCAGTTTCATATGTATGGGTTTTATTAAAATTCTAAAAATAGCTTTTTAAAACGATAAAAATTGAAATGCAATATCAGTCGTTATTTTCTATCTTCTTAATTCCTGTTCTTTTATTGCTCTCTCTCCTTAAAAGTATTTTTCGTTTTCTCATAAGATCTCACATTTAGTTTCCTCGTGCATCTTAGTGACTTTATTGCTTTGCTTGGGATGAAATGAATAAAAAAAAATGCAGAACAAAAAAACATTCAGTAACCTTGTTGTGAAATGATTTGAATCAATCCACAACAATGAAAAAGGTGAGAAACATTTTTAAATATAAAAATATAAAATATTTTTATTTTGGGGTTTTTGCAACTAAATTTCTCTCAGCATGTATTAGTGTTAAAGTTCTTAGGTTAAAGTTCCTTGTATGTAGTAATTTGTTAAGATAAAAAAAAAAAAGTGATTTCTTCATGTGTATGTATGAGAAAAAAGAGGCAAGAGAGAAATTGAGGAAGAAAGTGTAAGTGTCATGTAGCTTGGTGAGGAAGATGGGAGAATGAGTAAAGGAATCTCTTTGAAGCCACTGCTGTGAAACGATGTCACATGTATCATTTCTATCTCCTTAGTGCTTCTAGAGACTTTACTTAAATATTCTTCAAATGGATCCTGAAGCATGTTTTTTTATTGTCAGCAGGAACATGACTCATTGGTGGAAAAATGTTAAATTTTTATTTTCAAAGGATTAATTTATTAGCAAGAAGTATGTGCAGAGCCTCTGACTCAGAAACTATTTTTTGTCATTTGGTGATTGACTGTCTTGGTGTTTATTTCTGTCTTTGCTCTACAACCTTCAGTCTTTGGCCTTGTATTGGATGAACATTTAGTACCCCCCCCCAAAAAAAAACAATAATTATTTTAGCATTGCTTTACTTAAAAAATAATATTGTGTGAGACTTTTGCTACAACATTCAGTGCTGCAATGACTGCAGTAAAGTATGCTTTTAATTTTGAAAGACTATGTCGGTTAAGGGTAGGTCTGCAGGATGCTTTAAGTGCCTATAAATAACTGCATGATAGTAATAAAGCATGAAACTAAATAATCAAGCATAAATGTCATATTTCAAGGCTTATTCATCAATCACATTAGATGACAAACCCCGATTTTTGATAGTGGAGTAAGCAGACCTAGAAGGTTATTAGAGAGTCAAATCTGGACTGGTGACAGACCAGTGAGAGGTGATGATTTGTAAAAACTCTGCATGAGACAAAGAATTTATTCACTTGGTCTTGTGAATGCAATGGATAAACATTTAGTGGCATCTCAGGAGAGTGTCTGTTCATATATAAGCAGTAAACTGGGTGCTCCACACTTTCCGCTTGGTGCCACATCTAACCTGTGCTTAGAAAATTTGGGCCCCTCAACATGATGTAATGGTTAGCAAGCTTGTCTCACTCGAACAATTATGACCGAATAGTGAGTTTCATCATCACTGGGTGCCCTATACTTTCAACCTTGTGCTACATCTAAGCTACTCTTAGAAAATCACCATAAGCAGTAAACTTCTCTCTGATTGGTATTTGTCCCAAAGTTAAATCAAGGCTGCAAATCTGCTTCTTAAGATATTCAAAATGGCTGGCTACATTCCAGATAGACCACACACACACACACACACACACACATCTTCAATAAAGCAAGAAAAGTATGACTTACCTGGTTGACTGAATCAAGATTTTCACATTGAAACGCTCATCAGGGCCAGATGTTTGATAAAGGACATTTGCACTATTTATATTAGGACTATCGTCTTCATCTTTGTTGTTGTTATCACAATGTTTTGGCTGTTGTGCCCTTCAGCCTTCCTCAGGTGTATATCACTCTGGGTAACCTACAAAGAATTCTGAACTGAACCCTTTATTTAATCTATGGGGGTAGAACTCGTTGCATTGGTTATGTCTAGTGATATTGTCTAGTGTAAATAATCAGATCATGAAAACCTCACCACAGGCCTCTCTTCTGACACAAACTAACCAATCAGTCTACCAATAACTCCCTTACTCCTAATCGCTTTCCTTACCAACAGTAACTAAGGAACCACATATGAATAATTTTTGTCACCTTTCACACAACTATGTACATATTTTGAATTTTGACCAATACATGCTGAAATCATAATTCTTGTGTAGTGATATGTAAATTAGTTATAGTATAAAAGGCAGTATCGCTATACCTATGGGGAAATTATCTTTTATTGATGAGACAACATCTGTCACAGAGAATACCTATCATAACAATATAGTGTCACTGACTGGTTACTTAACCACAATGGAGGATCCTGAATAGGTGGAAATCTGGCTTAGGTGTTTTGCAGTGTTGGCGAGAGTAAAAAAGTTAAAGAATATTAAATCTAGGGGAGGAGAAAATTAAATTACAGATTTGGTTTTGGCCTCAGTGGGATGTGAGGCCATAAAAAAAGTCTCCATCATGGTTTATCCCAAAAGTGTTGGAAGATTTAGTGTAGGAAAAATTGCTGCCATCATAAAACCAAATGTACAACCAAAAAAAAGATTGTTCGCAGCAGCAGAAAGAACTAAATTTCTTGAAAGCAGACAGACCAGATGAAACTATTATGCAATATGTACAGCTGTTGAAATAAGTGTTGAGATATTGTGAATTCAAAAGAATGAGTCTGGAACAAATGTCTATTGAAGATGAGCTAACTGTGCTGAGACTGATTGAAGGTATGTTTGACATCTCGTACGAGCATAAAATTCAGTTTTAAGCTGACAATATGAATCTGGAAGAATATGTGGAGTTCTTATAACAATTGGAATTGATTCAAAAATTTAATGCCCCCGAAGGCAGCATGGAGACTTACAGTGCTACTAAAAGCTTACTTGTATACAGAAAGGAGCAAAACTAAGCGTCCAGACTTTGGAAAACGGTGTTTTAAGTGTAAAAAGAGGAATCATTTCTAGACAGTATGCACGTATGAAAAGTAAGTGGAAAAAGGGGAAAATATAATCTGCCAAATGAGAGTACAGAAGTATTTGAGATAAAAGCACAGGATAAAAGTAGGGAAATAGTGAAGTTGAACAGAGTAACCTTTACTCATGCAGGTGGATACGGGAAGTGAAGTTACATTGATACTTAGAATTTTGGGGAAAGCACTTCTTCCCCATTTCCACGACATATTTTTCCTCGAAAGCCTATATCTGCTCAGTTTCAACAAGCAGAAAGCCTGCCAGTTTATAAAAAGAAAACTTGAAAAGAAAAAAAAAGAAAATTTACTCGCAATAAGAAGCAAGAAAATCTAAACAAGAACAGGAAATTAAACAAACTAAGGAAGAAAAGACCAAAATCCAGATACCCACCTAAAAAGTACTTAACAGTGCTCTAGGTTATTAAGACATAGTAAAAAATTATTCACAGTGTTGTACCTCAAGTTCGGATATACAGGGTGCGATGGATAAATTGTCGTCCAAATTTCACAAAAATGAAAATAACACATCTCATTTTAACAGATATAATTACCAAAATTACACTAATATATCTTGAAATACTAAAGAGTAAATTTATTCAATAAAATCACCGTTGGCTTCAACCTCGGCCTCCAGACGACTTTGGAATCTCCAGCAACTCTTCTGGGCAGTGTCGTTGTTTAAGTTGGTGAATGCTGCCATAATCCTAGAATTTTTTTGCTGGGAAGGAAATTTCTATTAAAATCTGATCATAAGCATTTAGAATTTATATTCAACCCCCAAAAAAAGGAATACATAGAGTAATTACTCTGTAGCTGAGAGGCCTTATAAAGAGTCAATACACAAATTGACAATAGAAAAAGGAATTATATGTAATGGAGATATCATAGTACCTCCATTGTCTCTGAGAAAAGAAGTAATTAAAGCTGTGCACGATGATATACTTGGCAGTATATTGGCTATACAAGCATGATGGCCAGATTTTTGAGAGATATGGAAGAATATGATGAAAATGTCCAAAGTGTGTACAAATAATGAAATTTAGTAAAATTCACTCTTGGCCAAAGGAAATGGAACCATGGACACGAGTACATATGGATCATGTCTACATTAAAGGTATAGGAGTATTTCTGACATTAGTCAACTCGTATTCAGGCTGGCCTGAAGTTATTAAAGTTACGGATAGAAAAGTTACTACTGTGAAGCAGGTGTTGAGGATAGTCTTTTCAAGAAATGGAGTTCCAAAAACCTTGGTCTCTGACAATGCACCTGAGTTTTGTGAAGAAAATTTATGTGCATGGTTAAAATATATTGGCTGCATTCCATACAAAACACCACCTTAGCACCCACAGTCAAATGGAATTGTGAAGAGAATGGTTCAAATGGAAAAAAATGGGATTAAAAGCGTTCTCTCCATTGAATTGTGATATAGAGAATTATTTACCCAGATTACTCCTCAGTTATAGAGCTGTTCTGCATGACAAAGCTTATCTGCATTGATGAAAAGACAAATAAGAGCTCCAATTACCATGTCATTTGCAACAAATGAAAGTGTGTGGTACAGAAAGGACAAAGATTCAAGATCTGAAAAGGCTAATTATGTGGTGCAAAAGGAATTTAACACAGCTGTGTTAACAACGAAACAACAGGGCATACTGGCTCATGAAGACCAATTTAGAACCACAAGAGAGCATAAAGGTATGGAAACGGAGGAGGAGGATAAAGCAGAAGAAAAGACGATGCAAGAAAGGATGTGTGAATCCAGTATTGAGAGTGATCAGGAAGACCACCAGAGAGATGAAAGTGAAGAACAGGAGTGGGAGGAGAGAATGAGTGTATCCAGTAGTAGTGAAGAACAATCTGTGGATGAGAGTGACTGGAGATATCATGATGATTCAAATGAGGAGAATCAGTAAAGACCTAGATCTCCTATAAAAAGAAATAAAGAGACTCACTCTGAGAGACGGATTATGTCTCCCATGGTTGTTTGTAGAAGTCAAAGATCAACTAAAGGTATAAAGCTTTGTAGGTTCAGGGAGGTGTAGTGATATGTAAATTAGGTACAGTATAAAAACAGTATCGCTATACCTTCAGGGGAGTTACCTTTTCTTGATGAGACTACATCTGTCAGAGAGAATACCTATCATAACACCTCGTTTGTTTCTTTTGCAACCAAACACTTGTTATAACACACACACATACCAAATTTAGAAACTGTTCATAAAAAGGTTTGGCCATATTTGGCAAATAGGCAAACGTCACCCCTCACATATATATTAAATTTTGATCTTTAAATTTGATCTGACCATATGTATGATTTATTAAATATTGGTTTGCTTTTTTATGAAATTATACATGACAATATATTTTACAAGCTATACTTCTTGTGAATCTGAAGTCTACAAGTAAATTCTTTTCATCTATTTTCTTAGGCTTGATGAATTAGGTATTGATCGACTTGGAGGGGAAGTGTTCTTCGGTCAAATTTATGGAATGGGAGATCATGTCACCTTTGCTCTTGGTAAAAAAAAATCCTTATTTTTTAATATTTTTCATGCCTTTGAGGAAAGGTTTATCACTGTCTTCTGATTAAAAATACTTACCACACTTTTAACAAGTGGCACCTCTTCTTACTCTTCTGGACATGAATAATATATAATCTTCAGCATTTAAATTTTTAGCAAGTGATGATAACAAATTGCTGTTTAAACTACACTAAATTTCATGTCAACATAGAAATACTATCAATAATTCAGTCTAATTAGCAGAAATTTTCTAAAGTTTTGTAATTAAACTAAGTTAGTATGCAGGGAATTGGTAAGTATTGTTGAAATCATGGTGTTTCTATAGAATTGTACCTATCCAAGAAATAATCATTTAATTTTTTTTTCATATTACTATTCATATTCTTTTACAAACAGTAACCTCTTGCATATTAGTTGCTTTATTAGCTTGCTTGCGGAGAAATGATTAAAAAAAAAAAAAATCTATTGGATAAGTGCTTCAAATCAAAATATAAAAAAAAAGTTAATTTTCTAAATTTTAAAAGGGGGATTCAATTTGTTATTTAAATTCATTGTAAATTGATCTCCTACGTAAACTAAAAAAAAAAAAAATATATATATGCTCCTACCACATGATATTTTTTACTTACCTTACAAAATTTCAAATAACTTCAAGTTAACATTTAAATGTCAATACTTACATTAGTTAAAGTACATTCTTACCTTTTTTTTGGTGGTGGTGGTGGTGGTGGGATTTGAAATAATTTTAAAGCAGCCACAAAATATGAATTTAAAGCATATTCATATCCTTCCCCATTATTATTATTATTTCCATTACTTAACTTTTATTTTTTGGCTTATGCAGGGAGGCATAATTTTACAATGAATTTATACAGCAAACAGAAGTCCTCTCTTAAAATTTAGAACATTTAAATTGTTTCTTTTGTTTTTTTTTTATATATTTATGATCTGGAGAGATTAACTGATAGCAATATAATAAAAAAAAATAACAGTATCTCCTTTTCTTCATTCTTAACCTCTTCACGTACAGGGTCAGTTCTTATCTATCCCTGTTATTCATATCACACACTTCATTCATCATGACCATAAACAGTAACCCTTTATCTTGAGTGGCCTCCAGGCTTATATCGAATGATCATATTTATTTTAAACGATATTATTTGCCAAGGGAAGGAACTCTGTAATTAAAAGTTGATATCTCTTAAGTTATTTCCCTTGCTGCAGGACAGATTTTTTTTTTTCTAGCTCTTCCTACTTAATTAATTAGAAATTCCTCCTTATAAACCAGTGGCCCAATTGAACACAAATTGCTTTATTCTTTAAGTAAGAAAATAACACAACTAATAAATAACTGAAGTTTTTAACTTTTGCCAGGCTTATATTTAAAGCATGAAATAAGGTTCAAATTTAAGAATTTGCTAAGCGTGACCAGGCTATGCTAATACTCAATTAATGCTAATTAAAAAAAACAAAAAAAACTGTATATGTGCACTTTGCCTAGCTTAGATTTTGTAAGTTAATTTTACTTTGCTGTTCAAACAGAAAAACATTGTGGATGTGTCACTTACCTTATTATTATTATTTACTCATTTCATCTACTCCCTTTTTCTTTCCATATATCTTGTGAGTGTTAAATTTTCCAATCCCTCTGTTCTCATTATGTGTCCCACAAATTTCAACTAACTCTTTCTGATTGTAATTTAAGTTTAAGTGTCCTTTTTGTTTTTAATTTTCCCTAAAACTTCCCTGTTGCACATATGTTCCAGCTATGGTATTATTGGCAACCTTCTGTAGAACCACATACTTATTGCCTCGGGATAAATAGGTGGTGCAATGGATAGCAGATCAGAATGAGAAATGAGAGAGCCAAGTTCAAATTTATGTTTAGTTTGTTATATTCACTTACATGCAAATACCCTTTGGAAAAGTATGAATCCATCTATTTGCCCCCAGATATGGGTTAAATAGTAGGGTTTGTATCTGGAAAAATCTATGTTATCTCTCCAAAAATTGATATGGCAATATTCACTTGCCAAAAAAAAAAAAAGAATTATTCTTACAATCTAAAATCTGTTTTGGCTTTAAATAACCCACAATGGGTTGATAATCCATAAAAAACAAATCAAATTGCCTCATCTCCTCTCCATCTGTGAGGATATTGTCCAGTATTCACTGCCATATATGTTGATAGATATTTATATAATAATTTAACACTTTTTTTTCCAATAAATTTGGGCAAACTTGGACCTTCATGCCCCCACCCCCCAAAAAAACAGAGTGTCAAAATGACAGTTTTTCCCATGATACCACTTTTATTTTAATTGTCTTCACTCTTCAGTAATGTTTATTGTTTTAAAAAATGAATAAAAAATTATTTCCATATTTATTTCTTTATAAACTGGAAAATGATAAATGTTGCATTGAATTGGTTTCAATTGTATCAGTTTTTAGAATGTTGTAAATATAAAATTATTCTTGTAAATAAAGAATCTAATAAATAAATAGTGTTTAATATTTTTGTTGTAAATTCTCAATAATAAAAAAAATGTATAAGTTCACATTCATCATATGTTTAGATTTTATTACAATTCTAATCATCGCTTTTCAAAACAATAAACATTGTTGAGGAGTGAAGGTAGTTAAGATAATAGCAGTGACAATAGAAAAATCATCCTTTTGACACTTCATTTTTTTTGCAGGCATGAAAATGCTTGCTGAAATTTTCCTATCTCTTAGTGTTTTATTTAACCTTTGTTATTCCAGTACACCTTCAAATATTTGTGTCCCATTTTCTATCACCTGTAATGACACTACCATGATAGTTAATTTACCGTACCAAATTGATTCTGATGTCTTCAATCCATAACTCACAGCATCCTGGGTATGACCGACAATACATATTTATAGTAAAATGACCAACAATTCATTTTTAAAGCAAAATAACTTCTGTAGTTGAAAGTATACAATTGTGTTCAAAATATATTTAGTTTTGTAGAATATTTAAATTTTAGCATTAAATTATCCCTAGGGGTTGATATGCTGCTAAACAAAACCAACCAACTAAACAACCAACATGAAAGAAATCTTTAATGACATTAATCCATATAAATTTTTTATATATATATATTTGATATTTCAGATCTGCCCCAATCTTTCGTCAGAAATAAATTAAATAACCTTACAAGTCTTTTTCCTGATGGTTCAAGATTATAGATATCATTCCTGATATTATTTCTCCAATAACCTTCATCCATCTTGATGACGTAAAGGCGTTTGCATTCTCCGACGTCTTATTTTGCTTGTTTGAGAATTATATTGAGAAAAATAATATAATATCCTACAATTTCTGAAATCGAGCTGTATTCCAAAATATAACATCAACAAAACTACAGCATAAAACACACACATCACTGCTTCTAGTGATTATGTCCTCACAAACATGTATATGTAAAAAGCTGAGTATCATCTACCACATATTCAATTGTGAAAGCAGAATAACATATTGTATTTTTATTACTTTAAAGCTCCCAAGAATTAAATTTTGGCATTAAATGACCCATAAGGTGTTAATATGCCATTAAACAAACAAATCAATCAACCGATCTTACTTTAACACAACATGGGAAAAAGATAAGGAAGAAAATATTTTAAATAATATAAAGATTAACATTTTTTTATTTTAACTTAGTATTATTGAGAATTTTGTAAGGTAAATATAAGAACATGCTTTATCATTTAGGATGAACATTTGTTTTTTACTTATATTGGGGGATCAGTATACAATGAATTTACATAGCAAATTGAACCCTCCTCCATTAAAATGATCTAAAATGATATAAAGATTAACTTTTTTTTATTTTAACTTAGTATTATTGAGAATTTTGTAAGGTAAATATGAGAACATGCTTTATCATTTAGGATGAACATTTGTTTTTTACTTATATTGGGGGATCAGTATACAATGAATTTACATAGCAAATTGAACCCTCCTCCATTAAAATGATCTAAAATGATATAAAGATTAACTTTTTTTTATTTTAACTTAGTATTATTGAGAATTTTGTAAGGTAAATATAAGAACATGCTTTATCATTTAGGATGAACATTTGTTTTTTACTTATATTGGGGGATCAGTATACAATGAATTTACATAGCAAATTGAACCCTCCTCCATTAAAATGATCTAAAATAATATAAAGATTAACTTTTTTTTATTTTAACTTAGTATTATTGAGAATTTTGTAAGGTAAATATAAGAACATGCTTTATCATTTAGGATGAACATTTGTTTTTTACTTATATTGGGGGATCAGTATACAATGAATTTACATAGCAAATTGAACCCTCCTCCATTAAAATGATCTAAAATAATATAAAGATTAACTTTTTTTAATTTTAACTTAGTATTATTGAGAATTTTGTAAGGTAAATATAAGAACATGCTTTATCATTTAGGATGAACATTTGTTTTTTACTTATATTGGGGGATCAGTATACAATGAATTTACATAGCAAATTGAACCCTCCTCCATTAAAATGATCTAAAATAATATAAAGATTAACTTTTTTTTATTTTAACTTAGTATTATTGAGAATTTTGTAAGGTAAATATAAGAACATGCTTTATCATTTAGGATGAACATTTGTTTTTTACTTATATTGGGGGATCAGTATACAATGAATTTACATAGCAAATTGAACCCTCCTCCATTAAAATGATCTAAAATATTATAAAGATTAACTTTTTTTAATTTTAACTTAGTATTATTGAGAATTTTGTAAGGTAAATATAAGAACATGCTTTATCATTTAGGATGAACATTTGTTTTTTACTTATATTGGGGGATCAGTATACAATGAATTTACATAGCAAATTGAACCCTCCTCCATTAAAATGATCTAAAATAATATAAAGATTAACTTTTTTTAATTTTAACTTAGTATTATTGAGAATTTTGTAAGGTAAATATAAGAACATGCTTTATCATTTAGGATGAACATTTGTTTTTTACTTATATTGGGGGATCAGTATACAATGAATTTACATAGCAAATTGAACCCTCCTCCATTAAAATGATCTAAAATGATATAAAGATTAACTTTTTTTTATTTTAACTTAGTATTATTGAGAATTTTGTAAGGTAAATATAAGAACATGCTTTATCATTTAGGATGAACATTTGTTTTTTACTTATATTGGGGGATCAGTATACAATGAATTTACATAGCAAATTGAACGCTCCTCCATTAAAATGATCTAAAATGATATAAAGATTAACTTTTTTTTATTTTAACTTAGTATTATTGAGAATTTTGTAAGGTAAATATAAGAACATGCTTTATCATTTAGGATGAACATTTGTTTTTTACTTATATTGGGGGATCAGTATACAATGAATTTACATAGCAAATTGAACCCTCCTCCATTAAAATGATCTAAAATGATATAAAGATTAACTTTTTTTTATTTTAACTTAGTATTATTGAGAATTTTGTAAGGTAAATATGAGAACATGCTTTATCATTTAGGATGAACATTTGTTTTTTACTTATATTGGGGGATCAGTATACAATGAATTTACATAGCAAATTGAACCCTCCTCCATTAAAATGATCTAAAATGATATAAAGATTAACTTTTTTTTATTTTAACTTAGTATTATTGAGAATTTTGTAAGGTAAATATAAGAACATGCTTTATCATTTAGGATGAACATTTGTTTTTTACTTATATTGGGGGATCAGTATACAATGAATTTACATAGCAAATTGAACCCTCCTCCATTAAAATGATCTAAAATGATATAAAGATTAACTTTTTTTTATTTTAACTTAGTATTATTGAGAATTTTGTAAGGTAAATATGAGAACATGCTTTATCATTTAGGATGAACATTTGTTTTTTACTTATATTGGGGGATCAGTATACAATGAATTTACATAGCAAATTGAACCCTCCTCCATTAAAATGATCTAAAATGATATAAAGATTAACTTTTTTTTATTTTAACTTAGTATTATTGAGAATTTTGTAAGGTAAATATAAGAACATGCTTTATCATTTAGGATGAACATTTGTTTTTTACTTATATTGGGGGATCAGTATACAATGAATTTACATAGCAAATTGAACCCTCCTCCATTAAAATGATCTAAAATGATATAAAGATTAACTTTTTTTTATTTTAACTTAGTATTATTGAGAATTTTGTAAGGTAAATATAAGAACATGCTTTATCATTTAGGATGAACATTTGTTTTTTACTTATATTGGGGGATCAGTATACAATGAATTTACATAGCAAATTGAACCCTCCTCCATTAAAATGATCTAAAATATTATAAAGATTAACTTTTTTTAATTTTAACTTAGTATTATTGAGAATTTTGTAAGGTAAATATAAGAACATGCTTTATCATTTAGGATGAACATTTGTTTTTTACTTATATTGGGGGATCAGTATACAATGAATTTACATAGCAAATTGAACCCTCCTCCATTAAAATGATCTAAAATAATATAAAGATTAACTTTTTTTAATTTTAACTTAGTATTATTGAGAATTTTGTAAGGTAAATATAAGAACATGCTTTATCATTTAGGATGAACATTTGTTTTTTACTTATATTGGGGGATCAGTATACAATGAATTTACATAGCAAATTGAACGCTCCTCCATTAAAATGATCTAAAATGATATAAAGATTAACTTTTTTTTATTTTAACTTAGTATTATTGAGAATTTTGTAAGGTAAATATAAGAACATGCTTTATCATTTAGGATGAACATTTGTTTTTTACTTATATTGGGGGATCAGTATACAATGAATTTACATAGCAAATTGAACGCTCCTCCATTAAAATGATCTAAAATGATATAAAGATTAACTTTTTTTTATTTTAACTTAGTATTATTGAGAATTTTGTAAGGTAAATATAAGAACATGCTTTATCATTTAGGATGAACATTTGTTTTTTACTTATATTGGGGGATCAGTATACAATGAATTTACATAGCAAATTGAACCCTCCTCCATTAAAATGATCTAAAATGATATAAAGATTAACTTTTTTTTATTTTAACTTAGTATTATTGAGAATTTTGTAAGGTAAATATGAGAACATGCTTTATCATTTAGGATGAACATTTGTTTTTTACTTATATTGGGGGATCAGTATACAATGAATTTACATAGCAAATTGAACCCTCCTCCATTAAAATGATCTAAAATGATATAAAGATTAACTTTTTTTTATTTTAACTTAGTATTATTGAGAATTTTGTAAGGTAAATATAAGAACATGCTTTATCATTTAGGATGAACATTTGTTTTTTACTTATATTGGGGGATCAGTATACAATGAATTTACATAGCAAATTGAACCCTCCTCCATTAAAATGATCTAAAATGATATAAAGATTAACTTTTTTTTATTTTAACTTAGTATTATTGAGAATTTTGTAAGGTAAATATGAGAACATGCTTTATCATTTAGGATGAACATTTGTTTTTTACTTATATTGGGGGATCAGTATACAATGAATTTACATAGCAAATTGAACCCTCCTCCATTAAAATGATCTAAAATGATATAAAGATTAACTTTTTTTTATTTTAACTTAGTATTATTGAGAATTTTGTAAGGTAAATATAAGAACATGCTTTATCATTTAGGATGAACATTTGTTTTTTACTTATATTGGGGGATCAGTATACAATGAATTTACATAGCAAATTGAACCCTCCTCCATTAAAATGATCTAAAATGATATAAAGATTAACTTTTTTTTATTTTAACTTAGTATTATTGAGAATTTTGTAAGGTAAATATGAGAACATGCTTTATCATTTAGGATGAACATTTGTTTTTTACTTATATTGGGGGATCAGTATACAATGAATTTACATAACAAATTGAACCCTCCTCCATTAAAATGATCTAAAATAATATAAAGATTAACTTTTTTTTATTTTAACTTAGTATTATTGAGAATTTTGTAAGGTAAATATAAGAACATGCTTTATCATTTAGGATGAACATTTGTTTTTTACTTATATTGGGGGATCAGTATACAATGAATTTACATAGCAAATTGAACCCTCCTCCATTAAAATGATCTAAAATAATATAAAGATTAACTTTTTTTTATTTTAACTTAGTATTATTGAGAATTTTGTAAGGTAAATATAAGAACATGCTTTATCATTTAGGATGAACATTTGTTTTTTACTTATATTGGGGGATCAGTATACAATGAATTTACATAGCAAATTGAACCCTCCTCCATTAAAATGATCTAAAATAACATAAAGATTAACTTTTTTTTATTTTAACTTAGTATTATTGAGAATTTTGTAAGGTAAATATAAGAACATGCTTTATCATTTAGGATGAACATTTGTTTTTTACTTATATTGGGGGATCAGTATACAATGAATTTACATAGCAAATTGAACGCTCCTCCATTAAAATTCAGAAAATTCAAAAAAATTCTTTTGATATTCATGATCTAGAGTGTGCTGTGGGTGGTATATTGGCCTGCAAACAGATATTGAATAATGGAAAACAACAACAAACGAAACAAAAACCCCTTTCTCACTGGTTAAGCTACTTCTTCTGGTTGTTTTTTTAAAAAAATGTAGGAATGCTGATAGGATATGACAAGTGCTTAATCAATGGTAATATGAAAAAAAAATTTGAAAAAAGTGATTATTTCTTGGAGAGGTGTGTTTCTATAGAAAAACTGCTTCTTATCAATTAAAAGTAACATTTATTAACTACAGATATAATACTTGTAGTAATATTGTACTGAGGCTAGTTATCGCCCTTTGTACTGTAAGTGGAGCTTAGTTTCTCCTCATTTTAGATAGGAGAAGTTGCTCAGAAATTGACAGCACCTTCCTCATTGAGGTTGGATCAGTGTAATACCGATGCCAGTGTGAGAGTGGTCGTGGAGGGTGGGCAAAAATCAATTTTTGTCCTTGGCCCATATACATAAGTATGCATATGGCACTCCCCACGTTAAAACAACCTTGTGTCACATCGAGCCTTGGTGGAGAGGCCAGGTAAATATACCTGACCTTTACATAAGCTTTTACTTTCACTCAGAGGTTGGTTTAATTTTTATTTCTGTTTTTTTTTTTTTGCATATCTAACATTCCTCCTCAGAATTTAACTTAGAACTTTTTTGATTTGCCAGCTTTTTGTTTAACAATCCTTCATTTCGATCATCTCTCCATAAGTTGGTCTGTTCCCTTGTTTATAACAACTCTCATGAGTGATATTTTTTTCTTTTAAAATTATCTTCTTAAAGTAAACAATTTCTTGAAGAAGTGGAGATATGACGAAATTAACTGCCAAAATTAAACATGTAATTCCTTTGAAGCTTTTCAATCAACCTTTATCGAAGAAAATCATTAATAAATTTTAAATTGTTAAATCATAAAACAGGATTAACATTAAAAATGAGTAGACCAGGTTTAAAGTAGACTTTACCCAACATCTCACAGAAAATAAAATATGAAGATGAGTCAAAAAGTAATGCAATTTGTTTTATTATATAAGAAATAAGGAACACAATCAAACATATCATACACCAAAATATAGCTATACATCACAGATTCACATCCCTACTTTACAACACAGTCACCACTTCTTTTAATGGTAGTGTTTAACCTAGACATTTTTTTTTAATTACAGGCAAAGCTGAAATGTTGGTTTACAAAGCTCTTCCATATGGTCCAGTCATTGAGACTTTGGCATATCTAGTTCGTCGCATGCATGAGAATAAGTCAATACTGAAAGGGGCACGTCGGGAAAGACTTTTAATTCAGCAGGCACTTAAGGATAGAATTTTTAAATTCTACCAGTGACTTACAAACTAATGCAAGATCTACATGACCACTTAAAAAAAAACAAATATCGTGCCCCAGATGATTCCAGAAAGATATGAAAGTATACCGCAGTAGTTGGCAAATAAACAAAAGGACTGGAAGGACTTAAAATTGAAATATTTTCTTTAATGACTGGAAATTTGAAGACTTTCTTCTCGACTGGAATTTAGATTTTATTATAACTATAAGATTAAAAAACAGAAACTTATTAATTTTTTTAAAGTATTTATTTCTATATGATATCATTATTAGACTATGACCAACAATATTGAATATTTGTATATTCAACAAGAGTTGTATATTTTAATCAATAAAAAAATATTTTAAAAATCTTTATATTTCCATATGTTTCTTGTTATTTACTTGCAGAGCTATGAGGGTAGATCAATACAGTGTGCGATGGATAAATTGTCGTCTAAATTACTCAAAAATGAAAATAACACTGACATCTCATTTTAACAGATATATTTACCAAAATTACACAAACATATTTTGGAATAATAAAGAGTACATTTATTCAATAAAATTGCCATTGGTTTCAACCATGGCCTCTAGAAGACTTTGGAATCTCCTGCAACTCTTCTGGATGGTCTCCTTGTTTAAGTTGGTGAATGCTGCCATAATCCATGCCTTCAGTTCATCTTTGGTTTTACAAGGAATTTTTTGGTCTCTTGCTCAACTGTACCCTGCACATAATAATCAAGGGAGTTGCAGTCTGGGGAGTTAGGTGGCCAGATGTAAGGGCTGATGTGGTTGCAGAAACTGTTTGACAGTCATGATTGGGTTCTCCTGCTTATGTAGCATGGTGCAGAGTCCTGTTGCCAGACATAGTGCTTTTTAGCACCCTCTTGACCCAGGGCAGCACTACCTCCTCTAGGCACTTGATGTAGGCCTATGTGTTGAGTCTGAGTCCCTGTGGGAAGATGAATGAAGTCATAACATCAAAATCACCAGTGATCACTCCAAACACCTTCGTAATCACCATTAGACTCATCCAACTCTTTCCAAATCCTCTGCATTATCCTCAGATTGACACCTAAACACTCTGAAATATTCATATTGGAACTTCTAGCAGGAATGCCAAGCAGTACAGCATGCTGTTTCCAAATTTCTGGCAGAGTGAATTGTATCATGGTGCTCTTTGTCTCCCAGGAAGTGCCCAACTGACCCTACTGTAATGTCAAAAACAAAAAAACAACAAAAAAACAAAGCACACGCACAAAATTAAAAAAATAAATAAAATGGCGACAATTTACCCATCGCAACCTGTATATCTGTAGCCTGATATGCAGTTATTAAGAGAACGTTGATCTGAAATTTTCCTTGTATAATGTTTGATCTCTGTGATTTTGATCTATGCAATTAACATTTGAGAAATATATCAACATATTGATCTATGTGATTAATATTTGACAAATGTATCCATATTTTGAATTATGCAATTAATATTGGACAAATGTTTCATATTTCGATCTATGCGACCGATTAGTATTGAGCAAATATATCAATATTTAGCTCTATGCAATTAGTATTGGGTAAATATATCCATATTTCAATCTATGCAATAATATTGGACAAATGTATCCATATTTCAATCTATGCAATAATATTGGACAAATGTATCCATATTTCAATCTATGCAATAATATTGAACAAATATATCAACATTTCAATCTATGTGATTAATATTAGACAAATGATTAAGTTTGTTGACAGAGAAGGAGATTATGTTGCAAAATAAATGCTTCTTTCATCATTAGGCTATTAACTTTTTGATGTCTCTCTATAGATTAATTGCTTGGAGTTAGTGTTTAAAATTATATAAACATTTCTACTGTTGCTCATAATAACATGAGATTTATATAATTGTATTATTTTAAAAAAATATTTTGTTTGGTTGATTCATTATCTGTGGGATGTGTAACATAGGTATAGGGTTAGGTAAATGAAATAACTAGATATTAGCAACCATATATGTATGTGATGGCGTGCATACGTGGGTAAGCAGATAAATAATTACCAAATTTAGCCAAGACATTTAGACATATTAGTGCTCAATGTGACTAGACAGAACTAAGAAATATGTATTAATAAATACACATATACCTATGTTTGGTGTGCGACTTAAGTTTTGTTGGTCACCCAACTTGTCGGGCACAAGATATATTGTTTATTTAAAAACGTATACAGATGCACATGGGATGGATACTGATTCATAGTTAAAAATTAAAATAGTACAAAAATAGTACTAAAGTAATGCTGGGGTTTAAGTGCAGGAAATGAGGTGTAGGTATGAGACAATAATAAATAAAAAAAGAGAAAAAAAAAAGGAATTGAAGTATGTTTAAAATTTAAAATTTGAATGATGGACACTATTTGTAAAAATAGTTTGACTGGTTAAAGGGAGGTAATCAGTGTATGACCTAAAATAAGGGCAAGTGGAAAATTAAAATTTGAAATTAAATTAAGACGAAAAGTGGGTTATCCAGGATTACAATATTTTAAGAGAAACATCTTTCATAATGTATAACATATTCATATACATTCTATAATTACATTCTATATTTAAACACTTTTAAATCAACAACTTTAAAATCATATATATATATATATATATATATATATATATATATATAAAGAAATATAGTCTTAAAGTGTGCTATATTTATGGGATAAAGTGCTCAATATCAGAGATAGAGTGTGTGTAAATATAAAAGTGAACATAGAAGTCAACACTTAGAGGCGACAGTCTGTTTCATGCTAGATGCCTATGCAGGTGGTCTGACGATTGCATCTAGCATGAAACAGACTGTCACCTCTAAGTGTTGACTTCTATGTTCACTTTTATATTTATATATATATATATATACATATATATATATATATATATATATATATATATATATATATATATATATATATATATATGTTATGGTAATTTACCCATGCACACATGGACTCTTCCAGCTATAAATAGGAGCAAGTACTGCTTTTAGAGAAGGAAGTTTCTGGCAGTAAGCTCTGACAGTTGGACCGAATATTCTTGCTGTAATACTCTTGTTTGTGTATGTTTGTATTACTGTTTCTGTTAATATATTTGTTTAACTCAATTCTTATCTTTTTGTCTTTACTTCTGGACCCAAATATATATATATATATATATATATATATATATATATATATATATATATATATATTTGAACATAGCAGTTCTGTTATTTATCAATTTAAATGTTAGTGTGAGGCTGACTATGTGGAGTGAACCGACTTGCAGTTGTACTTACTCATATAAGGCAGGGAAGAGTCAGCGATTGAACTACTGAGATTGGGCTTTGAAATATTCTGATGAAGTGTTTTACATACTGCACAAAGCTTGGTTGGTTAAACATTTTGTGTTTTTTAGAAGCTGTTCATATCAAGCTTCATTGACTGACTTTGTGCAGGCAGATGGAGATCTTTCTTCATTCTCTGGTGGATTGTGAGTACAAAAAAAGTTTTCTGTTTTACACTCACTAGGAGCTTAATGGTTGGCTCCCTTTACTACTCCAATAAGTACCTGATCCCTCATGCTATCCTCTACCTTCACAAGAGCCATTTCCAAAATGGAGTACTGTTATCATATTAGGGTGGGAGATTTCTAGTCCTCACTTTACAGTCTTGATAGAGTTCAGAAGCATCTCTTAGTCCTGAGAGGTGACAAATTATTTTCCACCCTCCAACCTTTCTTTTACAGGCAAAAGATGTGGCAAGCCTCTCATTGCTTTCTTTTTGCTACCTCCGTGAAACTACATTCCTTGGGTCCACAAGGTCTAACCTTCATGGCTAGGACCTTCTATGCAACTTACTTAATAGCAAACCATCTGCATTCCCTCTGTATTCCATCATTGAGAAGTAAGTTCCACTTGAACATCTTCCCATGAGCCAATGCTCTGTGGAACCAACTCCTAAGAAGATGTTTCCCCAGTCACTACAATCTTAACCTATTCAAGTCTAGAGTGAACTGTTATCTTCGCTTCCTGTCTATATAAATTGCCTCTTAATGTAACTCTCTACCTTGAGTGGCCCCAGGCCTTGTATGGAGTGAACCTTACTGTAAAAAAAAAAAAAAATTAACTTAGTAAACCACTTATAAACAGTACTCTCAGTTATGTTACCATTTCATATATATATATATATATATATATATATATATATATATATATATATATATATGTGTGTGTGTGGCACATATCTTTTTTTGCAGGTTTTACAGTGTTTTTCTTTTACAGGAATAAACGAGCTTCAAATGATGAAAATTCATCTCATTTTACTTCATTTTCAAGTTTAATGTAAAATCATTCAAAATTTACAATCCAAGTAAGAATCATATAGAAAGATGTGTTGTAAATTCACCTTTCAGAATACATGTACATGTCATAAATTTCAGTCATGTATGAAACAAAATCATTTGTTCAAACATCACCTACTGAAACACACTACAAACTTTTCTTCCAAACAATGTTCTTTAAGGTCGATATCATTAAAAAATAAATATTTTATGTTGATTAATTTTAATTGTCGATTTTTCCAAATTATGAATACTCCTTCTCAGACAAGGAGGAAATTCTGTCAGACATTAACTGAAGCTCATTTCTGAATAAAAGTACAAGAAATATGATTCAAGCTTTCGAATATCTTAAGTCATTATCAGGGTAGGTGGAGACAATTGGTGAATTTCAAGGGACTAGTGAGTGTTGTGACAAAGGCAAAGAATATTGTTACGTAAGTGAGGTGCGACGTGTTTTTCTTGTTTTTTTTTATATATACATTTGAGGGCTCTTAAGTTATAATTGTTTTGATTTATAGAAGGTTATTTTTGTTGTATGAGTAGTACTTCAAGGATCATAAATCTGCTTTTACTATTTAATTTTGCTAGTATTTCGGTATTGTTTATGAGTAGCTGTTCAACATTACTATGATCATTATGGTTATTAATGTATTGTCGATAGCACTCTGGTCTGATAGGTGGTAGGTGAGTCTCCGTGAGAGTGTAGTTGTAGTATATCCCCACTAAAACTAACTGACACAAAATATCTGTTGTTTTTAACATATATATATATATATATAAAAGGGTTATGGTGAAATAAATTATTACATGGAGCCTTAAAGTGGTCTGTTTTTCTTTAAATATATATATATATATATATATATATATATATATAACAGTTACATAAACACACAAAAAATGAAATCCTTGAAAATGAATGTAGCAACCTTCAAAAGTATTCAGGTGGGTGCAGGTGGAACAAAAAATAAAAATGAATTTGGTAAATTTACAGATTATATGAAACAGCTAATTTTGAAATTTGAAAAGATTAATAAAAATTGGATCGACAGAACTTGTCAATATTATTCAATTAAACATGTTTGAAAGAATTCTTGTTCCCTAAATACAGCTTATATATATATATATATATATATATATATATATATATATATATATATGTATATATAAATAAAAAGGAAAGAACAGTAAGATATAAAATCCGGTGTTCTTATAGATATTTTTATTTTTACACAATAGTGCTCTATGTAAATTTAAATTTACAGAGCATTAATATTATAAATTAATAGATTTAAAATATGGTTTTACCGCTACACAGTGATAACCATGTTTCAGAAATGGAAGCTAAAGCCCCTGAATTTAATTTTGTTATTAAACCAAAGACATTAGTTCCATTTCCTCATCAAGCGAATTTTGGAGTAACTTACTTTTTAAAATTTACGGTTGTTAACGGCACAGGAAAGATTCATAGTTTGAGGGTTTCCAAGGTTACCGATAAATCCATTCATCTAGACAAGGGGTGGTAGAGGGTTCAATTTTTAATTTTCGTTGTATCAGTTAATATATATATATATATATGATGTGTTAAAGAAAAAATAGGAAACATCAATCTAACACGTTTTGCTTTTATTAAAACTTCATTTCCTATTTGTACTTTATCTTATCCTCTTTCAGATTCTGATCCATATTTGACGTATATTTGTTCCTTAACTCACATATATAACTACGCCAGCGTTGCATTAACCATATGTCTTTATTAAAATTTAAATTATATAATGCCCAGTCTCTACTCAGCACCTGAAGATTGCATTGTGCATGAAACACCAAGTCATGTTACCAGTGAGGAAGAATTTGTATATTTATTAATATGTGCTCATTACATCAAACACTACTTGATTAACAATAACACTCAATGAACAATAACTTATATTCTTATATATATATATATATATATATATATATATATATATGCAAATTAAATTTTTTGATATAGCTTTAGTTGGTGGAAGAAAATAAGTTTTGATTTCATTCTGTTGAAGTTATTTTTATTTATTAGGCAATATATTTTTATCTAAATTAAATTTTCAAATTTATTTCTTCGTACAAGCATAATCCATTTTTAATTTTAATGATTTAATTACTTGGAAGTGAAGAATCTAAGACTATATACTTTATCTCTAATTAAAACATTATTTATTATTTTCAACATTCAGTATTTTGTCAAAACAATGGACAATGGAATCCAAATCTATAAATCTCTGTAGATGGCAGGCAGGGACTTACCATAGTGGCTGATCATATGATTTAGATATTAAAAATAGGTTTTGAATATTATAGCATCCTGTTGACCTTTCATAGATTAGAGATTGGGTGATACAATGGAAGTCTTAGCAAGATAAAGGAAATTACAGGAAAGAAATAATGATTGCACATCCAGCCCTCTTCCTCTTGAAGAACAGTTTTTCGCTACTGAGTTTCCTCTACACTCTCCGAAGTGCCCCTTGCTATCTCGAACAGGATTTCTTAAATGAGATAGATATCACAGTTAAGAGATGCGCGGAGCTAATTTGCAACGTCAATTTCGACGACACAGGCTGGAGGCAGGCAAAACTCCCTTTGAGTTTCGGAGACCTGGGCCTTCGATCAGCGGTAGATTTGGCCCTTCCAGCATATCTTTCTTCACTTTTGTCCAGTCGCGAATTAATTGATGAGATACTCAGTGGATCGTCTCAGTGTTTCTCAGATAGTTCTTTCGAACAAGCTTGCAGCGTCTGGACCCAAGAATTACTTTCTATCCCACTAGACACATCAAAACAAAAAAAGCTGGGATAAAATAAAATGCGAGGCCAATTTTACTAATTTGAGGCTCTTTCTGGATCAGCATCGCCTCGCCTGTCTACTATCTGCTTCACAAACGAGTAGTGGCGCCTGGCTCAACGCAGTGCCCTCTTCATCTACCGGTACCCTTCTAAATGATGAGTGCACTCGGGTCGGAGTCGCGATCCGTCTTGGACTCAAATTATGTGAGCGTCACAGATGAGTTTGGTTTACATCCTCTCTCCTGTCGTCGTAGTGCCGGACACTTTCCATGGCATGCAGCAATTAACGACATCATCAAAAGAGGTTTGGATGCAGCTGGGTTCCCTTCCCAAATCGAACCTGTAGGCCTCGACCGTGGTGATGGAAAGTGGCCGGATGGCATTACCATCTTCCCTTTTAAAATGAGTAAGTCGTTGATTTGGGATGCGAACTGTGCGGATACATTTTCGGCCGGTAATTTGATCGGGTCCGCGGTTGAGCCGGGGTTCGTCGCCCGAGACGCAGACATAAAAAAAGTAGCTAAATATTCTTCTCTTGCTGATAGGTTTTTTTTTTTTACTCCTGTGGCAGTGGAGACTTCAGGGGTTATTGGCCCTCGTTCGATGTCGTTCCTTCGGAGGATTGGCACGATTGCGTCTCGATTAAGGAACGAGCCTCGCGAAACGGAGTGGCTCTTGCAGCGTGTCTCACTGTCGACGGTTCGAGGTAATGCTTTCTCCATCATAGAGGCTGGCAGAGGATAGAAAAAATTGTTTATAGTTACGTTGTTCTGGAATTGTCATCACTGGTCAACTGAACTTGCTTTGTTTCAATGACTTTTGTTATTATTAGTTACTTTGTTCAATAAATACATGAAGATTTATATGAAAACTGAAAAAAAAAAAAATTTTCATCATCAAATATAATTTCTTCCATATTGCAAGAGACATCAAATTTTAAAATATTTTTATTAAAATTTAAGGTTAGAATCTCCAGTGTCTATATTTCTGCAATCTGTATATACAGTGTAACCCGAATATGAGAGACCTGGATATAAGAGAAACCCGCATATAAGAGAGATTGTCTCTGGTCCCAAATTAGAGCCTGTGTTAATGTATATATAATAGACCAAACATGGATATAAGAGAAACCCTGATATAAGAGACCTCTTCCGAGGTCCCGACAACTCTCTTATATCCGGGTTACACTGTATTTCTTTTAAATTATTCTGTATTTCTTTTGATTTATTTATTATTCCTTTTAATCTGTTTCCTGTAGTTTTTTTCTTGTTTTAGTTGTCCAAAATAACTTTATTGGTTATTCGAAACCCTATTACTTTTTACAGTAAACCGGATTAAAAAAATAATTTAATACAAATAAAGCATTTTTTTTATTTTTTAAAATTGAAAATAAAACAAAAATTAATGCACAAACTTGGTAAAGTAGAAGAGTTGATTGTATTATTTAATTTTTTTTAAATTTGTCCCCTTTTCTACACAGAAAAAAAGCCCTCCCCTAACCTTAACAGCTAACCCTAAAGTTAATCCGGATTATTGTATCATTAAATGTTTTTTTTAAAATTTGTCCCCTTTTCTACACAGAAAGAAGCCAAACCCTCCCCTAACCTTAACACCTAACTCTAAAGTTAATCCGGTTTATTGTATCATTAAATTTTTTTTTTAATTTATCCCCTTTCTTACACAGAAAGAAGCCAAACACAACCCCTAACCCTAAAAAAAATATTACATTTCTTTATGGTAGTGCGTAGTGATTTTCTGCAACGAAAGTCTGCACTGGAAATACTCGGCATTGAATCAGATATCAAGATGGTGGTAATGGGGGGACGAATTACCAACAAGAAGTCCGATTTTTTCTTGTCGTTAACTCCAAAACGGTAGGTTTCTTCATGATGTAATTGTTAATTTGAGTTCAGCTTTACATTTACACGGAATTATGATGATTTTTGAAAAATTTTAGGGGATATTTAGTTCGGGTGTTAAAACCAAAATTTACTAGTCAGCGATGAAGCTGCGAGAGATGCTTTCATTTGGGGGATAACATCACCAGCAATTCGATTCATAATTCACCATAAACGATCCATTTGTCCGGCACGTGACGTAATTTGCCATCGCTGTGATAAGCAGGGACATTACCAAAAATGTGTAGGTCATCAAATGTGACAACTAATGCTATGATTCATTTAGCTTCTTGTATTTCTGTAAACACTACTAACGTACCAGTGGGACTTTTCCCATGCTGCTACTCTCGTCATGGTTCAAAAAAGAACCTTCAATACTCTAAGATTCTTGTGCTTCTGAAAATTTTATCAGCAAAAAAGTGGTGGATTTATTGTCTCTGAGGATTTTTCCATTGTCAAAAAAAGTAAGTATGGCCCAGAAAAGTATTAATAGTCGGTCTAAATGGATTTGTAGTAGTCAATTTTAAACTGGGCCTTAATGATAAATTATATACTTCCGTTCCTTTGACTATCATGAAGGACCTCTTTTGTGATGTTGTTCTTGGACAGGAATTTCAATCCCGACATCTTAAGGTCACGTTTGAATATGGTGGTTATTTACCAGAACTCGTTGTGAAAGGCACGGGTGCCTGTCTTGCCCTGGAAGCTGCTGATATAGCTGAACCAACTTTGTTCCCAGGGATTTCAGCTAAATGCAAACCGATTGCTACTAAATCAAGACGTTTTAGTAAAGAGGACTCTGATTTTATTGCTGCGGAAATTAGCAAACTTCTGGAAGATGGGATTATTGAACCCAGTATTTCACCGTGGCATGCACAATTAGTAGTGGTTAAAGATGAAGTTAAATACACAAAAAACGATTATGTGTGGACTATTCCAAATCATAAATATCTACACAGAACTAGACGCTTTTCCATTACCAAAAATTTCCGATCTGGTTGCAAATCTTGCCAGGTATAAATACTTTTCAACTTTCGATCTAAAAAGTGCCTACCATTAAATCAAGCTCAAACAATCTGACAGGAAATATACTGCTTTTGAAGCAAATGGCCAACTTTTTCAGTTTACCCGTCTCCCATTTGGGGTAACTAATGGTATCCCTGCTTTCCAACGTGCTATGAATGAAATTGTAAAAGAAGAAAATCTGACTGATACATTTTCCTATCTTGATAATGGGATAATTGGAGGTGAAACAGAAGAGGAACATGATAACAATGTGGAAAATGAGGGAAGCGAGGAAAAGAAACTTGACTTTGAACAATTCCAAAACCATAAATAAAGTAACTACATTAAATAACTTAGGGTATTGTGTAGGGAATGGAAAAATAAAGCCTGACCCTGAACAAAGGAAGCCATTGCAGGAACTACCACCACCTAAAAACATGAACAGTCTGAAGAGAATCAGGGCAATGTTTACTTACTACGCTAAGTTGATCCCTGAATTCTCAGAAAAAATACAACCCTTAGTGAAAGCGGATCAGTTCCCATTGGAAGAGAAGGCACTTAAGGCATTTAATACATTGAAATCGGAACTGTGTAGAGCGACCTTATGGGCTATTGACGAGAACCTACCCCTTCAGTTAGATTGTGATGCTTCGGACTATGCTGTATCTGCCATACTTAGCCAAAATGGAAGGCCCATAGCATTCATGTCAAGATCACTCCATGCAAGTGAAAAGGGATATAGCATCGTTGAGAAGGAAGCTCTAGCCATAATAGAGGCTGTACGAAAATGGAAGCATCTCCTGTCCCCACATCACTTCAAACTATACACAGATGCAAGGTCTGTAGCATTCATGTATGATAACAGGAAACGCACTAAAGTGAAGAATGCGAAAATCAATGAATGGAGAATGGAACTCGGCGAATTATCCTTCGACATTGAATATCGACCGGGAAGAAACACTGTAGCTGCGGACACTTTCAGTCGCACTTATTGTGCATCATTAAGTTGCCAAATCTCAGTTCTGGTGGAATTACATGAAAAACTCTGCCATCCAGGTGTCTCAAGACTTTTACATTTTGTGCGGTCAAGAAATCTCCCCTTTTCAACTGAAGATGTCAAGAAAACCCGTGCATCCTGCTGGATTTGTGCAGAACTCAAACCGCGGTTCTATCGACCAACTGAAGGTACATTGATAAAAGCCACTGGTCTGATGCAAAGGATCAGTATTGACTTTAAGGGGCCCCTCCCAATGGCTTCCCGCAATCCATATTTGTTAGTCATCGTTGATGAATATTCACGATTTCCATTCTTATATTCCTGTCCAGACATGCAAACTTCCAGTCATAAAGTGCCTGGAATTCCTTTTTAGTATGACTGGAATGCCAGACTACATACATTCAGATAGAAGCCGTTCTTTTATATCCCAGGAGCTAAAGGAATATTTACTTGGTAAAGGGGTTGCTACCAGTAACTCGACGCCCTATCACCCACAGGTTAATGGTCAATCCGAACGGTATGTAGGGGTTGTCTGGAAAATAATCCAATTGGTGCTTAAGTCACTCAAGCTATCAGATAAACATTGGGAGCAGGTCTTACCACAAGTTCT
>OZ038485.1:51171783-51211783 GCA_964036315.1 Acanthosepion esculentum
AACAGTTAAATGATGAGATCTAGTTGCCAATCTAGTTGTACATTTAAATTCATGTGGTCAAGCTAATAATTACCATAAAAATATTTATAGAAAAGGTACAGGGAAGCTATATTATGGCAATGGGAAAGTGACTAAAGCCTAAATGCCAGGTCAGAACTAATAACATTGGATAAAAAAATGTAAGGGTGCTGACAGGATATGACAAGTGCTTAATCAATGGTAATATGAAAAAAAATTTGGAAAAATGATTATTTCTTGGAGAGGTGTATTTCTGAAGGCACAGGAAAGGAACATTATGGTGGTGGGAAAGTGACTAAAGCCTAAATACCATTGATGGTAGAAGTGGTACTATAGAAAGATACTGAATACACTAACATTGCAGATTCTTCTTTGGATCAAGAATCTTGAGATATATTGTAGAAATCACCAGACTAGATGTGGCAGCAATATTCAATGCATGGATGAATGGTAGATTTATAAATGCACAAGATGAATTCTGGCAAGAAAAATTGTCTGGTATGACACAGTGAACACACTTTCCTAGTAGCAGACCTAGAAATTGATTTCATCATTCCACTTCATGTCAGTGAAAGATTTGAGATCAAGAAGGCACAATCAGTTGCTCTCCTGGAGGTTGGCATAAACTATGTTGATAGACAGCAAAAATGGTTCTCTTATGTTATAATCTGCTTCAAATTTGATCTCTTTCTGATTCACTCTACATCAAAACCTGTTGGCTGGATGTAAATGCTAAGAAAGCAGAAAAAGAAATAAAAAAAATGTCGTTCTCTGCATCTGAGTAGCTATACAAAAATAGAAAAGGGAGTGAGACAAGGATGTGTCTTCTCCCCAAATTTATTCAACCTCTACAGCAACACTATCCTAAGAGAACTGGAAATTCTATCAGGATTTATTATTGATGGGTATAATTTTAATAATATAAGATAATGCAGATCACACTGTTTTGCTTACTGAGTCAAAAAGAAAATGAACAACCTCCTAGACAGGATAGTATTAAAAGAAAGTGAGAAAAAAGGACTAACCATCAATTGCAAGAAGACAGAAAATATAATCATCAGCAAGAGAAAAAGCCCAAGATACGAGTTACAAAGTGGAGATCTAAACATCAAGCAGGTGCAGAAGTTTAAATATCTAGGAATTATTTTAACAGACGATGGAAAATATGACTATGAGATCCAAGATTCAATAGTAATTGGACTAATGAAAGGAGTAATTCCAAAAGCTAAGCAAGGTACTGAGAAAGAGAAAAAAAATTGTTAGAAGCAAAGAAACGAGTGCTGAATTGTTATGCAATATCCGTCCTCTTTTTGTGGCAGTGAATGCTAGACAATCTCCTCATAGATGGGGAGAAAACTGGAGTTTGGCAGAAATGTGGTTCTAGAGAAAGATACTGAAAATTCCATGGACAGAGCAAGTAAGCAAAAAGGTAGTCTTAAAGAAAATAGCAGCAGAAAGAACATTTATACTTAGAATGAGGAAAGGTTCCTTGGACATATGAGGGAAAGATGGCTTTGAAAACTTAACCCTCACAGGACATATTGAGGGTAAGAGAAATAAAGGAAGGAAGCTTGTATGAATGGATGGCAGAATGGGGAGTGGGAGCCTTAGCAAAACTGCTAAGAGCCACAAGGGATAGGAAGTTGTGGAGGGCCATGATCACTTATGTCCTGGAGGGATGAGGCACATAGAAGATAGATATGTGCTATCATGAAAATCTATGGAAGTTTAAATAAGGTGTAAGTCATTTTAAAAGTAACTTTTCTTACATGATTTTACCTTTGGCTAAGTGACAGTACTATATAATTTTTTATACCAATGTTCACCCAATACAAAGCTCAAGAACCACTCAAGGTAGAGGGTTACTGTGTGGTGTTGTATGAGTGTAAGAAAAGGCAAGAAGTTCAGTTCATTGAGTTATGTAGTAAAGTTAACTCAGGACATGAAGAGGTCAAGGTTGTAGTGACTGAGAAAACATCCCGACAAGAGTTAATTCCACAAAGCAGCAGTTTTTGGGAAGAAGATCTCCAAATGGAACTTACTTATTCCTAAGGGAATGGGGATGATTCACACTTGTGTACATGGTATGGCGGGTCCCAGTTGTAAAGGTCAGGGGTGATGGGATGAATGTAGCTTGTCAGAACATTTGCCATTGAAATAATGACAGAGGAGTGAGAGGCCTGCAATGTTTCATCTGTGGGAAACGATTTGTAGGGTGGAAAATATTTCAGCACCCACAAGCCTCTGGAAACATTTTTACACTGTATTAAAACGGGCAAGTGAGTACCAGACAGCTCCAGCCAAGATATGACAGCAATGCTCCATTTTTGGTCTGATCTGGATCTCGTAAACATAATTATGTGACATTTTAAGTATTCCTAATTCGACAAAATCTTTTTTTTAATCATTTCACCCCAAGCAAGGCAATAAAGCCACTAAGACACAAGAAGTTACTGAGTGTTATAAAGCAGTATTAATGAGAGAGATCAATAAAAGAACAAGACTATAGAAGACTGAAGATAACAATTGACATTGCATTTAAATTTTTGAAGATCAACTTTGACTGGGAAGCAAGAAGCTAGAAGAGAGCTCCATAAGCATAAGTGTGAGAGAAGACACTGTTAACATAGAACTTATGGTGTTACTAGCCATTTCTACTATAAAATGATGAGATCTTGCCACCAATCTAGTACTATGCTTATTCATAAAGTCTAGGTATCATAGAGGAAAGTTCAACAGAATAATTACTATGAAAATATTTATAAAAAAACACAGGAAAGACATGTTATGGTGGTGAGAAAATGACTTTTTATTAACTATTTTTACTTACTCTACATATTCCTTTTGCATGGTTGGTAAATCCTGCACAGATCTTCTCTTGACTCACAACACCAAAGTAGTGAGAGCATTCACTGTTGGACATAATTGGTAGGCTCAATTCCTGAGCATATTTGGTTACACTGCCACCTGGAAGAAAAAAAATGAATTAAAAATATAGAAAAAAAAAAACCAAACAATATAGGAAAAGTTCATTGCAATAGGTCATCTCACAATCTAATGAATTAAAAAAGGAAACACGCCACTAGCCAGCTATTCAAATAAACAAATGCAGATTAAAAACTAAAAGTTTAAAAGTAGACTTTGAAGTTGTCAATACTTGATTAACAAAAATAGAAACATTTAAATATTAAGAAATTTTGATTTTGAATTAATTAATTTAAATAATCTGTGGGAACAGAATCTGTGAAGATTGAGGGGCAATAAGTGATTAGCCCTTTTTTGTTGTTTCCTTATTGCTATATTTTTGTATTCATCACTTTACAGTGAGTAATAATTTTTTTTGTTTATAAATAAATGTCCGTTTTTAAAGCCATAATAAAAATTTATACCCCTAAATGCCATCTGTCTGTGATTTTTAGTACTCATTCTTTAGTAGAATTTTTAATTCCCTCTTTTTTTTAGTCATTGTGCACATATTTATGCTTTGATTGAGCTCTGAAGTTCGAGAAGCAATAACTGGGTAGCCTTTTTTCTTGTTTAGTTTTTGTCATATTTTCAATTCACCACTTTACAATGGGTGATAATACTTTTTGCTTATCCTTGCTCTTCTTCCTACTTTAATTTAATATATTTGTATATATTGATATGTACTTTTAAAAATGTCTGTTTTTATCCAAATTTATTAAATGAAGCATTGGTTTTAATATTTCACTGGTTTGTCTTTTATTCTTTCTTTTTTTTTATCACAAAATAGGTTCAGGTCATTTTTATATTCCTATGACTGTTAGGTGAGCAACGTGGATCAGAAATAAAGAAACTTTTGCTAAAAGTCTATTCTTTATTTGCAATACATTCTGCTTATTTAACAATCATAGAATGTAAAAAGGGACTTCAGCATTGTGATAAAAGGCAACAAAAAAAAGATGAATGCTCAACCAATAAGAAGAAAATCTCTTCATTTATTTATACAGTGTAACCCGGATATAAGAGAGTTGTCGGGACCGGAGAAGAAGTATCTTATATCCGGGTTTGGTCTATTATATATACATTAACACAGGCTCTAATTTGGGACCAGAGAAAATCTATCTTATATCCGGGTTTCTCTTATATCCGTGTCTCTTATATCCGGGTTACACTGTATTATATACATGCAGACTATTGTCCTTGTTTTGTTGTTGTGCCCTCTGGCCTTAATCAGGTGTTTGTCGATCTGGGTAACCTTCTGGAAATGATGAATTGAACCTGCTATTTAATCTACAAGGGCAGATTGTTTTCATTCTGTTGACCATGTCTAGTTCTTATTTAGTGCTGCTCAGCTTTTGCTTGCTCTGTTTACAGTGAGTCTAAGTTAGCACTACCTGACCCAGGGATTGAATTCAAAATTACTATGTTATCAAATTCATGAATGAACAATTTAATTTCCTAGGGTGATCAGTCAAATTGCTTTCATCTAATTTAATGGCCATTTTCAAGGATTTTGGTTGTCCTATTGTAAATGTTATGTAAGTGCTATTGTAAAATAATTATGTAGGACATACCACCACTTGCTTATCAAGATGGCTAACTCTACATTTCTCAAAACATGGCTCCATATGTGCACTTTTAAACCGGCATGAAAATGTACCAACCTCAATATGTAACATAATTGTTGAGAACACAAATGTGATATGCATCACCAACTGCAAAATGTGTTAAAAAATAATTGACGTCGTTATGAAAAAAATGACAAATCTAAACGACATCAACTATGAACATAGCCACAATGTACTAGCCATATTTGGAAATTAAAAATATATCTCCATTCCAGCAACTTTAAACTTTTTATAAGAGCACTAACACGACATTTAAAATAGCACAAAAATGGCTAAGAGATGAATTGAGTGCACTCAGAACAAACAATAATTTGTGCAATTTCTAGATTCACTATGTTCCAAAAATAAATATCTTGTTTGCATACAAGAAAAATATAATAAAAAAACTTAACAGAAATGCCTTGTCAGTCATTTTAAATGAGGCCTATATATATATATATATATATATATATATATATATATATATATATATATATATATTGTTAAATATAACAGACAATGAATGTCTATTATGTTTGATCATGAGGCATTGTAAGCTTTGTATAGTGGCTTTAATTTCGGGAGAAAATAAAGACAAAAACTGTCCAACATGTGGATATTTTTTATTATGCTGTTCGTCGATTTAAGACTTCGGCTCACTTGAGCCATCATCAGAGTGGTTATATGGACATTATAACAGAGAGGTTCACCATCAATGACATCCTGTTATGTTTACATAGAAGTTTGCCATACGACGATATGTTTTGGAACTTTAGATTTGTTCCATTATCAAGCAATGTTTACTTTTGATGAAAATGATTTACTTTTGAAAACAGAATGGTATTTATTGAAGAGTTAAGAAGGAGTGGGGGAAACAAGATTTCAAAATTTTATGGGTATGTTCTGTTTGACCAATTAAAAGACAGGTCAAAGCTAAAGCAGAAAAGTGAAAAATATAGGTTGGAGGTTAGGGGTGTGTATTATTCATACTTATCTAGATGAACTATCATTTTTAGATGTGTTACCATTATTTCCAGTTAAGAATATAATTTTAAGATACAATGAAATAATCATATATATATATATATATATATATATATATATATATAAACAGTTTAATTTTAGAATTACACATTCTCGTTTTTTTAATATTTTCCATTTTACTGTGGGGTTTTTATTGAGTTTAAGTAGATGAAAACCCAGATGTTAAGAAATTTTAAAATTTCAGGGAATTAGAATTATTTTTTTATATGTCAACATTTGAAGAGTTAGAGGGGATGGGAGTTGGGGTGTGTTCAAATATCGAGATAAGAACAAATTCAAATTTCATAATATAGTTTTGCCCTAATTAGCCACCCAAAATCACTCCCCAATTCCCATATAAAAAAAATAAAAAACAAAAACTAATTCTAATTTTGATAGTGGAATTTTGGCTTATTTAGCTACCCTAAGGTACTCCTCTCCCCCTCTAAAATATTTTATACTATATTAATTATAATTTATAAACTTTCCTCTACTTAGAATATCTCCCTAACTCTCCTTCTCCCTTACGTCTCTTTATCTATATATTTTTAAAATTTATTTTTGGGTTCATTTTCATTTTCTCCTTCAATTTCTTCTTTACTTTTAAATTTAAGTTAAAATTTGTGTTTTCTTCTAATACCCCCATTTTTCATCATAAGTTTAATATTTTGTTTTTTTAAAAAATAAAACTTCTCCCCTTTTAGATAGATACCCACCATCCTATGTTTCATGCCTAGCATCCTAATGAAACAATGAAAAGTGTAAACTCTATATTAGGTGTTTTTGGCAAGTTATGGTTTAGGTTGACCCTTTAGTTTCCAATATCAACTCCTCATAGTTAACTGCTACTGCCTGCATCCTCTAACCTTACAGACATGAATTTCATGCCACACTGGGGTTGAAAAGACAGATGACCACTTTTGTCATCTGCTGAAATAGCCTATTCCCCATATGAGGTAAAAGGATTTATTTGATTATTAATTATATTGCTCTGTATAAATAAAATACATCAAGCATTTTTTGTGGATCAGGTCTAATATTTTTATATTACTCGGATCCACTTGGATTAAATACCAACGGATTTTTTACTTTACTATATATATATATATATATATATATATATATATATATATATATATATATATATAATCTTCTTACTCTGGAACCTTCCTAAACAAGAGAATGGGGGCTTGTAAGCAAGTGTAGGCATATGAACAAGTTTTTGTTTAGCCATTTAGCCCCTGATAAAGATGAAAAATAAAAATAAAATATATATGTGGAGATTTTATTTTATTCAATGAATATAAAATATCCGTGTGCAAAAGAACTGACCATTTTTTAAGCACTCGGGATTGATTTATTGCTGAGAAAAATTTAGAAGATTCCCAAACATATAATATTTACACTATATTTGACTGCCTGAAAAAACTTTGAGCATTCTATTAAACAAATTACTTGTTAACTTGTATTTGACTGAATTATATTTCTGTTGAATGATTAATAATATTGTATATATATATATATATATATATATATATATATATATATATATATAAAATTGTGTATTTGGGTAGCAATCCATTTTTATACAAGTTTCACTGAAGATAACTGACAAGGCACTGCGATTAATTTTTTATTAAATTTTTCTTGCATTCGTACATGTGATTTCCTTATAGTGGACAGAATTATCTTTATGAAGTTTTCTAGAGTACACAGACTGGTAGACAAAATAAATAATGTCTAAGATAAACGGAGCATCTACCCAAATATGGGTCTCCACTAAAAATAATGTTTGAATTAATAAAAAGTATATAATTCCTGATGTTTCCTGATGACTGCCTGAAAAAACATTGAGCATTGTATTAAAAAAATTACTGTTAAAAATTACCTGCATTTGACTGAATTATATTTCTGTTGACTGATTAATAGTTTATATTGTGTGTGTATATATATATATACAGTGTAACCCGGATATAAGAAAGTTGTCGGGACCGGAGACGAAGTCTCTTATATCCGGGTTTCTCTTATATCCGGGTTTGGTCTATTTTGTTTAGGTAAGTATGGCTCTAATTTGGGACCAGAGAAGATCTATCTTATATCCGGGTTTCTCTTATATCCGGGTTACACTGTATATATATATATATATATATATATATATATATATATATACACACCTTTGCACAGGCATATAATTTTTCTTGACAGACTCTATCTTACACATTTTTAAGTCTACCATTCATCTATACATTGAATATTGTTGCCACATGTGGTCTGGTGCTTCTACTATGTATTTAGTGATTCTTGATAAAATCCAAATAAGAATCTGCAATGTTATCAGTGCTGACTTGGCATTTCAGCTTCAGTCAATTGTTCTGATGAGCATTCCTTTTTTGATTTGCATTGGAGTTAGTTTTTCAAAAATAGTAATTTTTATTCCCCCCACCCCCTACACCAACAGATTGTACATCTGGGGACTAGTTAGGACTTTTTAGAGAAACTTTTGCATTAAGGTGGCTATAGTAAGAATGGTAAGTGAGAATGTGTTGTTTTGGTGTAAGGAAAATTATAGTACATTCGGGTGTGTGATTGTGGCTAGCTAAGTTAAATATAGGACAGTTTAAAACCAACCTTCTTCACCCCCACCCAGCTTTTGGCATTGTGCCACATTTTCTGTATCTTACAGAAATAAATATGGCTTTCCATTTTGGTATCTCGACAGATTGTACTAGATTGGTAGTTAGGTCTCCCCATTTTACAGTTGAAATAACTAGATGTAATCATAAGTTCTATTCTAATAGTTTCTTCTCTCACACTTCTCACTTGTCAAACTCTCTTCTGGATTCTTGTTTCCCAGTCAACTTTGATCTTCAAAAATTTAAATGCAATGTCAATCATTATCTTCTATATTCTTAATTCCTGTTCTTCTATTGTTCTCTCTCCTTAATAATGCTTTTTTTTCTTTCTCTTATTCTTTCACAGTAAGCCATTGTGTATTAGTGGCTTTATTGCCTTGCTTTGGGTGAAATGATAAAAAATAAATAAAAAGAAACTTCTGGTCTATTTTCTGAATTTTGGACATATTCAAATATAATGTTTGATTATGTATCACCATTTGTGTTTCAAGAGTCATTTACAATTTACAGTTTTTATTCATGTTATGATCCTGCTTTAAGAAAGGTTGAAAATTATATCTAAAATATGAGGTCAACAAAAAAAATTTGCAAGATATTTTTTGTTACTTACCACCTTGAGTGCAACCCCAACCCTTCATCATGCACATGGTCCCTGCCTCAGGAAAAAGGATATCCTCCTTTTCGGCTAAAGGCACTGGTTGAATGGTTGATATAATTTCAGTAGGAACTGGGTGTGCCAATTTTAACAGTGCAATATCATCGTGAAAATCTGTTAAAGTTATAAGAAAAATTATGGTAATAATTTATTGGACATTTTAATACTTTTGGTCAGCAAATATGAAAGAATAAATTTTAATAAACTGTTGGAATTTTCTTTTTCGGTTTTCTCCTGAGTGTGATGGATTTTATTAGATGTTTTGTACTTTAGAATTTTAATTTTTTTTCGGGACTGATCTACAGTAAATATTTTGTTTTTTGAAATATAGTGAACAACAATCATCTGAAGGTTGCTGGCAAATTTCATAATGAAGATGTTTCATTAAGTCAATAAATTCTTTTAAATAAATGAACCAAGTGAACAAAAGCTTATTCATGTATAAAAATAAACCTCACTTTATATTAGTTGATATTTAGATAAGTCAAAACAATGCACAAAATCTATATAAATATATATTTTATAAGTAAAAGCTGAATCAATTTATATTAATTACAATTTTGGCGTTGTGTTTTATTGTTAAAACAAACTAAAAACCATAGTCAACTATTTACTATTGATGGATGTTTTATGATGTTTTGTTTTATATTATCATCAGTATTTGATGGATTGGTCAAATTTGACATGAAGATGGATTTTTTGAGCACTTAAGGAAGATCAAAGTTACTTTAAATGACTTGAAAAGCCATCACAGTCACCACTGTACTATCTATCTATCTATCTATCTATCTATCTATGTTTGTGTTTTGTTCTGTCTATCTATCTTGGTTTCTTGTCTAGTTTGGTCTGTTTATCTATCTATCTATCTATCTATATTTTTTATTTTGATCTATCTATCTTGGTTTCTTGTCTGGTTTGATCTATCTATCCATCTATTTATCTATCTATCTATCTATTTTGTTCTGTCTATCTTGGTTTCTTGTCTAGTTTGGTCTATCTATCTATCTATCTATCTATCATGGTTTCTTGTCTATCTATCTATCTATCTATCTATCTATCTATCTATCTATCATGGTTTCTATTTTGTTCTTTCTATCTATCTTGGTTTCTTGTCTGTCTGTCTATCTATCTATCTATCTATCTATTTGGTCTGATATATCTATCTTGGTTCTTGAGTCACCAAATCTTAAATGTAAGGGTTTGCTTACTATTGCACATCTTAATTTTTAATTAATATTTTAATTCCAGCTTCATAAAACTTTTTGAAAATGGTTGTAATTCATTTAATAAAGGTTTTTCTTTGTGAATATATAGTTTAACTTCGATTTGTTGATAACCTGGAAAAAAAGAGACAATTTCTTTAATACTATCTTAAGTGTTCATTTACTTTTGTGCAGCACTGTGTGTGTATATATATATATATATATATATACATATATATATATATATATATATATATGTGTGTATGTATATATGTATGTTTATATGTATGTTTATATGTAAAAATTCAGTTATAAATAAAATATAAATAAAGACAAAAGGATAACTATCTTTGCCAATGAGTTTTGTCACCTGAGGGACTTTATTAAGATAAATATAAGGATTTTATTTTGCATCTTCTGTTTATAAATACATATTGTAAAATAAAATTCTTGCATTTACCTTGATAAGTTACAGTATTTTTATAGGTGAAAGTGGTCAATATCAAGGTAAGAGCATGTGTAAATATAATTGTGGACACTGATATAAATATATATATATATATATATATATATATATATATATATATATATATATGTATATTTGTGAAATTTTTTAAACTTTAATAGTTAATAAAATTTAAAATGAGATATTTGTGTATATAAAATAAATACTATTTTACATTTATTTTAATATTTCCCTATATACACATCTTGTTCATAGTTCACAGCTATTTATTTTATTCACAAATATTTATTTTTAGCCAAGAGTAAATCATTATCTATCCCTCTTATCCTCATAATTATTTCTTACCACCTCCTCTTCCCTCCATTTTACCTAATCTCATTCATCATTAGCATTTTTATTGTAATACTCTACCATGAGTGGGTGAAATTTAGTTAAAAACAAAGAAAGACATGTATTCCCTTCCAATCACTAAGTCAATTTATGTGTTGTTGTTGTTGTTATGGAGCTGTTGAGAACTAAAAATGATGTACAGTAGAGGAAAACTGATTTCAAAACTTGTTAAAGAATCTTTCTTTTTTCTCAAATGTCCTTCTGATCCAACTTAAATGAATCTACTGGAGACAAGCTGCAAAGTCATGTGATTCCAAATATGTACATAAATTTTATTTTTTTAGATATTCATGAAAAATTGAAGAATTGTGACTGTTGGTAAGTACTTATTTGATGAGTTTATAAAAATGACCATCTTACAAAATGGCACCTGGAGAAGATTCCATTAAAACAATGTGACAATTTTCTTTTGATCATTGTTTTTTTTTTGACTAGGAAGGAAGTGTTTTTCCTGTCCCTGCTTTTCACACCATTTTTTAAGTACTTCTTCCTCTACACACACACACACAGACACACACACAGACACACACACAGACACACACACAGACACACACACAGACACACACACAGACACACACACAGATCTATGTGTGTGTATATCTGTATAGTACAAAATCTGATATTAACTGAATTATGATTTGAAATTTTCACTGTATAATTATATAATTGATATTCATTGACAAAGAATAATAATATATTGGAAAATAAGTATTTATTATGTAAAATAAATACTTTCTTATCATTAAGGTGTCTACTTATTGATATAGCCATATATGTTAGAGTTTTATGGTCTCATATATATATGAAGAAATATAGTCTTAAAGTGTGCTATATTTATGGGATAAAGTGCTCAATATCAGAGATAGAGCGTGTGTAAATATAAAAGTGAACATAGAAGTCAACACTTAGAGGCGACAGTCTGTTTCATGCTAGATGCAATCATCATGGCCCGATGATTGCATCTAGCATGAAACAGACTGTCGCCTCTAAGTGTTGACTTAGCAGCTTGAGTGGAAGTTACTTCTCACTGATGGAATACAGAAATATCACTTCTCACTGATGGAATACAGGAATATATATATATATATATATATATATATATACACACACACACACACACACACACACACACACACACACACACACACACACACAGTGATTGAAAAGTGACTCCCCATTTTAAAATACTTATAATTTATTTATTAGCTATAATTTTTACAAGAAATGGATATGAGTGGAAAGCATTTCACATTTGGTTTTGTTTAAAATTTGATATGGGCACCAGATTTTGCAACCAGCTTCTCAAGCCACCCAGGAATTGTGTTAACTGATTTCACCAGGAACTCTTTTGGTATAGAACAAATAACTTCTTGTATTCACCCTTCAAGTTCTTCCAAAGTCTTGGTTTGGTATAGTAGAGAGTAGACTTTCTCTTTTAACCAATTCCAAAGAAAAAAGTCACAGGGTGTTAAAGTCAGTACTGCTGACTGGCCATTCATAGATAAAATAAGGAATTACTTTTCAATCACCCTATATATATATATATATATATATATATATATATATGTATGTATGTATGTATGTGTGTGTGTATGTGTGCGCGTGTGTGTGTATATATATGTGTGTGTGTGTAAAATATCAGATTGAGTATATCTGTAAAAGGACAATATGAATATAGATAAAGGAAAACATTGCGTTTTCTCCTCTGTGGGGCTTTATCATTTGTCTTGATAAAGTCCCACAGAGGATGAAATGTGTTGGATAAGATAAGTTTTCCTTGTCTTTATATATATATATATATATATATATATATATATATATAAGATAATGAAGAAGATAAAAAGAACTTATTTTACGGCAATATCTTTTGATCGAAATAGTCCAGTGTTTCCGGCATTGAAGTATACTCTAGATCAGTGCTACTCAAAATGTGGTATGCATACCAGTGCCAGTACATGTTGGTACGTGGAAAGTTTCCAGAAAGCAAAGAAAAAGTAGTAACATTCCAACTATGGGAGACGCTTGATATATCTGACTCTTTTTTTTTTAATATTTTCATTTTAGTTTTATACTAATTATGGTTACATTTTTCAATTACTCACTCATGCGAAAAGTCATTGCTATACAACTAACAAATGCAATATAATGAACAGCAAAGCATTGAACTGAAATACATAAGACAATGCCATCATGATGATGTGGCATGTGACTGTGTGGGAACCACACCTAGAAATATCAAAAGGTAATTTTCATGGAAATATATTTCTACAAAATCAATATAAAATGGTTGAAATGTTGTGAGTATGAGTTTTTTGGCTGATATAATAAGGAATATAACAATGATAATTCTTAATGTAAAAAATTAAAACAAAATCTCTGAAGAAAGGCTGGAGTGAATAATAGCTGAAACTTTGTGAATATAACAATCAAGATGAGCATACGGGTCCAAATAATAAAGCATATAATAGTGATAATTCTTCATCTCAGAAATGTTGACTTAAACTTTCAGATCTACGTTACCTGAAATAATCATGCACTTCTACAAGGAATGAATCACACATGTCTTATAGTTGTAAGTGATAAAGTTAATTTCATGTGGATATGAAGAGTGAATTATGAAGTGTATTAGGGAATTTGAAAGTTGAGTCAAAGATTATATGCTTGCATTTAGGAATCAAAAGTTATGTAAATGTAAAAAAAAAATATTTGAATGTTTGCAGTTACTCAATAAAAGGAAATGTTGTATCCTTAAAGAGGTTACAAATAGACAAAGGTGGTACTCGACTGAAGGAACAACATGTGCATAGATGAAAGAAGAGAGGTTTATTGTAAAAGAGAATACACTACTGAAAGACAGGGAATTGGGTGGCAGCTTTCAAAAGCAAGGTTATTTACCTTACCTCCCCGCGAGGCAGGATGTGGCACAAGGACGTTTTTTAATGTGAGGCAAAACCGAGCCCGTAGGCCCGGGCAAAAATTCCCCATAGACCCCGTAAAAAATGGGGTCGGGTAGCTGTCTACTACTCCAGATGAGACTGTGCCCTTTGGCATAGCCTCGTTTGGGTTCCTCTCTGCCCGAAGGCAGAGAGTTTGACTAGCACAGCTGGAGACGAATCTCCAACTAATTGCTGAAGCAAGCCCCCAGGTATATCCTGTGCTCACCATATATAGCTCCTGATATAGTCAGTCCTCATAGGGGATAGGGAGGGTGGGACATTCCATTACAACAGGAAACAAATGACTTAGGTTTAACGTTTGGTTGTTTTGGCCAACAATGCAAATTGCTACAAAACCAAAACATTAACCTTAAAACTCAAGGCATGTTCTTAAATAGCATCATCAGATCAAGACTTTCATATTGATCTCATGCATGGCCACAAACTTATTCAGAAATATCTAAACTGTCAGCTATGCACAACCACTTTCTCAGATTAATGGTTAAAATGTCTTTGAGAGAGTGAAGCATGTAGGTCTCAGTGAGGACCATCGCTGTTTGAACCTTGGGAACTGGTGCTGCAGAATCACAAAGAACTGTTCCAAATAACAGAAAACACATCACTTGAGGACTCCCAACAGTGGCATCAACAATAATGGATAGCACAAAGAGAAAATAATTGCATAATCAATTAAGTTAGGAAGGAAATTCCCATCAATACTGGAAAGAGCAATAATTGGACTCAAGAAAACTAGTTTCCTGAAAAAGTGAAAGATTTTCTAAATTTCAACTGACAATAGCACTAGCTGCTCGGTCAATGAATGCTGAATGTTTCCACATAAGGAAACATCTAATATTACCATTACCATGAGTAAAGTATAAAGAACAGTAGATGTTATCTAGAAAATGAATTGTAACTAAAGAAAGGAGTGTTACATGTGCCAACCAAAGAAAAGAGTATATTTAATATTTAATTTAGTATCTTCTAAATAGCCAGAAATAAAATATATAGAGATAAATCTTTGAAAACATATAAAAAATAATTAAAAAATTCATAATTTGGGTTAGAACAAACGTTTGTAGTATTTTTAAATGAATTTCAAATAATCAGTATCACCCCATGCAAGGCAGTAAAGCCATTAAAACACAAAGGGTTACAGGGTGTGGAAGAATTAGGAACAGAAATATTAATAACGAGTGGAAAGAGAAAAGAGTAATCAGGAAGACAGTAGATAATGGCTCACACTGCATTTAAATTTTTGCAGATTAAAGTTGGCTGGAAAGCATGGAGCCAGAAGGGAGTTCTACAAGAGAGAAGTGCAAGAAATAAACTTGATGCCAGTCTAGTACTATGCTTAAATTCATAATGTCTAGGTACCATAGCAAAGAGCTCATCCATGAAAGTATTTATAGAAAAGGCACAGAGAAGCAAGCTTAAGGCAGTGGAAAAGTGACTGAAATCAAGCTGCTAGATCAGGACCAATAATATTGCTGATTCTTCTTTGGATTTTATCAAGAAGCTCAAGGGGCATTGGACCATATGTGGCAGCAATATTCAAAGCATAGAGGAACAGTAGACTTATAGATATGTAAGATAGAATCTGGAGAGAAAAATTGTCTTGCATGACACAGTAAACCAACTTTCTTAGTAGCTGACCTAGCAATAGATTCAATATAGTCTTTCCACTTCATGTCAGCTGAAAAATGCTGAAACATATTTTAGATTGTAAGAATAATTCTTTGTTGAAGGAATATTACAATAACAATCTTTTGAGAATAACAATGGTTTTTTTCATGTACAAGTCCTACTATTTAACCCATATCTGGGGGAAGAAATGGATTCATTCTCAAGGTTATTTGTGCATAAGTGAATGTAACAAACCTGACAGGAATTCGAACTTGGCTTTCCTATATCTGATCTTGAGCTGCTATTACATCACCCACACATCCACGTATGTCAGTGATATCCCACGATGACCATGATTAATTTTAATCATCATTTTAATTTGGTCATAATCAATGACTACATGCCTGCTAGAATGTTCTTGGTCATCTAGATTGAAATTTCCGCCTTTGAACTTTTGTGAATTGGAATGATTATATTAAATCAATTGCTGGGTGTGCTGCCAGGGAAGTTGGTTTACTGTGTTGTGCTAAACAATCTTCCTCATCAAAATCTATCTTGCATCTTTATAAGTGTACTCTTTGTCTGTGCATTGAATATTGCTGCCACATATGATCTGGTGCTTCTGTTATGTATTTACAAGTTCTTGACAAAATCCAAAGAAGAATCTGCAATGTTATCAGTCCTGACCTGGCATTTAAGCTTCAATCACTTTCCAACCACCATAATGTAGCTTCCCTGTATCTCTTCTACAAATCCTTTTATGGTAATTGTTCTGATGAGCTTTCCATTTTAGTATCTTTTTCAGTTTAAGTGCAGTACTAGACTGACAGCTGGGTTTCATAATTTTAATGTTGAAATTTCTAAATGTAACTGAAGGTTCTATTCTAATAGCTTCTTCTCTGGCACTTCTTACTTGTGGAACTTTCTTTTGGCATCTTGCTTTTCTGTCAACTAAAATCTTTAAAAAATCAAATGCAATGTCAATCATCATATTCCGTTTTTGAATCCTTTTTTTTATTACCCTTTCTCCTTAGTAATGTTTTCTCAGTTTAAAAAAAAACATTTAAAATTCACAATCCATATATGAATTACATAGAAAGACATGTTGAAATGACACTTTTCAGAATATGTATGTATTTCAGTCACATGTGAAATGAAATCAGATATTCAAATGCCACCTACTGAAAAATTCTATAAACCTTTATACTAACAAAATTCATATAAAATCTCTATCTATAAAAGGCAGGATGTGTGTGTGTGTGTGTAATGAATGCACGGCCGCAATTTTCGACGGATTTGCACATAAATTTACATGCACATGCTCCAAGTTAGCAAGAAGGCCAAGACTGACTTTGCATTTCCCAACTCCCATCGATAGTGGAAATAATCGATTTTTTCATGCTTCTACGGCAGTTTTCATGTACTTTGCGGCCATTTTCTACTGGCCAGAGTGAAAGCCTATAGCTAGCTGCCACGAATAGGCAGGAAGATTCTATTGGCCAGTGTGAGAGCCAACAGCTGACTGACACGAATGTTAACTAGCATGCTAGCATGCAAAAAAAATCGATAGCTGCATTCATCACAAGTGGGAAAAATTTAAATCTGTATGGCACTTTACTCTAGTTGGCTCATTCGCTTGCTTAAAGTCAACGTTGTTTCTGATTCCGCAGAACTGGGTTGGGTGTGAAAAAGTATTTGTTGTTAACATTCTTTTTTGATTCGTTTTTTCAGTTATGAGTCCTTTTTGAAAAAATTTGAAGTGTGAGATAGGCAAGAAGTAAGGCATGTAGCAACATCAGCATGGCAAAGGGCACTCCTTTAAAGGCAAGGAAGGGCAAAAATATTTTAAGTCAAGTGATAGCGATTGCTGTATGAGTTGTATGATTTTTGAATCAAGTACAGGCAATGCCATGCTGCTAGTCATTAAATAAAAAATACAAGTAAGCTATAGTAAAATCTATACTTATTTTTATGAATCAATGTTATCTAGAAAGTGGAGTGTAAGAGAAGAAGAAATGACTGTCAAGTTTAGCAATCAGAAGAGAATGCCATTTAGAAAAGACCTACATTTAGCATCTGTAGATATAATTTTCAAAGATACTGTAATTCTTTAAGGTTTTCTTATACAGTTGTTGCACCTCCTAATTGCTGTTGTTCCCAGGTTCATCCTGACCCAGAGTGGTAGCACCTGTTAGGGTCCCAGCTATGGGCAAATAGTGAACCCCCACATTGCAATTTGGGTGCTGCATTAGGCTTCCTCAGTTTCCATAGTTTTACTCTTAGTTTACATATGACAGGGCGATGGTCGCTTCTGTAGTCAGCACTTAGGTAGGTTTTGCAGTGAGTCATTGCATTCCTGACTCTTTTGTTGATAGTTGTGTAGTCAATTTGGTTTTTAGTTTCTCCTCCTGGGCCTCTCCATGTGCATAATCATCTCGGATGTTCTTGGAACCTGGTCATTGACGAGTTTTATTAATGCAGTCAATTTCCAAACCATCCTGGGTATGACGACAAACTACATCCAGCAGCAAGGCCTCTGATCAGAAGGTTTTGGGAAGCATGGAACCACCTCTTAATTGCTTTTATTCCCAGGTTCAACCTGACCCTTGTTGGTAGCACCTGTTACGATCCCAGCTACGGGCAAATAGTGAACCCCCACACTGGGATCAAAACACTATGAAAGTGTAGAAATACATTTTCATAGTGAAGGTGCCGGCAGTGCATTTTCGTAATAAAAGAATTACCAGCAATACATTTTTGTAAAAGAAATGACTAATGGTTCCAAGAAAATTCAATTTTGGCATTAAATGACCCATAAGGTGTTGATATGCTGTTAAACAAACAAAACAAAAACAAAATTATAGAGTTATCTATGTTTTGTTCCTTAGGATTTTGTTGGACTAGAGTGATATTTACATTGATGTAACTACATATGCACATGAAGGAGAGGGGGTGCTGAAATTTTAAACTTTTAAATATATGTAAACCAGTTATACGTAACTCCTTATCATTTACCATTTTATAAAGTTTGAATCAATTGTCAATTAGCCGATGTTTTGCTAGCCAATCTAATAAATAGTGTAAATAAACAATCTAATAAATAGTGTGTCTATAATTCTGTGATTAGGTATTGTAACTATTTACATTATTTATATTGTTCGGACAGTTGTCCTCAATTTTATTGCCATATTCACAATGTTTTGGCTGTTGTACACTCCGCTTTTATGACACAGTGGATAAAAGTGTTGGTTAAGTGATCGTAAAAGTGACTTGACCCGAAGTGTTGTGAGTTCAATACCTGGCCACAGCAGAAGAAACAAAAACTTGGAATGTTGAGTTACTAAAAGGAATTAACTGAAACGGAAATATTCAAAGGCATGGCATGTGGAATTAGAACAATCTACCCCCATGGACTAAATAAAGGGTTTAGTTCAAAATTCCAGCTAATATCACCTGAAGAAGGCTGGAGTCTACAATGGCCCAAATGTTGTGAATATGGCAATAAAGGTGAAAACAACATTTGAACAAGGTAAATAGTATTTATAATTTTTGTTACCAATTCTCATGAACAAAGAAAATTTATAAATTCACTTTCATCATATGTTTTATTATAATTCTAATTGTTGCTTTTTAAAACAATAAACATTGCCAAAGAGCGAAGGTAGTTAAAATAATAGCAGTGTCAAGGGAAAAACTGTCCTTTTGACACTCAGTCTCATTGTTGGCATGGAGGTCCAACTTTGCCTCTTTTTTTTTAGATGTGTTTAGGTATATAGTCTAACCAATTTAATTTAGTTTCTTTATTTTTTAGTTTGTTTTTGTTTATACTTTTATCACTTTTGTTATTAAGTATCTCACATTGTGATAATAGAAGATCTGCCAAGAATGGTGAAATGTCGTAAGAACCTGGATGTAAATTTACTATGGATGATCTACATTCCCTGTGTCATGCTATTTTTTTACCAGAATCTATCTTGCATCTTTATAAGTCTGCTATTCATCCGTGCATTGAATTTAGTTAACACATCTGGTCTGGTTCTTCTGCTATGTATGTAGAGATTCTTCACAAAATCCAAAGAAGAATTTACAATATTATTGGTCCTGGCCTGACATCTTGGCTTCAGTCACATTCCCACCACTGTTACAACTTCCCTGTGTCTTTTCTATAAATATTTTCATGGCAATTGTTTTGATGAGCTTTCTTTTTTCGTATTTCAACTTCACGAATTTAAGCGTAGTACTAGATTGGCAACTAGGTCTCATCAGTTTACTGTTTAATCTGCTAAGTGTAAGTGTAAGTTCCATTCAAATAGTTTTTTCTCCCACACTTCTCCTTTGTGGAACTATCTTCTACTTCTTGTTTTCCTATCAACTATAATCTTCAAAAATTTAAATGCAATATCAATCGTTATCTTTATTTTTGTGAATCCTGTTCTTTTATTGTCCTTTCTCCTCAATAACATTTTCTTACTTTCCTTCACTCTCAGTAACCCCTTGGATCTTAGTGGCTTTATTGCCTTGCTTGGGACTAAATGATTAAAAAAAAATGGGGAGGGCAAACATTTATAAGATCATTATAGTCAAAATAATGAGTATCATGATAACAGTATTACTTGTATTGAAAATTCTAAAATATTTTCAACCAGTTTTAGAACAACAGAAAGAGACAAAAAAAAAAAAAAAAGAAATGGCAAAATTCTGAATAAACTTACCATTTATTTGGAAGTCTGGGTAAACAATCACTTTTTCAACTTTTACATTCCATTGCCTCCATTTCATCTTTCGAAAGATTTTTCCAAATATGTGCAGAACTTTCTCTCTAATGTTTGGCTATCATAAAGGAGAAAAACTTTTGTTAGTGATGGTAAGTAATAATAATAAAAGCTGATGCAGAAATATACTAAATAAAAATTGCTATGTCATGATTAGGTTAATTTGGATCTGAAATTTTTATTGTACAATATTTGATCTTTGTGAATAATATTTCTCTAAGATAATACTTAAAATAAATAATATCAAAATAGATACTGGTTAAACACCTTCTTAGATTACTGCCTCCTGATAATAATCACAGGCAGCATGATATTTGGAAGCCTCTTCCTTTTTTCCCATTGACTTTCAAAGTGACAAGACACTTTTCTTTTTGCTTTGATAGATACAAAGCATGTAAGTACTTCACTGATATAGACTAAAGACTGCCTTGAACTTTTCATAACTTCAACTTTGTGTTGTATTTTATCCTTCTGAAGTATGTCTTGTTAATATATTTATTAATTGTTGTTTGCTTGAATTTCATGTTTTCTATCTATTATTTTCAGACTCATCTGAGTTTGCCAAATATTGTTTGTGGGAGAAATGTACCAGATGGCATAAAAAGGTAATAATTTCCATTCTTGCAACAACCTTAATAAAAAATTTTATCATATTTGTTTTAATTCTAAATTTTGCTTAGAACCTAAATAATACTATAACAAACTTTAATTTGAATTATATATATTTAGTATTTTTTAAATTAATATTTAGTATTTTCAAATTTAATATTTAGTATTTTTAAATTTAATATTTAGTGTTTTCATATTTAATATTTAGTATTATATATATTTAGTATTTTCTTTAGATGTACATGATTTATTTTCTGATCACTATTCTTTATTTTTCCTACATCACTATAATTTATATTTATTTTTCTATGTATAAATTTCATTGATTGTTCATAGATATTTAATTCTTTAATATTTTACATTTATTTAAACATTTTCCTATATATAAATTTCATTGATTATTCATAGATATTTATTTTATTCAAAATTATTTTTTAAATTTTATTAACTGTTAAATTTTCAAATTAACCACATTTCTAAGTAGCAAGATTGCAACGGCAATGATTTTTTTCTTATTTCTTGGTTGCTCTGATGATGCTGTTACTGAATTAAATTTTGACAGCAGGGTAGAAACAAATTTAAACATCCAACTAGTTTTTATACATTCTGTCTCACTTAAGTTTTTTTTATATTTCATATCAGTCATAGTTGGATTGCCACTCCTAACTAAAATTATAGATGCCACAATTTTTGAAAGCCTTGCTCGATTTTCCTTTTGACTTCAGAGCAAGAATACATGCCTTTTTTTTCACCCTCCTAAATACATGACATGTTCAGAGGCATCAACTGAAGACAATGTTGAGTTTTTGATAATGACGTTCATTTCTTTCTTTACTTTTATACATGTTTTTTTTAAATACATTTATTATCACTTGTTTAAATTCTATGAATTGGGTTTTTATTACTTGGACTTGCATGAGTCTGCAAAATATTGTTTGTGGGACGAATAATATATGGAGTCATGAGAATGAGAATTCTTTCCAACCAACAACCCATTTTATCATGAATAAATATATGATGCTTGTAACTGACAATCGACAATTTTGGGGTGTTTTTATTAGTTAAATTTCTTAGAGTTTTCTTCCATTTTTAGTCCATAATTACGTTTTCATTGTGTAGTATATGTGGTCTCCTAAATATGAATAACAATTTATTGCAAGTACAATGGGAATACAAAACAAATATTACTGGATACTGTTTGAATTTCCGGGATGAGTTATCATTATTTACATTATTTACAATTATTATGAGCTTCTTATAGGAGTCAACGGCCAGCACACACATGCACGCACACACGCACACACACACACACAGATGTAATGAATTTTATTTATTAAACTGACAGATTTTTATCAGTTTAAACATTATTTTTAGTGGATACTCATATTTGAGTAGAAACACTGTTTATTTATTAAACAGTATCTTTATTTATTTTTGTCTACAGGCTTGAATATTTGAGAAAGCTATTTATAGAAAACCATGTGCTATCCAGCAGGATTTGAAGCTGTATCCCTCTGGGTAGGGAGAAACCATCATTAGATCTGATGTGCCTTATCTTGACAGAGAGTGTATATTTTTCTTTAATAAGATTTCTCAAATATTCAGGCTTGTAGACAAAAATAAATAAATATACTTTTAAAAAAAAGTGTTCATTTTGAAATTTTCTGAAGGTTGCATAGATCGACAGATATTTAAAAGATGTCAGAGGATACAATGCCCAGGATGTTTTGATAGTAACAACAAGAATGAGGACATTAGTCTGACTGTAAATAATGTAAACAAAAAACTAGTAATCAATGCATCATATTCTGGATTAAATCACCAATGAAATGTAGAGGTTGAGAAAAGCCAAAGAAAGATTTTCATGAATAGGGAAGGCAAAGAAGATCGAAAATTCCACAAACTTTTAAAGAGGTTGTTGCCATTCTAGCAGTCCAGCTATTTGCCGCAATTGGTTTTGAACTGAAAGTAAACAAAAAGCAAAAGACAGTTTAAAAATCTTGAATAATTTTAATCATTCAATAGGCACTTAGTTAAAAACAATATTCAAATACAGTGCAACCCGGATATAAGAGACCCGGATATAAGAGAAACCCGGATATAAGAGATATTTTCTCTGGTCCCAAATTAGAGCCTGTGTTAATGTATATATAATAGACCAAACCCGTATATAAGAGAAACCCGGATATAAGAGACCTATTCTCTGGTCCCAACAACTCTCTTATATCTGGGTTACACTGTATTTAAGACAATTGAGAAAATTAAATTATAACCTAAATTTTCAATATATATTATTTACAATATTTACATTGCTTGAACTGTTGCCCTCATCTTTATTGTCATATTTGCAATGTTTCGGCCATTATATGCTCTGGCCTTCTTCAGGTGATATATGTTGGAATTTCAAACTGAACCCTTTATTTAGTACACAGGGGCAGATTGTTCTAATCCCATATGCTAAGACTTTTATGGATATCTCAGTTTCAGTTAATTTCTTTTAGTAACACAGATCTCCAAGTTTTTGTTCCATTTGCTGTGGCCAGGTATTGAACTCACAACTCTTTGGGTCAAGTCACTGGATTACTTCAACCAAAACTTTTATCCACTGGCCACAGCAGAGGTGAACAAAAACTTGGAGAGTTGAGTTACTAAAGGGAATTAATTTAAACTGAGATATCCAGAAAAACAGCACGTGAACAAGAACAATATAGCCCTATGGGCTAAATAAAGGGTTTGGTTCGAAATTCCAATGTATATTACATGAGGAAGGATGGTGCATACAATGGCCAAAACATTGTGAATATGACAATAAAGATGAGGGCAACAGTCTGAACAATGTAAATAGTGTAAATAGTTACAATACATCATCTCAGAAATATAGACAGATAAGTTATATTATCAGTTATTTTTTATTATCTGATTGTACTACGAGATATTTTTTGTGGTTTTACTAGAAAAATTTATTTAATTCCCTTCTGGTTGACTAAGCTCATTGAAGTTTTACCAGAGCTCTATTGACCATATATTTTTGGATCTGATATACATTGACATATACTTCCAGTGTTTCCTTTTTCAATCTAACTCACCTGGTTTCATAGGAAGTTGCTGCCCGCTTATCATGCTGATGTCAAACATCTACTGCCATAAACCATTTGGTTAATTTCAATGGATAGATTTTTGTCTTAACTTCACACACAACTGCTCAATGCCTGCACTGGACATTTAAGCTAATTTGGCCTATCACCAGCATCTGCTCAACACTAGCATTCCGGCTTATTACTTATTTCTAGTCATGCAATGGTTTATCCTACGTCCAGCTTATCGTCTTGTTGTCAAACATCCTTTGCTGTATACATTCGGTTAATTACTACGGACAGGAATATTGTTTCGACTTTATTCAGCATCTGCATAATGCCACATTTTGAACATTGGCTTTTTCTGCCAACCTAACTTTCCAGGACACTACTGTCTTTAAGTGCATGATAACTAACTCATCTGCATTATTCAACCATTTCACAGTTATCTTATTTTGTTCAACTATACCAGTCAGTATCCTCCATTTACTTAATTCATTGTTTATTGTTCATGTTGTCATCTCCTTTCAGTTTGTTTCAACTTGTTGTGGTAGGATCCACCTAATCTGCATAGGTGACTACCGACTATATAAATAATGGTTGGTACCGGAAGACAAGGAAGCGAATACAGAGATCCAGCTAGAGACTCTGCCCGACTGCGACTTAGTCAACACATTCTCCAGGAACGGTCTTCCCAGAAATATACAGAAATACTATATGTAAATATTGTGTACACTTTCTTGTTATAATACATTCTTGTTCTAAGTACATTTTGTGTTGCATTATTATTCCATGCATTAGTCGAGATTCAACAATGAGTCAAGACTCAACACAACTGAAGCACCATTATTCTTATTCAAGTTTTGTATCAAAATTGTATATATTATGTAAATAAATTTTTGTATTAATTTAAGTTCCTCGTTTTTGTTGTCCTTGTTTCATCCTTTCAGATTTACGCCATTTATTTTTAAATGTTTGCAGGCCTCTTGTGACTCATCTTTATTCGGACACACTGGGCCATATCATATCATATCCCACCCCTCTAATGGGTCTGCAACAGACATCAACTTAGTTACAGAAACTATTAAAAGGGAGTTAAAGATGACACCCGGCTGCTTCAAGGGTATCAATTTCTGGTTTTTAGAGTTGTTGTTTTCATAGACTAGTTGCCAACCAAGACTAGAGAGTCTGTGTCTTCCCTGTTATAGTTGGAGTGAGAAAAGATGAATTCAAGCCTTTCTTATAGGAATTAGTGTTAAGCAAACACAAATTGTTTAAGACAGAATTTGAACTTGCTGGTTCAATTTTTCATGTTGTTGACCATTAGGCACCTGTTTCTGTATTATCTGCTAGGATGGTACAAATTATAGACTACAGCAAAACAAGAGAAGTTGTTTAACTCATATACACATATATATATATATATATATATATATATATATATATATATTATGTAGTTATTTCAAAGCATTAAAGATGAAAGTAACTTTGAAAAACAGTTAATCAAGGAATAATTTTTAAGTAATATTCAAATGTGCCTGCTACTACACTTAAAATCTCATGCCAGGAAGGCATTGAGCCCATGAGAGCCACATTGTCCCTCCAGCTCACATGGTATTGACAGAGCATCAGAACATCCTTCAGCACCAGATTAATCTGTTGGAGATCCTGGTAGATGACATCCTTCCAGCATCTGCGTTATCTGCCCTGACATTTTTGTCTGTTTTCAAATGGTGAGCCAAATTGGTCGCTGACTCGTAGAGTTGTCATCAGCTTATTGAGAGAAAGAAGAGTCAATTACCTTTGATAGCAACAGAGAAACTGAGTAAATGAATAGAAAGTTTGTTGTGTAGAAAGACCTTCTCTACAGTATTTACATTAGTCGGACTATTGTCCTCATCTTTGTCGCCATATTTGTCACAACGTTTCGGCTGTTGTACGCTCTGGCCTTCTTCAGGTGGTTGGAATTTTGAACTGAACCCTTTATTTCGATCACTGGGGTAGACTGTTCTAGTTCCACGTGCCATGTTTGATGGATGTCAGTTATCAGTTATCTTCTGCTAATTTTCCCTCTGAAAGTTCTCCACTGCCTTAACCGGGCATTGAACTCACACTCTTTGGGTCTGTCACTGGATCTAACCAACGCCTTTATCCACTGTGCCATGTGTCCTGAAGAAGGCTGGAGTGTACAACGGCCGAAACGTTGTGACAAATATGGCGACAAAGATGAGGACAATAGTCCGACTAATGTAAATACTGTACATAATACCTCATCTCAGAAATATAGACAGACCTTCTCTACACTATTATTGAAACACAGACTCATTCATCTGCCATGAGTAGAACATCTGCTTATGGAACAGTGGAATAAAAGTGGGGCACTAAAGCATAGGGCTTTCAGTCACACTGAACTACTGTATTCTCAATCCATGTTCTCATGTGATTAAACCCGTCTTCACTCAATCCTTTGTTTCCAGTGTTTTCCTTACAGTCTTACTAACTAGCAACTATGCGTGTTATACAAACATTATAACAGAGTTTTTTTTATAAAAAAAGACCAGAGTCGTGTTCTTACATAGCCTCATCAGATTGATTTAATTATAAATAAAGATAAGTTTTTGATATTGGCCTAGGGAGATGATCTCAAAACTCATTGTTGTCTGTTTTCATATGGTGGGCCAAACTGGTTGCTGACTTGTAGAGTTGTCATCAGCTTATTGTTGAACATGATCGAGCCAACAAACATGGCACTGAATGATGGCATTGAGGACGTGTGGATGGCCAGTTCTCTGACGAAGCTCCTCATTTGACACAGGTATCCACTTGATGAACCTGAGTATGTGTGACTAAATGTGCCTAAATAATATTAATAAATAATTAAGTGTATATATGCCATTATTATGTAATATTTAAGTGTAATTATATAAGGCAACATAAATGCGGATTTACAGAAGTATGCTGAGCATACCATAGATGGAGAATGGAAGCAACAAAGAAGTCTTATACTCAGAATCAGAAAGAGACAGCTGAAATTTCTTGGACACAATGTGGAAAGAAGGCTTGGAGAATTTGACACTCTGTTGTATCTTGTATTTTCAAGATAACAGAGAGAAATAATGAGGAAGACAATCTCAGACGTAAGTAGTGAAATAGAAGGTTTACTACATGTAATTACACTTAGCAATTGACCTAATGCTAATTCTGCTCAATTCCACTTAACTCTGCTTATATCATAAATGGACGATTCCATTCACTTATGTCCTATATGACACACTCACAGGACATATCAAAGTCAAAAGGGATAGGAGGCAGTGGGCCACCTACCTGACCAGCTTATATGAATATGAATTATACTTACTTTTCACCAAAAAAACAGTGAGCTGCAGACATAACCCATTGGTCAGAGATGAGTGATCCTCCACACCAGTAGTACCTGTAGACAGGGAAAATGCCAAATATTCGACTGATGACAACCTTTGATTGTAAAGAGACCAGCCAAGGCCAGCGCCCTCTCGGTATTGAGTGACCTCCTATGAGTGCCATGGCAACAGGGGGATGAAAATTTGTGTCATTGTGGCCTGTAATGTTGGGAAGAAAAAAAATGAAAAATGAAAATTAGGCTTAAAAAAAAAACTGATAATTTTTATCTACAGCATAAAGTATATGGCAACATGACCTCAACCCCCAAAACCAATGCTACGTTTATTATTACAGGATGTGGTTTAAATAAACAAAGAGAGAAAGAAGAGACAATTACCTTTGATAGCAACTGAGTAAATGAGGAGAAAGTTTGTTGTGTAGAAAGACCTTCTCTATATTATTATTGAAACACGGACTCATTCATCTGCCATGAGTAGAACATCTGCTTATGGAACAGTGGAATAAAAGTGGGGCACTAAAGCATAGGGCTTTCAGTCACACTGAACTACTGTATTCTCAATCCATGTTCTCATGTGATTAAACCCGTCTTCACTCAATCCTTTGTTTCCAGTGTTTTCCTTACAGTCTTACTAACTAGCAACTATGCGTGTTATACAAACATTATAACAGAGTTTTTTTATAAAAAAAACCAGAGCATTGAGTCATGTTCTTACATAGCCTCATCAGATTGAGACTTTCATATGGATGCTATGCATGGTGCCAAAACCATCCAGAGGTATCTAAACTCTCAGCTGTATACAACCGCTTCCTAAGATCAATAGTGAAAAAAGGCTTGGAGCGAGTAAAGCCAGAAGGTCTTGGCAATGATCATCCTTCTTTGAATATTGTGGCCTGGCACTACAGAAACATAAACAAAGAGCTGTACCAAATAACAGAAACTTCATTACTTGAGAACTACCAACAGCAACAACAACTAAAATGGATAATAACTTGAAGAGAAGATAATGACATAATCAATATGTTAACATTCTACACCAGTTCAAATAGAAGGTTTGTAAGGAAACCCCCATCAATACTGGAAAGAACGATAACAGCTACTGGACTTGAGAAACCTGTTTTCCTAAAAAAGTGTTTTAAGAGAAAGATTTTAGAAATTTCAACCAAAAACAGTACTAGCTACTTGGTCAATAAATGCTAAATGTTTCCTTGTAGGGAAATGGCAAATATTACCATTATCATTGTGGATAACAAATGTCTATATAAGGAGGTAATAAATAGTGATTTCTTTTCTTTTTTTTTGGTTGCTTTGCGGATACCAGAGTTAAAACAGAGGAGAAGCAGGAAGAAGAATTAGCCATAGAGAGAAGTAGGAGAGAAAAAAGAGAAAAGAGACATCTTAAGTGTGATCAAGAATTGGTAAAAATGAGATAAACCCTACAGCCCAGATATAATTTCCCCTCTAGTTCTCTTATTTAGACTGCAATAAACCTCACAGTATTATGAAGCCAGGCTATTGTACTGGTCATCGACAGCATTTGGGTAAACATTAGTCTGTACTAGACACACCTCAATTGATTTTTGTATCTAATTCTGAGAAGAGTCATTATTGTTCCAAGAGTTATTCAGATAATTGACCAAATTATTTTCTTTTTCATCATTTCGCCCCAAGCAGCAATATAATGCTGCTAAGATGCAAGGGGTTGCTGGGAGCAAAAGAGAATGAGAAGACATTAGTGAGGAGAAAGGACAATAAAAGAACTTGTTTCAGGAAGACAGAAGATGCTGATTGGCATTTAAGTTTTTGAAGATTGTATGTGGGAGAGAAGCAAGAATTCAGAAGGGAGTTTCACAGGCAAGAAATTCAAGAACAGAAACTATTAGAATAAAACATATAGTTGCGTCTAGCTAGTTTAACAGTAAAATGGTGGGACTTAGTTGCCAATCTAGTAGCATGCTTAAATTCATACAGTCAAGGTACCAAGGAGGAAAGCTCACCAGAACAATCACCATGAAAATATTTGTAGAAGAGACAGAAGGAAGCCACATCATGGTATAGGGAAATTGACTGAAGTCAAGTGTATCAATTATATTGTTCTGATAATGTTTCAGCCGATTTATTCTACAGCCATCTTCAGGTACACAACTCATAGAGAAAGCTTCTTTTCTTTTGTGAAAGTAGAACATCATGACAAACAGAAAATTCAAAATGGATAATATGCCTGAAGGGCATAAAATGTATTGGACAAAGTGTTGTGGCGATAATATAAATAACACAATTAAATCATTTGTCTGAATAACTCTTTGAAAGACAATTTTTGTGAAAATTATATTAAAGAGTGTCTTTTAGGAATGTTCAATAAAGAATTAATGTATTGGGTCAGAATAAAAGTTTGTAGTGGACTACTGTCTTCATCTTTCATAACATTTGGGCTGTTGAGCTCCTTGGTCTTCATCAGGTGCTTGTCGATCCGGGTAATCTTCAAACTGAACCCTTTATTTAATCTATGAGGGTAGATGTTCCTCATTCTGCTGGTCATACGTAGGAATATCTTGTGTGTTTATTATTTAGTATTGTTCATTTGTTGTTCACCTTGTTTCCGCTAAATGCAAATACACACTGCCGACTTAGGGACTGAACTCACAATAACTATGTCCCAAAATTTGTGACCCAATGCTTGAATCCATTAGGCTATTGTCTTGAGTGGAGAACCTGGAGCTTTAAACCTAAACTACCTGCAGATGAGTGCTGCTACTGCTTGTCAACAAAGATGAGGACAATATAAATAATGTTTTTTTTTAATCATTTCACCACAAACAAGGCAATAAAGCCACTAAGATACAGGGGGATAATAAGGAGAGGAAACAATAAAAGAAGAGGAATCAAGAAGACAGTAGATAATGATTGATATTACATTTAAATTTTTGAAGATCAAAGTTGTTATTTTACTTTGATCTTCAAATTTGTAAGTTCTATACTAACAGTTTCTTCTCTTGCACGTCTCAGTTGTGGAGCTCTCTTCCAGCTTCTTGCTTTTCAGTCAACTTTGATCTTCGAAAATTTAAATCGTTATCTTCTCTCTTCTTACTTCCTGTTCTTTTATTGATCTGTCTTCTCAATGTTATTGGTCTGGAGAGGTGATCCCCGTGTGCAGCACCCTTGGAAACTGCCTTAAAAACTGTACCATGGGTTGATCCAAGCCTTGTGAGTGAAATTGAGTAGTTGTAAATGTTTGCTGTGCTTAGACAAATTCACGAGTCATTGTGACTGAAGGTTTGAGTGTACAAGGCTTGTTTAAACTGTTGATTATGACAGATGATGTGCTCTCTCCCAGAAACTGCAACTAAGGTCCATTCAGCATAGTAGCAGTATAAACCACAGGTGGGCTGTGAGGGTGTTGAACAAAGACAAATGTGCCTGAGACAAGGATTGGTTAACCACCCTAGCAGATAAGTATACTTAGATATGAGTGGCTATACATTATCTATCTATCTATCTATCTATATATATATATATATAAAGATACAATAAGAATAAATAGAGTACAATTCCAATGTTCATAACATTTAATTAAAAAGAGGGCTTTTTTTCATAAAAAGAGGTTGTATTTTGCTTTTAAATCTAAATAAATCGTTCACTCGCCAGTAATTTACAATCACCTGATGAGATGCATTGATACGCATCAAAACATGAATGCAATTGTGTAGTGATTTTTACATGTTTTCGGTGTAATATCCTAAAATAAATTACATATATATATATATATATATATATATATATATATATATATATATACTTAGATATGAGTGGCTAGCCATTATCTACTGATCTATCTATCTATATATATATATATATATATTAATGTATATTTGGGAAGCAACCTTTCTTTTAAACATCTTTCATTAAATATGGCAGACAAGGACGATTTAATCAATTTTTTATTTAGTTTTTCCAGCATTCTTACATTTTTTCCATTTTATAAGAGCAAGGGAGTACAGACATTTTCCATAATTTTCATTGTCCCAAGTGCTTTCGACCACTTATTTAGCCATTTTCAAGGGGGTTTTGTTTCCTTGTCTGCCATATTTAATGAAAAATATATATGTGTCTGTGTGTGTCTGTGTGTGTGTACGTAACTAGGTAGCAAGTGTTCATTTAAACATGTTTTATTGAAAAGTATAGACATTTTATGTCTATTAAGTTTGATGATCTTTTCTGTATTACAAATGATCTTTCACAAAATTGGCTGCTGCAGATATACAAAATTTCCATTATAATAGTCAACAATATAAATAGTGAAGCCATTGTTAATAAACATTTGTTTTATGTTACTTAATTCTTTAGGAAAATTGTACGATCACTGAAGTTAAACAATATCGAGTATGGTCAATACCTAGATAGGTGACCCTTGGGGAATACTAAGTGCTATAAGCTTGGGTGTGCAGGTGGTGTAATGGATAAGGAATCAGAATTGTTAATCAGAGAGCTGAGTTCAAATTCCAGTCAGGTTTGTTAAATACCCTTGGGAAAAATATGAATCCACCTCTTCTCCTCCACAGCTATGGGTTAATTAGTAAGATATCTACCACTAAACCATTATTATTTTTTTTAAAAATTCTTACAATCTAAAAATATTTTCTGGCTTTAAATAACCTGCAAAAGGTTGATAAGTCATAGTAAGCAAATCAATGAATGTTTTAGACGAGGAGATTAATTTAGCACTTTGGATTAAATTTTTACAATGGCAAATTTATATCTTTCAGGACATTCGCATTTATAGTTTAAGAGACAAGAATTAGAACTAGATTATTTTTATATAGTGAGGTAGTGAAATTATGATCCTTATAATCAATAAATGGTTGTGTAATAGATATTGGCTCAGAATGAAAAATCGGAGAACTGACTTTGAATTCCAGTCAAGTTTGTTACATTCACTAAATACCCTTGAGAAAGGTATGAATCCATCACTTCTCCCTCTAGCTATGGGTTGAATAGCAGGACAGACTGAGTCCTTTAACCTGGGTTGGCAACCAGTCTATCACAGAAAGAAATGGCAACCTACTGAAAGAAAATCTTCTGCCTAATCAGTCATGAATCAAAAGAGACATGGTTGCCCAACTGTCTATCACATATGACACTTAATTAACTGATACTGACCGTAAAATTAAAACCTTACTAACAATCAGATTTCCTGATATTTATGTGTCTAAAATTTTTTTTTATTCTAACTTATTTTTACTTTCTCATGTTCATATCATGTTGAAAAGAGGTAGATTCATACCTTTCCCAAGAATATTTGTGTGTAAGTGAATATAAGTCAGTTAAGTGCCACAAGTAATACACGCTTGGGTGATCATGTATCTTTCAATACATAACTGACGAGACAGAAGATTTTCCCACAGTAGATTGCCATTTATTTCTGCTGTAGACTGGTTGCCAACCAAGGCTAAAGAACCCAGTTTATCCTGCTATTTAACCCATAGCTGGGGATCATGAATCCAACTAGATCTGCAACTCAGCTCTCTGATTAACAATTTTGAGGCATTTTCCATTAAACTATCTGTATATCCAAATTTATATCACCTGGTATTCCCAAGCAGTTACCCATCTAGGTACTGATCAGGTTTGATGTTACTTAACTTTGGTGATTGTATGGGAACTGGTGTTTCAATGTGATATAACAATCTTTTGCCTAGTCAGTCCTGAATTAAAAGAGACATGATTGCCCAAGTGTGTATCACGTATGGCACTTAACTGACTGATAATCAATAAGTACTTCTGGAAAAGGGATTTTTTTTTTTTATTATTCTCTAACTTTTACATGGTCCAACTTGAAAACAAAATATTTAATAATTTCAATAAACCCCCTATTGAGGTAAGATACATTGCTGATATTTTTTTTATACAAACAAAAACTTGACATTAGTGAACTTTAAGATAATGTTTTTTAAAAACTCTGTTAAAGTTCACTTTTGGATTGAATATTAATTAAAAAATCCCATTTTTCTAAAAAAAATTTGTTTGAATAATTTAGTAAATAGGAAAGAAGTCTTGGAAAATTTGATACTCACAAGAGAGATTGATGGCAAGATGGGCAGAGGAAAACAGTGCATAACCTATCTAGCAAACTTGTGTAAATGGATAGTAGAACAGGGTTTAGGAGAGATAACAAAAAGACAAAATTTATTAAGAGCTACAAAGGAAAAGAAATTGTGGAGAGCCATGATTACATGTCCTAAAGGGGCATAGTATATATATAAGTAGATACATTGTTTAATTTCATACTGTTGATTATATATATATATATGTGAGTTTACATGGAATACCTATTTTGGCAACGTCCCCTTTGAGCAAGTAGACAATAACATTTTATTATAGACATACATGAAATGAAGACTCTTTAGTGGGGTTTGGTGTCATGTGAGAGTATGTCACATGCTTCAGTTCTGATCACATGATTAGACAGGGTTATGTCAAGCACATATACTGAGCCAATTATGGAATTAGTTTTGTCATTTTGTTCCCCCATTTTACCTACTCAGTTTACAAGTATAACAAAGAATATTTGACATCATATCAATCTCCTGAGATGTGTCAAAGGCCTTTGACAAGGCGTGGCATTGGGGACTGCTTCATAAACACTCCAGCTATGCAGTAACAGAGCTAGAGGTGGGGCTGTCTGCCTTTGGGTGACACTTTTAAGGGTACAGCACTTTTGCATCTGCTGTATAAGCCTGTATGGGCTGTAATGAAATAAAAGTGGTTTTAATGTTGGGATACTACTACTAATGTACTACTAATGTACTAAAAATATACTACTAATGTTGGGATACTACTCACAGGTGTGGTGATGTGGTTCCAAGGGAAATCTCACTAGTCTTTGAACTAGTTTGCATCTCATAATTTATTGAGTTCATTTGTTACTTTTCCAAATGGCCCTTTTACTTGTGGCAAGAGGTGGGCAAAAGTCTTCTGGATCTTGCTGGATCCAGTCTTGGGCACTACTTAAATAGACTGGTCCACTTGTAAAAAGTACGAAAAATTGTTCTTAGGAATAATTTTTGTAGATTAGCATTTGTTGAACCTACCTCAAGTCATGACATTTGTCAGAATTATTGATGTTTTATCAGTTTAGAAGGGGCTCTGTTCATAATATCAATAAAGTGTCAAATAGTTCCTTGAATTTTGCAGAGTTACCTGAACCTAGTTTTTGTTTACAAATATCGTAACTTGAAAATGTACTTATGTCATTAATATCTTTTTTTATACTTTTGATAATTTATGAAAAATTTTTTCTTTAATTAATAGTAAACTGTTTTGTGAAAAATGTAAAAAACAGAAAGAAAAAAATGTAATTTTGTAAAATAAAAAAAGGCTTTTTTTCATATGCAGATATCAATAACATAAGCACAGTTTCAAACTTGACATTTTAATCAAACTGCTAATTTCTGATAACTCTGTAAAAAGTCAGAGATCAATGTTACACTGTATCATTATTACGAATAGAAACCCCCTTACTAAAATGATAACAATCAGTACTTTTCAATTCTGACAATGTCATGGCTTAAGAAAGGTCTACATTCATACATATATACATAACTGTGTGTTTTGTTGGTTGGTTGATTTTGTTTAGTGGCATGTCAACCTCTATGGGTTATTTAATACCAAAATCTAAATGCTTTGAACACAATTTTATGCTTCAACTAAATATATTTTGAACACAATTGATGTCTTCAACTACAGATAAAATGTATTGATAAAATGTATTGATAAAATGTATTGTTGATCATTTTCTATAAAATGTATTGCTTGTATTTTTTTCTATAAAATGTATTGTTGATCATTTTCTATAAAATGTATTGCTTGTATTTTTTTCTATAAAATGTATTGTTGATCATTTTCTATAAAATGTATTGCTTTAATTTTACTATAAAATGTATTGTTGATCATTTTCTATAAAATGCATTGCTTGTATTTTTTTCTATAAAATGTATTGTTGATCATTTTCTATAAAATGTATTGCTTGTATTTTTTCTATAAAATGTATTGTTGATCATTTTCTATAAAATGTATTGTTGATCATTTTCTGTAAAATGTATTGTTGATCATTTTCTATAAAATGTATTGTTGATCATTTTCTATAAAATGTATTGCTTGTATTTTTTTCTATAAAATGTATTGCTTGTATTTTTACTATAAAATGTATTGTTGATCATTTACTATAAAATATATTGCTTGTATTTTTTTACCACAAAAATGTATTTTTATATTTTCATAGTGTTTTTTTTCTTTGTTTGGAGGTTCACTATGTGTCCATAGCTGGGACCCTAACAGACGCTACTACCTTTTACTTCCTAAATGATTTTACCTAATTTTTAAGAGTGGACCATTATATTTAAGTAGTGACAGTCATTTATTTGTCTCATACTATATATTTTCTTTAATAAGATTTCAATATATATTCAGTCTGGTAGAAGAAAATAATAAATATACTGATTAATAAATAAACATAGTGTCTACACAAATATGGGTATTGACTAAAAATATTTATATATATAGATGATATATATATATATATATATATATGTAAGCAAATATGTGGATGTAGATCCGACATTATGATGAAAAATATGGAAAAGACAAAACAAAATCCGAATATGCAAGTTTACTGTTTTAATGTTGTTTTACTGTCGGCGTCAGAAGATGGTCTACTAGACTGAAACATCTGACGTCGACAGTAAAACAACATTAAAACAGTAAACTTGCATATTCGGATTTTGTTTTGTCTTTTCCATATTTTCCATATATATATATGTTGATCATTTTTCTATAAAATGTATTGTTAGTATTTTTTATAGCAGTTAATGTTATGGCATTGGGGACAAAGTTCAAATGCATGTATCTGTTTGAAGTTGATTGAAGTTGATCATATCTCTTTTTTTGAAATCTGTTTTCTGCATTATTCAGGCTTGCTCATGGTCAGCATCACCTGTCCTTTGGAGTAAGCTAAAATGTGTCCATTCACTTTGGTGGCCTTAAAGCCTCTTCCATTTGGCACCTATATTTGGGTCTTACCCATTATTATCAGATAAATGAACCCATCTTCCCCATCAGGGGATTTTATCAACCAAGGGGAGATAGCCTATATTTTTTATAATATTCCGAAATTAGACCCCAAACTAACTTATACTAAAATATAATAAAAAAGCACAATCTTATGTTTATACTATATTAAATATTTGCTCGAGATTTGTAAAGCAAATAGTAACTTGGTCTGAAATATGCAAAATGCTTTTTATATTTGGATAAATTTAGCCAAAATGACTTTCATAATTGCAGTTTTATACCAACATCTTGTACAGGCCTTGTCTAGAAGAGTGGAAGAGAGATTAGACATAAACATTGATAAAAATCAATAACAACTGCTTTTTTTGTTCTTGAATTTACTTACCTGTTTCTGTTATTGCCCCCATTGCTAGTACAGTATACAATGACAGGAAGAGGAATACTTGTAAACAGGAAGTACATAAAATCTGATGCATTCTGGAATTTGCAAACAAGTAACTGAAAAATATAAAAAATTTTGGAAAATTATTTAAATGACTTTAGAATGTATTTTTTATGACTTTAATTTCTTAATCTTTTCATATTGTTGCCGGATGGTAGTCAGCATGTCAACTTTTGAACTTTTAATTTTTTTACCATTTCAAGATGAGAGTTTGTTTTTTTAATCATTTTACCCCAAAGCTAGGATGCAGGGGTCTACAGAGGGAGCGAAAGAGAATGAAAAGACTTTAGTGATGTGAAGTGAGGAAAAGGACACTGAGGGAACAAGATTCAGAAGATAGCAATTGATATTGCATTTAAATTTTTGAAGATTGTAGTTATCAGGGAAGCAAGAAATTGGAAGGGAATTCCACCGGTGAGAACGTGAAAAACAAAATTATTAGAATAGAACTGATGGTTGAATCTAGCTAGTTCAACTGTAAAACAGTGAATCTAGTCATACCAAGGAAAGTTTGATCTAGATTAAAAAATATATTTCATAAGATATTTCTTGGAACAGACCAACTTTGGTGAAAAAATCACAGTTCTTATGCACGTTGACAATGAAGGTAAAAGATAAGGGATTTAAACTCTTAGCTTTTGTAGGAAAATGAAATAAGAACAATAAATAAAATAATAATAATGAATAATAAAAAAAGAAATACATTTTCCCATGATACTAAGAACAAAGGAACATGATTATTCCACATGGTTTCGAAAAATATCATTAGGTGGAGTTGCTGAGGCCTATAAAAAGGCAAACATTTACTGCTTCACTCTCTTTCTCCTCTTTGCTCCATGATGTGAACCACATGGAAATTATGTTCCCACTGTGTAATGTTAGTTTCCTCAGGTCATTGATAACTGAACTCTTTTCCACTTTCCAACAACATCGTTTGGACATGTTTTCACAGCCCTACTCATGGAGTAAGTGAATTGGTCATCCCAACTCAGTGCAAAGCTGACTTGAGCTCGACCATTTTAACCATTATTATCTCAAATTACCTCTGAACCAAAAAGGAAAACGGACACACCCAAGAGACATTGAGAACCTTGTTTCACTACAGTCGCCATAAAAGGAATAAACATCCATAGCAGCAACTCAAGTTTTTATATGCTTCTATCTTTTTTGTTTGCATATTGAACATGCACTTTCACCTGAGATATGCACAAGCACACAGCCTGATAACCTCCAAACTTTCACTAGTCTTTAGATCTATCACTCACTAAACAGTTTCTCTTACAAACTCAATATATATTGATTACAAACAAGATATTAAAAATGCAAAATTGATAGGGGTAAAATGAATCCTAACTCAGTAAAAAACTAAAGTTTCCAATAGATAATAACAAAAATTAAAGTACCGTATATACTTGTATATAATCTGACTTCATGCATAGTGTGACCCTTGAATTATTTTGCAAAAAAACTGAATTTTTCATATAGCTTGTGTATAATGTGACCCCCCAGCTTCTAAGCAATATTGTAGACTTACCATAGTCAAATATTGCAGCACAGGGCAATATTTTATAGCAAATAAATGGTCTTCATTCTTTTTTGTACAATGCTACCTCAAAATGGTGAGAAAAACCATTTACTGTAAAATCTCAGATACAAGGATTTCGATACCATACCTTTATTTCAATTCACATCTGATTTTTAACCTCTTCAAAAAAATTACCTGTGTATAGTGTGACACCCTATTTTTTGCATAAAAACTGATCATGAAAACTCACACTATACTCAAATATATATAGTAGAATATTTTCATATACTAAGTTGCTAAAAGTGGTAAGATGCACCACATAATTAACTAATGTAAGGCCACTGTTACAACTAAATGTAGACCTCAGGTATATTAGCTTATCTCCTGCAACTAATGCAGGAGTTGGGTGAGGGGAATTGTAACAACTGTGGAAAATTATTCAAGTTCTTTGTTTGTGAAATTAATTCATGCTGATAACAACCAAGAAGAGAACGCTAGTCTAAAGAGATCAATGTATAATAAAACTACTGTATGTGATTGCATATAAAACTCAGGGTACTGACTATAACATCAGTTAGCTAAGTGACAAACTTTATATTTGTATTAATCATATAATGCAACATCAATCATCATCATCTATCTTCTTGAATATATATATATATATATATATATATATATATATATATATATATATATATATATATATATATATATATATCGCATAAACATTTTTGGAGGATCTCATATATATATATATATATATATATATATCGCATAAACATTTTTGGAGGATCTCATATATATATATATATATATATATATATATATATATATGATATATATATATATATATATATATATAAGATATATATATATATATATATATATATATATATATATATATATATATATATATATATATATATATATATGATATATATATATATATATATATATATATATATATATATATATATATATTCTGTGTATTTGGGCAGCAAATGTTCTTTAAGGCAAATACTATTAAAATCAACAGATATTTTGTGTTGATTAATTTTAATGATCAGCTATTCCAAATTACAAATAATCCTTTTCAGACAAGGAGGAATTTCCATCAGAAATTGTCCAAAGTTCATTTGGGAAGAAAAGTACAAGAACTATAGTCCAAACCTTTCTTCGGTGCTTCTTGTACTTTTCTTCCAAAATGAACTTTGGACAATTTCTGATGGAAATTCCTCCTTCTCTAAGAAGGATTATTTGTAATTTAGAATAGATGACCATTAAAATTAATCAACACAAAATGCCTGCCATTTTTAATAATAAAGTATATATATGTGCGTGTGCGTGTGTTAGATATAAATATATGGTAGATATTAATTGCAAACAAAGACTATAAATTCTTATAGTATTTAAAATAAAAATAAAATCATTAAATAAAATATCATCTAGTCTAGGAAACTGGATTTTGAATATTTTTAAAAAATATTTAAAAAAATCTAACAGCAGAAGTTTTTCAGAATTCATGTTACAGCAAATGGCTTTCAATAATTTTTCCAGTGACATCTTATGATGTAAAATTCTTAAACAATGTTATTCTATAACAGATGCCAATC
>OZ038485.1:51219283-51234283 GCA_964036315.1 Acanthosepion esculentum
TATATATATATATATATATATATATATATTGTGTGTATTTAGGCAGCATTTTTTCATTCATACATGTTTCATTAAATAATATAGATAAGTGTTGTCTATAACTTACATAAAATATATAGACAACACTTATCTATATTATTTAATGAAACATGTATGAATATATATATATATATATGTGTGTGTGTGTGTGTGTGTGTGTGCGTGTGTGCGTGTGTGTGCGTGTGTGTGTGGATGTGTGGACGTGTGTGAGGGCATGTATATATTACTTGACTACATATATATATATTAATTGACTATATAAGTATATATTACTTGACTATATAAGTGCATAGTTGTGCTTTCTTATAAAAGGCAGAACTGTTGATTCAATTATAATCCTCTCACAATCTTCCATTTTCTACCTTAATCCTCAAATAGACTTGCTGATTTTTATCACTGACTTTGATAATGTCATTAGTTCTCAACTCAGTATCTATGATGACACAAATATTTGTTCCTATCTTAATGGTAAGATGGATAAATTCAAATTGGCCGCTGGTCTCAAAAATTAATTCAATCTGTTGTTTACTGAGGCAAGAAATGGCTTCTTAATTTTGACACCTCTAAAATGAAACTGCTGTTTTTTTAGTCATTTTACTATTATAACATGTATGTGAGCATGAGAGAACAAACAAAATAACAAACTACTCCTGGTGAGATAGAAAGACATGAAAACAAGAATTGTTAAGATAAAGCTTTTTGTATTACCAATATAGAAGATCAAGGTAGAATATCTCTTTTTGGGTGAGAAACGTGACCTTGAGGATGGAGAGAATAGGTAGGGCTTGGAGTTGATGCATGTGTTGGATTGGTTAACCGAGGTCACTGGTAGTGACATTGACAGCTTGCCTGTTCATCTGCGACTGCTGACAGTGTCATGAGCAGCTTTTTAAAATTCAGATGAGGTGGATCATGACAGCATTTTTTTTATGCCTAAGTGAATATAATGAACCTGACAGGAATCAAACTCCAATTTCTGATTGTGAGCTGCTATTTATTACATCACCCACACATCCACGTATGTCAGTGATATCCCATGATGACCTGGATTAATTTTAATCATCATTTTAATTTGGTCATAATCAATGACTACATGCCTGCTAGAATGGTCATCTAGAGTGAAATTTCCGCCTTTGAACTTTTGTGAATTGGAATGATTATATTAAATCAATTGCTGGGTATGCTGCCAGGGAAGTTGGTTTACTGTGTTGTGCTAAACAATCTTCCTCATCAAAATCTATCTTGCATCTTTATAAGTGTACTCTTTGTCTGTGCATTGAATATTGCTGCCACATATGATCTGGTGCTTCTGTTATGTATTTACAAGTTCTTGACAAAATCCAAAGAAGAATCTGCAATGTTATCAGTCCTGACCTGGCATTTAAGCTTCAATCACTTTCCAACCACCATAATGTAGCTTCCCTGTATCTCTTCTACAAATCCTTTTATGGTAATTGTTCTGATGAGCTTTCCATTTTAGTATCTTTTTCAGTTTAAGTGCAGTACTAGATTGACAGCTGGGTTTCATAATTTTAATGTTGAAATTTCTAAATGTAACTGAAGGTTCTATTCTAATAGTTTCTTCTCTAGCACTTCTTACTTGTGGAACTTTCTTCAACTGTCAACTATAATCTTTAAAAAATTTTCTGTCAACTAAAATCTTTAAAAAATCAAATGCAATGTCAATCATCATATTCTGTTTTTGAAATCTTTTTTTTGATTACCCTTTCTCCTTAGTAATGTTTTCTCAGTTAAAAAAAAACATTTAAAATTCACAATCCATATATGAATTACATAGAAAGACATGTTGAAACGACACTTTTCAGAATATGTATGTATTTCAGTCACATGTGAAATGAAATCAGATATTCAAATGCCACCTACTGAAAAATTCTATAAACCTTTATACTAACAAAAATCATATAAAATCATTAAATAAAAAAATACAATTAAGCTATAGTAAAATCTATATTTATTTTTTATGAATCAATGTTATCTAGAAAGTAGAGTGTAAGAGAAGAAGAAAGGACTGTCAGGTTTATCAATAAGAAAAGAATGCCATTTTGAAAAGACCTACATTTAGCATCTGTAGATATTGTCAAAAATATTGTATTTCTTTAAGATTCTCTTATACAGTTGTCTATGTGTGCATGTTGGTTCACTGTGTCATGATAGATAATTTTTCTTACCAGAATCTATCTTGCACCTTTATAAGTCTGCAGTTCAATCATACATTGAATATAGTTTCCTCATCTATGGTGCTTCTTCTATGTGTCTAGAGAATTTTGATTGATTATTTTTATGGCTTATCAACCTTTTGGAGGTTATTTAAAGCTGAATTATATTTTGGGATTGTAATAATTTTTTTGAGATAATAAAGATTTTCTGATACAAATCATTAACCCATGGCTGGGAGGGGAAGAGACAGATTCATAACCTTCCCAAAGATATTTTCACATAAGTGAATATAAAGAACCCGACTGGAATTTAAACTTAGCTCTCTGATTTTCAATTCCAAGCCTTTATCAAATTACACTATGATATTCACGAATCATCACTCATCTGGGCTCTGACCAGTTTCAATGTTGCTTAACTTCGGTGATTGTATGAGAACTGGTGTTTCAACATGCCAAGAGATTCTTGATTCTCTCTTCTAACTTCTTGCTTTCTTTTATTTTTTAAATTTAAATGTAACATCACTTGTTATCTGTTTTTTTTTTAATCTCGTTTTTTTCTTTTTTATTGTCCGTTCTTAATAATAACATTTTCTGTTTCCTTCGCTCTCAGTAACTAATTGCATCTTAATGAATAGATTGGGATGAAAGGATTAAAAAAGTAGCAAAGATCAAATGGAACTGATGAGAAACGCTGTCTACTTTTACTCCCTGACACTTCAGGAGAGCACTACTGCAAAAGAAGACACAAAAGTTCTGCCAATTGAAGATCCACTTAAAATGTGAAGGATTCATTCATATTAAATGACACTAATTAGCTCATCATTACTGAAGTCATTAGCATTCGATTGCTTATTACGCACCGATTTCTATCAAAAGCCCATTAGTGTGAACTCTCTGTTATCCATTGTCAATTATTTAATATTCATTGTGGTCTTATTTTGCATTCATATATTTTTACATCTTAATCAATTTACACATTTGATAAACATGTCACTTGTACTTCTTATGGCATTTATTAAACTAATGACTATTATCATATAATTCTGCTTTTTTCTTTGCTCCTTAGTGTGTACATTATGACCTAACATTACCTCAGATAAACAATGGACCATTCCTTTTTGATTGCAAGGATAGACCTGTAATAGCTAGCCTGTCCCCTGCCCATAAAATGGGAGAAAGGATATATCGAAGGTGCTGTTTGGTCTTAGGGAAAGGAAAAGAACAAAAGAAAGAATGAATGAATAAATGAAAGAAAGAAAGAAAGAAAGAAAGAAAGAAAGAATAAAAGAAAGAATGAAAGAAAGAAAGAAAGAATGAATGAATATGTTGTATAAGAGTAAGTGTCATTGCTGACACTATGGTTTGAAACTAGATCGCCAGTGAGTAACATGGGCGATTCCATTATTAAGTAAATCATGTGATCATTAAGGAAGTGAATAAATACGAAGTAGCGTGATGACTATATGATCTCTGTTCACTCTTCTTGTTTATCCACTATTGCTATACATTAACTCTCTCTACTCTACTACTATATGAATTACAATTCTCTTCTGATCATTATACTATTTAGCAATTACTACTTTAACAAGTATTACTAGTGTGGATATTATTGGATCGCATTACTACAAGTACCGCCATCTATGAAGTCTCGAATATAATGAGCATTTTTGGAAGTCATAACGAGCTTTCACTTGACATAGCAAAAGGGACAAGTGAAGCTGTCCAACATCACAAAAGAAAAAAAGAAAAAAAGGAATACATGAATGAAAGAAAGAAAAAAGAAAGAATGAATGAAAGAAAGAAAGAATAAAAGAAATAAAAAATGGATGAATGAAAGAAAGAAAGAAAGAAAGAAAGAAGGAATAAAAAAGAAAAAATGGAAGATAAATGAGGTGATGACACTCTCAAGTGTTTAATGTCTGCTTCAGTGAAATGGAAAACCTTGTCAATTTTGAATTTTTTCATATGTACCCTCTTACTTTAAATAATGACCTGCATTAATATTTATGATATAATATTTTGTTAAAGTTTTTAAGCTCAAATATTTAATGAGATAATAAGGGAATTTCCATGAGTATTTTACAAGGAACTTCTTCAATCATTAACTTGAGAATTAAGTTTCTTCAGAAAACCAACACATTAACCTGAAAACTTAAGTATGTTTTTAAATAGCCTTGTCAGATCGAACTTTTCATAGGGATGTTATGCATGGTGCCAAACTCATTCAGAAATACCGAATGTCTCAGCAGTATACAGCCACCTACTAATAGGTGCATTTATCAAAATAAAAAAAAGAAACAGAGGCTTCTTCTTCTATGCACCATACCCCTTCAGGATATTCGCAGTTATGACTCTCCACAATTTTCCTGCCCTTTTAGCTAGTGAAGCTTGAGGATCTTGGTGAAGATCATCCTTCTTTGAATCTTGTGGACTGGCCCTACAGAAACACAAACCAAAAAGTGTACAAGATAACTGAAACCATATCACTTGAGAACTTTCAACAGCAGTAACAACTAAAATGGACAGCACATGTAATTTTGAAGAGAAAATAATGTCTTAATCAAGATGCTGTCATTCCACACTAATTAAAATAAAAGGTTAGGAAGGAAACTCTCATCAATACTGCAAATTGCTACAAAACCAACACATTAACCTGAAAACTCAAGTCATGTTCTTAAATAGCCTTGTCAGATCAAAACTTTCCATATGAAAGTCTTGATCTACATTCATAATGCCAAACTTGTTCAGAAACACTTAAACTGTCTGTTGTATAGAACCACTTTCAATGGTTTCTAAGATCAATGGTTAAAAATGGTTCTGTGCAAAGGAAACCTGTAAGTTTTAGTGAGTACCATCCTCGTTCAAAACTTGTGGACTGATGCTACAGAATCACAAGCAAAAAATGGCACCAAATAACAGAAATCAACTGTTGTTCACCCAATACAAGATCCAAGAGCCACTCAGGGTAGAAGATTACTGAATAAGGTTGTTGAAAGTAAATAACAGTTGACCTGAGATTTGAAGAGGTTAAGGATGTAGTGATTGGGGAAGCATCCTCTCGGGAGTCTATTAAAAAAGTAGCAGTTTTGGGAAAAAGCCCGTCTGAATAGAACTTCTTCCTAAACCTTTGAAATATGAACGAAATGAGGATGATTCAACCCTGTTCTTTGGAAAGATAGTGGAGTTGTTTGCCATTACTTATGTTATGGTTTTTAATTCAGAGATGTCCTACTAGACTGGTTTCCAATCATGACTAGAGATTCCAGTCTACCCTACCATATTATCCATTGTCATGCATGTGGTGATAGGGGCAATATGGATTTATACCTTTCACAAAGGCATTGGTGTGAAAGAGCACTAATTATCTCAGTTGGAATTTGAAATTGGCTCACCAATTCTATGATTCTGAGAAAGTATGACGGCATGTAAGAAATGAGGGTGGGAAAGATACTGTGCATGTTCCCTCACTGGAAAAATAATTCTTGATACAAGGCATCCCCCACCCCATGGTGAAAGGAGTAATGTTGAATTTGAAGTGATAGATAAACAAATGACATAGACTGATTGTCTAACTTACAAAATGTTCTCTGTGTGAATGTTTTGGTAACCTTCATTTACAAGATGTGTGTGTGTGTGTGTGCATGTATGTGCCTGCAGGTGTGTATGTGTGTGATTGAAGAAAGACATAAACAGAGAGAGAGAGAGAGGGAGAGAATCTAGGTGTGTGCATGTGTGCATGTATGTGTATGCTGAAGAAAGCCATAAAGAGAAAGAGAGAGAAAGAGAGAATCTAGGTATGCATGTGTGTGTGTGTGTGTCTGTGTGTATGTGTGTGTGTGTGTGTGTGTGTGTGTGTGTGTGTGTGTGTGTGTGCATGCAGGTGTGTGTAGGGGGGTGTTGAAGAAAGGCATAAAGAGAGAGTAAGAGAGAGAGAGAATCTGGGTGTTTGTATGTGTGTGTGTCAGTGTCTATGTACGTGTGTGCATGTATGTGCATGCAGGTGCATGTGCAATTGAAGAAAGACAAAAAGAGAGAGATAATCTATGTGTGTGTGTGTGTGTGTTTGAGAATGTGTGCACATGCAGGTGAGTATATGTGCGTTTGAAGATAGACTTAAAGAAAGAGAGAGAGAGAGAGAATCTTGACACTAAGTTGATGATAAATGTGTGAATATATATTTGAGAATGAATGGTTTGTGATAAATTGAGAATGAAGAACCTGTCAGTGTGTGTATAGATATGTATACCTGTATAAATATATATTTAGGTAAGCAAAATCATGTGAAACAAACTTGAAAGAAAGAAGTCCTAAGTTTGTGTATGAATGTCTCGGTGCATTGCATTTAATGTACACAAATATACAAATGTGCAGATGCTGTCTATATTTTTGAGATGAGGTATTGTAACTGTTATACTATTTACATCATTCAAACTGTTGTCCTCATCTTTATTGCCAATTTCATGATGTTTTGGGCTGCTGTACACTCCAGTCTTCTACAGATGATATACACTGGAATTTCAAACCATATCCTTTATTTAGCCCATGAGGGTTGATTGTTCTAATTCCACATGCCATGCCTTTATTTTGGATATATCAGTTTCAGTTAATTCCCTTTAGTAACTCAACTCACCAAGTTTTTGTTCAACTCTGCTGTGGCCTGGTATTGAACTCACAACTCTTTAGGTTATTCAAACAATGCTCTTATCCTCTGGGCTCAGTGGATAAAAGTGTTGGTTGAGTAATCCAAAGAGTGATTTGAGCCAAAGAGTTGTGAGTTCAATACCTGGCTACAGCAGAAATTGAACAAAAACTTGGAGAGTTGAGTTACTAAAAGGCATGGAATATGGAACTAGAACCATCTACCCCAGTGGACTAAATAAAGGGCTCAGTTCAAAATTCTAACGTATATCACCTGAAGAAGGCCAGAGTGTACAATGGCTGAAACATTGTAAATATGGCGATAAAGATGAGGACAACAGTCCAAACAATGTAAATAGTGTAAATATCAGAGTACTTATGAACAATATAAACACACAGTAGTAGTTATAATCTACTGGGTGAGTCAAAAGTAATGCCCAGATTCTGGTAAATCATTTTATTAGTATTTTTATCGCAGATTATTAATTTTCATTTCTCAATGGCTTAAGGAAAGCTTTTCCTGGAAAGTGGACTAATTGAGTAGCCAGCACACTCCCCAGACATCACACCTCCAGATTTCTTTCTTTGGGGACCTTGTTTATCATGAAAAGCCTTGTACCAATCAGAAATTGAAGGCTCAAATTACTGCAAAGTTTGAAGAAATTAATACCAAATGTCCTTTTCGGCTGTGATTGTATATTGATCACAAAGGAGATCACTTTGCAATTAAAACAACTTGGTACAGTTTCTTAATAATTATCCTTTGAATAAACGGTTAGATAAACATGTCTTTAATTGGTTTCTACCTTCTTGTACACTATAATACACATTGCAAACAAACAATAAGCTGACAGCTGTAAAAACAGAAATTGGGTGCTAATTTTCACTTTATTATGTCAATAAAGGTTACTGAATAAAGAATAAAAGTAACTCCCCAAAACATGCTAATAGATAATCAATTTAAATAAAAAATATCATGTCTTACAACCCTTCAGGATACAGCTCTTCACAGATTCCTTTTCTTTATCTGTGATGACTTCTTGGGAAAGATAGTTGAGTGGTTTCACATCGCCTTCTTCATGGTTTGGAATTCAGAATAATCCTAGAATGAATGCTATCCAAGGTTAGAGAGACTAGTCTATCCTACTATTCAACATTGCTTTGATACTCACAGGACAGGTTGAAGGCAAGAGGGACAGAGGAAAATGATGCATAACTTAACTAGTGAACATGAGTAAATGGATGATGGAACAAGACTTAGGAAAGATAACAAAAAGACAAAATTTATTAAGGGTTACAACAGACAGGAAATTGTGGAGAGACATGATTGCTAACATGACATGTAGAAGAAAAAAGTTCCTTTGTTCATGGCTTACTCCTTCAGAAAATGTCATTAAAATTCATTGAGTGATATTGTGTGGACAAATATAGGTCATATACATAACTCCTGTCTAAATTTATTGGCAGAGATGAAAAAAAAAACAGAGATTTGCTTGTTTATAATTGATTATCTATTCAGATGCTCAAGTCTTCTTTATATTCAAAGCAATTTTGAAGCATCTTCATTTTCATTAATGAGTTTTATTTGTTTTTACAATGTCTTGGATGGTACATTTATAAGTTGCCTTCAAGTGAAATTTTGTCCAGTGTCAAATCTGTTACCAGTTCATTAGCTACATTGTCCCTTGGGAAAGGATTCTCCACAACTGCTGAAGGAAATATCAGCTGGAACACAAAATATTTGAATAGACTAGCATCTATCTTACATATTTATAAGTCTACTATTTGTCCTTGCTTTGAATACTGCTGCCACACCTAATCTGGTGCTCCTGCTATATATATATATATATATATATATATATATATATATATATATATATATATATATAGACAGTGGTGGCATCCTACCAGTTCACACAAACTGGTGCGAACTGATTCTTAAAATTATAAATGGTGAACCAGTTGTTGGATTATCTGAAAATAATCTTATATATAATAGCTAAAAATATAATTGATACCATTGTTATAAGTTCTGCAGAAGCTGGAAGTTGGTTTTCTTGGATGAAAAAAGAAATTGTCATAAATTTGAATCTTTAAGACTGCAGTGATTCAGTTTGAATGTGGCTAAGAAACCATAACACAGCTGATGACACTAGAGTCAAAAAGCATCACACTTCTGAACAGAAATATGATAACAGACTTTCAATCTAGAAATATCTTAATAAATAAATATTTTTTTATTAAATTATCAAAATGGTTTAATTATTTTTGATACTATAAAGTGATTTGTTTCCATTCTCAGATTGAAAAGAAAATAGGCAGAATAAGTTCCTAAAGAATACCTGCCTTTATAGAACCCGTTCCTGGAAATTTCGGATGCCATTGTTGTATATATATATATATATATATATATATATATATATATATATATATATATTGTTTTTTGTTTATAGCACATTCCAAATCAACAACACCAAGTTTTTGCTTATCTGGCAATTGATTTGGAATGTGCTATAAACAAAAAACAATATATATATATATATATATATATATATATATATATATATATATATATATATATATATATATATATATATATATATTGTTTTTTTTTATAGCACATTATATATATATATATATTGTTTTTTGTTTATAGCACATTCCAAATCAATTGCCAGATAAGCAAAAACTTGGTGTTGTTGAGATAATCCACTGCTGCTACCCAAGACCAGAAAGAGCACAACTCTGATGCCCACAAGCTGAGCTGGCCACATAGAGGATCCTTCACAACACCTTTCACTAATTCATGATACAATAGTCTACTTGGCTGTGGAACGTCATTAGACTGAGGAATGACCTTCAAGAACACCTGACACTCTCGGAGGAAACTCGATTGATTCTGGGGCTTATGACGGCGCTCAGCCCCCAAAACAGGAGGAGTGATGGTAAGGCTTCCCTAACACTCCCCTTCAAAATTGATTTCTCTGTCAGCATGCGGCATAGGGAAGCTAAACTTGAGGTATGCTGATGGCACAAGTGCGGCATTCCCATACCCCCATGACATAGATGTTGGGCAACAACCTCTCTGCAGACCTGATGCTTGCAACCATCCTACAAGAGGATGAACAACAAGCCCTTGAGTGCCTTCTTGAGAAGAAGTACAGCCAATCGATAAAAGATAAGAGGAAAGATAGTTGAACATTCCTCAGCTCTACACTTTGCAGACAACCACCGTTGAAGCCAAGTCTGGAACACTGCTCTGGCCTTTGACCAATTTTTTTTCAGCTGGAGACCGAGAACAAACCACACTCCAAGAATGTGGATGAGTCTGTCTGTCCAACTAAAGGGCTCCAGAAGCACAACCCATTTCCAGGCACCTAACTGCAAACCAGAAGACTTGTCGTGGTTAATCTTGGCTCCTGTCACCTTTTTGTACCATTCAAGCACTTTCTGTACCACCTCAATGTTGCTGCAACACAACACGAAAATGGATAGGTCATTGGCATATGCAGAAACTCTGGCTCGAGTGCCTTCAGGGACAGTGATTCCACCGTCAACTGTCTTGGACTGATCCAAATTGATCAGCACAGCTTCATCATCATCATCTTCTACACTCTCTAGGATTGTGTGGTTGCTCTGAATTTTTCATCCCTTCACAGCATGTCTGCTCGAACCCCAACAAACATTTGGCAAATGAGTGCAAATGTTCTGTCAGGATCTTGACCAAAAGTTTTGGCTATGTTAAGCAGAGTTATGGGCCTATAGTCATCTATATCCTGCCCACCACCCTTGTCCTTTTTTAACAGTGTGATCACATCCCTGGAAATCCGGTCAGAGACACCCCCTGTCAGAACCAATTGTTGAACATAACAATTAAAATCAGTACAAGTAGGGAACAATCGTAGGGAAGACCATCAAGTCCTGGAGACTTGCCACTGCTGACTCTCTTCAATGCTAAGTAAACTTCGTCCTCTGTGATCTCACCCTCGCAGATAGCCACTTCAGTCGGCCTAAGTTGAGGGAAGTCAACCAAATGTGCAACTCATCGCCATAGAGGTAGGCTTCTTGGTAAAATGACACTTGAAATGCCGCTGGAACGTCTCGCACATGTCTTTGGTCAACCTCAGAATATGCTCCTCTGGGGTATTAACTCTCCCAAATGTAATGATCGAAACCTGGACAGATCTCTTATGCAATTCTGCACCCATGTTCACAGCTTTGTTAGACATCTTGTTTACCCTAGGTCTAACTACCTGATCCGCATAGTGCTTGTTAGCCTCATGCTTCAGAGCCTGCCTGGCTAAACGTATCTTTAGGGAATCTCCCCAACTCTCTCCCTGCCTGGGACAGACTATCCTTAAGAGACTTCAACATTTTAGCCTTATCTAGGGTGAGTTGTTAGCTATATTCGTTGGTGATAGTCCTAATGCTATCCTTAAACCTCTCCCATCATCTATTCCCAATAACCACCCCTCACTAATTCCCACTGCACTAATCTAGTTAGCTGTTGCTGAATAGTCCCACCTGTCCAGTAAAGACAGATTGAACTTCCAGTGTTGAGTCATTCTAGGCCTAGTACCTAACACCATCCAGACACAGATGAGTCTATGGCCCAAATAGTCTAAATGGTGGAATGTAGGACAATCTAGCACATCCAGATTGACCCTTCTTACTTACATTCCATCCAGGTAGCTAACTACCCAGAGAGATGGCCACAAGAGCCCATGTCCACATCTCCCACTCCAGATGATTGACCCTGTATCTATCAATGAGCCCAAACTCGCTGATCAGATCAACCAGGTGACATTCGCTCAACCTCTCACAAGCTCCCCACCCCTTGTCTATCTTGGGGTCCAGGATGGAATTCCAGTCCCCCATTAAGACTGAGCAGGATGAATCCACTCGGAATGGCCCCAACAAATGGGAAAAGGAGACATGCTCCATCTGAGCGTTGGGCACATAAACCACAACGACTGGAAATGAATTATTGCTCACTGCAATATTGACCACAATCAAAAGCCAACAACATTGACATGGGCAAGGTACACTTTTGCATCCAGGGAATGATTAACTAACAATTCTGGCCAGCTGGTCTCTGTATGTTGAATCGATGACAAGGTCGCTAGACAACTCATGAGCATCAACATTGTAAACAGTGTGCCTCCTGGATCGTGGCCACATATACTCTGAAGGACAAGAGATCACAAAGCAGTTGGGCATCCTTACTCCAATCTCTCAAGTTCCTCACATTCAAACTAGCTAGCTTGATAGACATTTATTAAGTGAGATCCCTTAGACGTAGACTGGTTGGAAATCTGCAGGGGTACAGTTATCCCAGACTAATGGTACCAATGTCAGACATAATTTGTCCCTTCAAGACAATACCACTGATGTCCGTCAGGAAAGTGAGCTTAAACATCCTATATAAAAAGAGGTGGAACACTGGAACTCCCCCTGCACATATCTTGGCCATTTTCATCTGGAGCTTTGGATAAGCATCCTTGGCCCCTGCCAAGTGGTCCCATACTTTTAAAAGTTTCTACCCATATTTTTAATTAGGGTGACCATTCCTGGAGGTGTTTGGGAAATTGCTTGGGTCCTCCATCAACAACCTATCAATGGAGGTACACATAAAGAGAAGCTTCAAGAAAACATTCCTCTGAGAGGAAAGGTCCCTCTCGAGGGCCTCCCTGTCCACACATCAAATCTTTTCCTCTTTAGGGAAATATTTTTTCTTTTTCCATTGGGATGGGTTGGGGGAGGGAGAAGAAGAAGATGGAGCACTTGAAGAGGATGAAGGGAGGCTCCTTGCCTTACCTGTCAGTTGGTTTTTGTTGGCAAAGCAGGGCAGATGGGGTCTTGGCATCTACCAGGAACTTCTCCACCCTACTTCGCCAAGACTTCTACTTTTTGGTGACTTTTCTTCTTCTTCCTTTTCCCTTTTCAGTGAGGAGGATCAAGGTGGAAGCATTTCCTCCACCTACATGAAGAGGTCAAGTGGCTGCTATGGTTAAGATTGCTGCTGCTGTAGTTCTTGCTGGCATTGTGTTCCAGCTGCTTCTCTAGCTGCTCCCACTGCTGCTCCTGAGTTTGCTGCTGGTGCACTTTTGTAGGCAACCTCTGATGCTGCCCATTTAGCTGCTCCTTTGGTAGTTTCTTCAGCTGCTGCTTTGGCTGCTTTGTTGGAGATACAGCGTCTTTTGGTGGGACATCTTGCTGGAGAGGAAAAGCAGCTGACTTTTCCCCTGCCTCACTACATTATTTCATTTATTGAAGCCTCTTTGGATCTATCCAGAATTTTCTGCCCACACTCTTTCTTTCAGTGCTGCTGGTTTAGAAGCTGGTGCCACTGGTGGTGCTAGTATGGTTGGTGATGGTGCCAGGTTCTTCCTGGGGCAAGATTCCGAAAGGTGTCCTGTGGCACCACAGGACCAGCAGAGAGGATGTCAGTCTTCAAACATAATATAGATTGAACAACCTCTACAGATAAACACATTGGGAATTTCTATAAACTTTTTCCCGGTCAATGTGACCATTATTTCTCCATCACTGATTGCAATGCCAGTCTTGCTTTTGACATCAGCAATCTCACCAAACTTTGCAAAGAAATAGCCCAAGTGGTCCTCAGTAATATATAAAGGAACCCTGTGCAAGTTCCCCTTTGTCTTCCTGGTTCCCATATATTCTGTTTGCATCCTCACTGACTTTGTTGTGAGAATGCTCCCAGCTAGTGATTTAGCTGCATCTTCAGTTGCCAGCAGGATGTCCCACATGGCATACTTTTTCGGGCCAACACTTTAGCCCCAATATTGAGGCTCTTTAAGGCCTCCTCCATGGTCTCCCTGCTGACACATCAATCTTCGTGTTTTTATATTCGTTGTCAACAGGGAAATTTTCTTTTGAACAACTTGAAATTAATTGACGTAAAAACGTTTCAATCTTACTCTCCAAACAACAGAAAAATGTTCACCGAGGAGAAATTTAAAAAAAATTGAAATACAGCCTTTTAGCATACTGATACCACTTTCTTATCAATGTTGAATTTTGTACAAATCTGTGCAAAAAGTGGATCAAAGATCTTATTCAGGCTAATACACATTTTCAGGAAATCTCAACTTTTAATTGGTCAGTAAACACACAAGTGGGCGTTGCAATCCACCCACGTACAAATATTTTTCCATCGCATGACCAAGTCAAGTTTTCCTGCTCTTTTTCTTGGAGCCTTTATGTGACATGTCCCTTCAGGCAACCATGGCTCTCCACAATTTCCTGTTCCTTGTAGCTCTTAATAAATTTTGTCTTTCTGTTATTTTTTCCTAGATGCTGTTCCAATATCCATTTACTCAAGCTCCCTATGTTATGCATTGTTTTCCTCTGTTTCTCTTGCCTTCAATCTGTCCTGTGAGTATCAGATTTTCCAAGCCCTGTTTCCTCATTATGTGCCTTAGAAACCTCAACTTTCTCTGATATTATGTATAAGTTTCCTTTTTGTTTTCATTTTGTCTAAAACTTTGTTGTTGCTCACATGTTTGATCCATGATATCTTCAGCATCCTTCTGTAGAACCACATTTCTGTTGATTCAAGTCTTTTCTTCATCTTTGAGGAGATTGTCTAACACTCAATGCTATACAGAAGGACATATGTCATGTAACAGTATAGTACTCTTTTCCTTATTTCTAGCAATTTTTTTCCATTTCTTAATCCTCTGCTTAGCTTTTGGAATGCATCTTTAAGTTTGTTCAAATACAAAATTTACTGCTCATTTTTGACATGTATGTATACTTATATGAGTATGCATGGGCATGAATATTTATTTATGCATGTGTATTAACATTTGGATATACATGTTTGTGTATATATATATATATATATATATATATATATATATGTGTGTATATATGCAAGTGTATATGTGATTTTCCATATAGATGCGCATTCTTAATGTATATAGAGAGATAGATACATAGATAGAGATATACACTTATTTAAAATAACATACACCCTGTAATTAATGCAAGCATTCTCAACTGAGTGATGACCAGTGAGAAATTACAAAACTCTGAGTTGACTTCAGATAAGTAGTGTGAACTTATATTACTTCGGATTCAATAATTATTGCTCTCAGTAACTATCGAGAACTTTATT
>OZ038485.1:51236783-51249283 GCA_964036315.1 Acanthosepion esculentum
GAAATATTCAAAATTATGAACATGTAATGGTAGCGTAAGGGGGAAAAGTGGAAGAAGACCCAAGGATTTATTCTCAGTAGCCGTTAAGATTTGAGTTGACCTATTTAATATGCTACAATGTTGCATATTGATTTAGAGGTTGAATAAAAATCTTGTTAAGTCAATGGGAGTTAAGAAACACTGTCTGTGTCACTTACTGGCTAAGAATCTGATGTATACATATTCCATTCAATAAACTTTTATAAATTTATCTCAAAAATAGTGTTTGGTTAAGGATATTTTAAAAAAATATTCAGAACTCAGTGAAAATGTAATAACATCCTGCTGAATGTACTTTACAAATAGAATAAACTAAGTTTCTCTGGATATCTTAATAATTAATAATTATTTTATTTAAATCTCTTGGGTAATTTAATTTAAATCTCTTGGGGAATTATATAAGAACTTTGTATGATAAATTCTAAATCTTTTGCTGAATTCTGAGTATAATTAATATAATTAACTACTAAATAAGAAAAACAAAATAATGGGTATGTGAAGGCATATAAACAAATATTTACTTTGCCATTTAAGCATTAATCCATATTAGTTATCTCAGATTTCCAAAAATGGAAAGTCCCCTGGCATCTGACTACCACAAGAACTGAGCTACAACTGCACCAAACTATGTGCTATACACTCTCACTGAGTCAAGAGAACAGTGGGAGGGAGCAAAAGTAACAAGTTGCCAACTAGGAATTATGAGTACTTTTAAAAATGTTGTGGTAACAAAACACCCCGTGTGCCTAATGCAGAGTTAATTAAAAAAAATTATTTGAACAAGAATAAATAATAAATGCAATACACCTATATTTTCAAAATTTAAGAAAACCCCAGAATATTTGAGAAAGATTAGCCTAAAAGTAAGTCCTGTCTATGACACCGGAAATAACATTGTTACATTATCTTTGGCACTAAGAGATGAAAGAGAGAAAAAAGAAAGGGAATAGTGAGTAAGTATAAGTAGACAAGAAAATTATGAAAAGAAATAATCATAAAATTCTACACACAGACACGCACGCACGCACGCACGCGCACACACACACACACACACACACACACACACACACACACACAAATAATAAAAAAATCAACCTAACATGAATAAAAAGCACACATATATATACAAACAAGTTAGGGTGCCTTGAGGTGGGGCAATGGTTAGCAAGCTTGTCTTTCTAGAACAATTATGACTGAGTAGTGAGTTCGATCCCACTGGGTGTCCCATACTTTCAGCCTTGTACCACATCAAAGCTACTTTTGGAAAATCACTATATACAGACAAGTTTTATTAAATTTTATATTTGTATTATCTTATACAGAGAAGTTTAATTAAATTCTGCTGACAAGATCTGCCTGTTTCATATTTTATTGTATTTTTTCCAATTTTTGAATAAAGATGTTATGTATTAAGATCAAAATTGCAGGTAAACTGTTTGAAGTTCATGTTTGTTCTGTTATTTTTGTTCAAGTAATTTCAATTGTCTCAGTGATTGTCAAGAACTATTTACTGTCAGTGATAAGATTCTGTTGGCTATATACTTGTATTTTATAGAGAGCTGAAAGTTTGAAACAGTTCACAGATTAATGCATCAAATATGAGATGTTTTTTATTTTTTTATGCATACTTTTGATCTTAATGTACTCATAACTTTGATTCTAATATACATCTTTTACAAAAATTTTAAAAATGGAATAAAATATTAGACAGAGAGGCTTGAATTTAATAAAACTTGTTTGGATTAATGCTTGAATCTAAATATACATTGCATATATATATATATATATATATATATATATATATATATATATATATATATATCATACAGTTGTCTTTTCACTTGTCTTTTCTCTACTCCGATGTTTGTGGAATTACATCCACCCTCCATGAATCTTGATAGTAAAATTGGATTTCTTCAAAAATTATAGTGTTGCAATTCTGTGTCAGTTTACATGTTAGACTTATATTGTACTGAAAAAAGGAAAATATTTCTGTTAATATAATTATTTTCAAACTATCTAAAGTTGTGTTTCTGCATGTGGTATAATGGTTAATGGCTTCAAATCAGAGAGCAGAGTTCAAATTCCAGTTGGGTTCGTTACATTCACTTACATGCAAATACCCTCGGGAATGGTATGAACCCATTTCTTCTACCCACCATGCAGCTATGGTTTAAATATTAGGATAGACTGAGCTCTTCAGCCTTGGATGGTGACCAGTCTAGGAGGACAACTCTTAATTCAAAACCAGTTGGGCATGGAGCAATTCTAGCCCATAAATAATTACTTGCTATGAGTGAGTTTGTGTCAGTATGGCTTAAATCTCTAATACTTTACATTATAATATTAATCAGTCAGAAACTGCCCAATCCTCTTTTTCCAACCTTGACAAAGTTCAAAAGCATTTATGTAACCTTGTGGTTGATGAATTGTTTTCCACCCTACAACCACTTTCCCACAGACAAAACATCACAAGTCTCTTGCTACTCTATTGCTATTTCATTGGAAAATGTTCAGACAAGCTACATTACTTAGTTCCACCATTACAGACCTTTACAGCTAAGACCCACCATATCATATACACAAAGTCAAATTCCCTTTATATTCTATTCGTAAGGAAGAAGTTGCATTCAGACATCTTCTTCTCAAAGGCCATTGCTTTCTATAGCAAACTACTGAGAGGATACAATCTTTCCCTCTTCAATCGTTATGTCATATATATCTTTATAATATACACTTCTTACCTTCTGCTTTTACATCTGTACAACAACCTCAATCAGTAACACTCTACCATGAGTGGGTTTTGGGTTTTCTATTGAGTGAACAACAATGTAAATAAAGATTAAATTAATATATCTCTGAGAGATACCTTTCTTAAAATTAGTTATTTAAAAAAATTACAAGCAAAAGAAAACTTCCACCAATTTTCTAGTCTAAGTTGATGCAAAAATTCCCACTACCATAGTTTTTACAGTATCAGAAAAATCTTATAAATGTCATTGAAGTTCTTATATATGCATACTCATTAATAATTGCTTGTGGGAAAATAATAATTTTGTTTCTTTTCATTTTGGTCAAAATCATGGCTGAATATGTAATGCATATTTGACTAAATATAAGATGCATATTTGACTAAATATGAAATGCATATTTGACTAAAGATGAAATGCATATTTGACTAAAGATGAAATGCATATTTGACTAAATATGAAATGCATATTTGACTAAATATAAAATGCATATTTGACTAAATATGAAATGCATATTTGACTAAAGATGAAATGCATATTTGACTAAATATGAAATGCATATTTGACTAAAGATGAAATGCATAGTTGACACTATTTGGCCTTCATATTTAATCTGAGTAAAAGTGTAACAGAAGCTAAACAACTGATTACTAAAAGGCTACAGAAGGTGCAAGTATTGAATGTTGTGAATGGTTTGCAAAGTATAAAAAGGGAAAATTTTGAGTTTGACAAAGAATTCTCTGGAAGATGTCAGAAGTTAAAAAATGAAGAAACTTTTCAAGGAAGATGTAATACAAACAACTTTTAGCAGGTAAATCAAGGAGTATCATTTGCAAATTCATGGGAATAATTAAGACTCTATGAAAATGGGTTCCATTTTGTTTTGTCTGTCATTGTTTAAATACTTATTTTGCTCAACATAGAAAAAGTGATTTATAAAAATACTAGTCACTGGCAATGAAAGATTGTTTTATTACAAGAATCAAAAATAAGGAAAACTAATGCTGGATCTCAAACAATTTTCAATATATCCACATAAATGGAATATATTTGGAGAACAAACTTCTGTGCTCAGTTTACACTCCTTCCCATCATTTGAACAGGTGTAAAGGTTTATCCCTTGTTTCCTGTTTAGGATTGGGTTTCCAGTTCTTTCTAAGGTTTTCTAATTTTCCTTCACACGTGGTAACCCCCTTGCATCTTAGTGGCATTATGCCCTTGCTTGGGGTGAAATGATTAAAAAAATTCAAAAGATATTAGTTCTTCCTATATATATATATATATATATATATATATATATATATATATGCTGTGTTATAATAAATACATTGATCTCTCAGTGGGTCAGTTTTAATATTTGTTATTACTAGGATCCACCTGGATTATATACCAACAAACCTACTACCTGTACTATATATATATATATATATATATATATATATATATATATATATATATATATATATATATATGCATTGACTGACTGCATTGATAAAATCATTATTAGTTTGAAGATGTCCTTTTAGGGACAAAATGTGTAATATAGGAATTTGTTTCATTTTTGTGATTCAGTTACCAAAGGCATCGGTGCAAAGTGAACAATTACACCACATGCCCATAGGGTGGCTTGATGGTTAATATCTCAAAAAATGGAATGAGCAAGCCAAGTTCAAATTCTGGCTGAAATAAATTGTGTTCACTTCACACTATCCTTGGAGAAGGCACAAATCTATCTCTTTGCTTTACCAGCTATGAGTTAAATTGCAGATTTCTAGCCTTGCTTGGCAGTTAGTCTAGAGAAATGATAAACCTGAATTCAAAAAACAGCTATGAGTAGAAATAGTAAGAAGTAGTAATTGGAATTCCACCCAGTAAAAAACTACTTACTAAAGTATGATTAGTACACAAGGAAGTGTGGATCAGATCTAGAATCAAGAATCTACTGATGACTGATGTTAAAGTTATTTGTTTTGGATCTTTCTGTATTTTTTACAATTACTTTAAAAACAGATTTTTAGTATCTGTCTATATTTCTGAGATGAGATATTGTAATTATTTACACTATTTCTACACTATACTTCGGACTGTTGTCCTCATCTTTTTTGCCATATTCACAATGTTTCAGCCATTGTATGCTCCAGCCTTCTTCAGGTGATTGAAACTTCAGACTGAACCATTTCTTTTGTTCACTGGAGTAGATTGTTCTAATTCCACATGCTATGCCTCTTCCGAATGTCTCAGTTATCTCTCTTTAACAACAACTCTCCAAGTTTTAGTTCATCACTGCAGTAGCCAAGTATTGAACTCACAACACTTTGGGTCAAGTCACTGGATCCAACCAACACTTTTATCCACTGGGTCATGTGTCCTTGAGGATTTTTAGCAGTAATTGAAATTCCACCCTATAAAAAAATACTTGTTAAAGTATGATTAGTATACAAAGAAGTGTGGATGAGATCTAAAATCAAGTATCTACTGATGATTGATCTGAAAGTTGTTTGTTTTGGATCTTTCTGTATTTTCTACAGTTTCTGTATTTGCTATAATTACTTTAAGAACAGGTTTAATTTGAAAACAAAAATGTTTTGAGGATTTTTTTAATTTGATGTTCCATCAGAATGATGGCAATCATGATTCTCTACAGACTCCTTTCCTTTATGAATTGCCTTGTATTCTTGAGAAATATAGCAGAGTGGTTCTCCATTGCCTCTTCCATGGTTTGTAATTCAGATTTTTCCCTCTTCTAGACTGGTAACCAACCAAGGCTAGAGAGCCCAGTCTACCCTGCTCTTAAAACACATAGTTCGGGGTGGGGGAAAGAGATAGATTCATGTATTTCCCAAAGACATTAGAGCAAAAGTTAACGTAACAGAATAAGTTTAGAATTTGAACTTGGCTTGATGATTCCATTTTTTATACTAATATACATTATACAAACCACATATATATAAAAAAAGTCAAGAAAGTTTGGCATTGATAAACAAAAGAGTTTACAAGTTATTCTTATACAACCTTGAGAAACTGAAAACAGATGTGCTACAAACATGTAAACACTAAACATTTAACTGTATAGGAAGTTATATACACACTCACATACATACTGTTCTTATCTAATAATTACATTTACCAACATATTTTTGTGTGCGCGATTTTGACTCTCCACAACTTCCTATCCTTTTTGGCTCTTAGTAATTTTTGTCTTTTTACCATCCCTTCCACTCTACATTCTGTCATCAATTCATATAAGGTTGTCAGGTAGTTAACCAGTCATCTCCATCCGTCCATTATACTTTCAGTATGTCCTGTGAGTGTTCAATTTTCCAAGCCCTCTTTCCTTATTGTGTGTCCCAGAAATTTCAGCTGTCTCTTTCTGATACTGAGGACAAGTGTCATTCTTTTTTCTATTTCCCATAAAACTTCTTCTTTGCTTACACACTTTATCTATAATATTCTCAGCATCCTCCTGTAGAATCATAATTTTGTTGCTTCAAGTCTTCTCTATATCTGTGAGGAAAATTGTCCTGCATTCACTGCCATAAAGTAGGATTGATATAACATAGCAGCTTAGCACTCTTTTATGTGTTTCTGTTGAAATTTTCCTGTGTTTTAATACTTTGCTTAGTTTTTGGAAAGCAACTTTTGCCATTTTAAAGTGAATTCCAATTTTGGTGTCTCATTTTACATCCACTGTTAAGACATTCCCCAGATATATAAAAATCTGTACGTATTTGAATTTGAAATTTCTAATTTGTAGTTTGCATCTTGGACTGTTTCTCTCACTGACAACCATAAATGTTCTTCTTACAATTGATGTTTAGTCCTTTCTTCTCCTCTTTCTTTTACTCCCTCCAATTCATAGTTTGCATCTTTGGCAGTTTCTCTTGCTGACAACCATAAATTCTGCCTTCTTACAATTGATGCTTAGTCCTTTCTTCTCACTTTCTTTTACTACCTTCAATTCAAAGTTTGCATTTTGGACTGTTTCTCTTACTGACAAATATACATTGTCTTTTTACAATTGATGGTTCGTCATTTCTTCCATCTTTTCTTTTCTACCAGGTCATGTAGTTTTCCGTCTGTATTTTCCATAATCACAGTGCCATATGTGCCCTTCACGAATATTGATTCTGTTGAAATTCTCCTGTGTTTTAATACTTTACTTAGTTTTTGGAACGCAACTTTTGTCATTTTAAAGTGAATTCCAATTTTGGTGTCTCATTTTATGTCCACTGTTAAGACATTTCCCAGATATATAAAATTCTGTACGTGCTTGAATTTGACATTTCCAATTTGTAGTTTGCATCTTGCATTGTTTCTGTCTTCTTACAATTGATGCTTAGTCCTTTCTTCTTGCTTTCTTTTTTTTACCTCTAATTTGTAGTTTTCATCTTGGGCTGTTTCTCTTGCTGACAACCATAATTTCTGTCATTTTACAATTGATGGTTATTCCTTTCTTCTAGCTTTTCTTTACTACCTCCAATTCATATTTTCCAACTTAGGCTCTTCCTTTTGTTGACAACCATGCATTCTGTCTTTTTACAATTGATGATTAGCCCTTTCTTCTAGCTTTTTATTCTCTACCAGGTTGTGTAGTTTTCCTTCTGTATCTTGCATAAACAGTGTCATATATGCTCTTCACGAATGTTGATTATATATTTCTAACATAATACTTGTCAAAATTAACAAGATCCTTAAAGTAAAGATTGGAGCTTCAACTTAGGATCAGAGTATTTGTGTGCTCTATTAGGATCAGTGTAATATCTGTACATTAACAAGTCTTACACACAATATATAAGGGGACGTCTACTCAATCATGGGTATCCACTGAATATAACATTTAAAGTAATAAGAAATAATGTTGGATTATAAATAAAATCAATTAACTCCTTAGAAAATACTTTGTTTATGTTTCAGACATAAAAAATATGTGCAAATATGGGCTTTAAGAGATCTAAACAAGAAATGGGCATTTCTTAAATAGGCACAATCAGCTTATTGACTGTGAAAGTCTCCCATAGCTGAATTGTCTAAAAGCACACCAGGATTAACAGTGGTTACGCCTGCATGGTGGGGGTGGGGATGCAGCTTCAAACCCTGCTGGAAGGCACATTTTCTTTATGAAAACTCTCAAATTCACAGGTTGGAGGACATAGACTTACAAAACAGGAATGTCTACTCAAACATATGTATCCACTAAAATAGACTAAAGTAATAACACACAAAATATATATATATATATATATATATATATATATATATATATATGTATAACTACATATACCGGCCTGAATATTCAAGAAATCTCAGGCCGGTAGATATATATTTTTATTTTATTATAAAGGATTATAATAAAAACAGTGAAATTGCTACATAGAAGCTTTCATGTTTCAATACTTTGATTGTACTTCTTCAGGCGATGGTAAGTAACTGGTGATTAAATGATTTTTAAGAAAATTTAAAATGCAAAGTGTTACCTCTTTTCTGAAAGATAAAGTGGGAATTGGAAAACATAATGTCAGAATTAAAAATAGACTTGTGTGTATGTCTTAATTAACCAATTAAATGTCAGATCTGTGCTAAATAGAAAATTAAGCTCAGGGAGTGGAGGTGAGGGAGTTATTTTTTCCTGACATGATAAGCTGGAATTTAGATGTGTCAATTCTGGAAAACAAGCAAGCAACAGATGTATCGTGATTGTAGATAAATATGAAATGTTCAATTTTTGAAAGTATGTTGAGGGTAGGGGTAGGAGGATAATCAGATGTAAAGCTAATTTCAACTGAAATATTTTTTTTTTTAAATTTTAGATTCAGGAAGCTTCTTAAAGGGGCCTGTAGATAAAATTAAAAATGTGGAACATCTATATAAGATATTAATAATGCTAACTGGATGGCAATACATAGCAATATTAAAGCTGAATAAACAAAATAAGATAATTACTCATAGAGGGCAGACCATTATTTACTAATATGTTATGGCTATAAGAAATGGTAATATGTAATTTTTTAAAATTTAACCATATTTTAAGGCAAAAGATAAACTGTGTTGGCAATTTACAGTTAGTTCACTCCTTTGGTTTAATAGGGATTTGTGTCAGCAAATTTGATAATTTCTAGTTTTCTATATAAACATAAAAAGCAAGGTTCATTTAAAGATTTACAAATCCTAGTTTTTTTAGTATTTTCCATTTTACCATAGGGATTTTATTAACTTCTTTTAAGTTCCAAAAATATTTAGAAAGGGATGTCCTATTTCTGTATGCATTATTGGTAAAAGTTAATATATGTTGGTACCACCTAATTTTAAAAGAATTCTTGGTAGTCTCGATATAAAATTATTTAACTGTTGGATTTTCTATGGTAGAAATAGTTCTTAGATAAACAATAAAGTCTGTTTGACATCAGTTTTGTAGTGGACATTTGTTAGAATTTCTACAATTGCACTTGTTGGTATTATCTGTATTTGTTGCTTTGGAATGGCTTTTATTACTCAGGTTTTTGTATTGATTTAAAATTTTATTATGTTTTTTAATTTTTTCAAGATTATCGGTACAGCTGTAGCTTAGTTTTAGTGTATTTGTGTTAAAAATCTTACTAAATGGATTATTTCTGGGGAAGTGTTTCTCAATTAAATGGAAAAACTTTTGCCCTAAATTAGCACTATTTGGTTGAATGGGGGTGCATACCAAATGATTTTTCTGTTTCTATTCTTATTCCTACGATCGCTGTTGTTATGTTTTATATATTTGACGTTTTTTAAAGCATTGTTATAAACTTTAATATGCTTGTAAAAGACATCTTCACTGGAAGAGTTATTGCTAAGCCTATATTCTATGGTGGTGGGTATGTGTTTTTATTATGGATAAAATTTCTTCTTGAGATTACAGGTTGTCACCAGCTCACTCTTTTATTTAACATACTATTGGCAATTATCTGCTGTATTATCAATTTTTCCATTAAACATAGGTAGCATCTTGTGCCTGTTCCCCTGTAAGCTTGAACAATTTATATATATAGAATTTTATTGTGTTTTATTTTTGTTTGGAGGTTCACTATTTGCCCATAGCTGGAACCCTAATAGGTGTTACCACCTTGGGTCATGGTGGACCTGGGAACAACAACGATTAAGAGGTGGTTCAAGGCTCCTCAAAACCTCCATTCTCCTGATCAGAGGTCTTGCTGCCAGATGTTGTTTATCATCATTCCCAGGACTATCGCTGATCAAACCAGGAACTATCACCAACCACAACGAACAGATATTCCCTCAGATCCAGACCCCAAGTGGAAATCATATATATAATCCATCACTTCAGATGCTGAAAAAATGGTTGGTTCCCTGTACCACTCCAGCAAGTACCTAACTCTTTCTTCTATCCTCTACCTTTACAAGAGCCAAATCAGGTCAAAAATGGATTACTGTTGCCAGTCTTCACTTTCCAGTCTCGATAGAATCCAAAAGTATCCCTGCATCTTTGTGGGTGATGAATTATTTTCCTTTCTACAACACCTTTCCTCACAGACAAGACATCACAAGCCTCACACTACTCTATTGCTATTTCCATGGAAAGTGCTCAGACAAACTACATTCTTTAGTTCCACCAGTTCTAACCTTCGTAGCTAAGACCCACCATACCACGCCCATTGTAGTGAACCACATTTATTTCCTTCATATTACATTGGTGAGATGTAAGTTCTACTCTTCTCATAAACTGTGGAAATGACTCCCTAGAGGATGCTTACATGATTACTATTCGCCCTTGCATGGTGTATTGCTGCCATATATGGTCTGGGGCTCCTGCTGTTTGCCTCAGGGTTCTTGATAAGATCCAGAGACGGATATGCAATGTGATTGGCCCTGATCTGTCATCTCGTCTGCAGTCACTCTCTCACAGACGCGATGTTGCCTCGCTCTGCCTTTTTTACAAGTACTTTCACGGTAATCGCTCCAAGGAGCTGCTTTCACTTGTCCCTAGGCCTCGTGAATTTAAACGTCCTATGAGGCTGGCATCCCGTTCCCACCCCTACACCGTTGAAACTGTTAGATGTAGACGTCTCTTCTACTCCAATAGCTTCATGTCTCACACATCTCGCCTATGGAACTCTCTTCCCTATTACTGTTTCCCTGACAAATACAATCTCCAACGGTTTAAGTGTAGCGTCAATCGACATCTCCAGTTGCCTTGATCTATCCACTTCCCTTCTCCACATCCTTTCATCTTTCATTCCTATCTGCTCTCGCTCCAAACCTTCTGTAACCCCCTTGCTTTGATCGACCCACTGTCTTTCTCTTTCTCCACATCCTCTCCTTTACCACTCCTATCTGCTCTTCCTCCAACCCTTCTATAACCCCTTGCATGATAGTGGCCTCCAGCCTTGCTTGGGGTGATACACTTAAAAAAAAAAAAAAAAAACTGTTCAAGTCTAAGGTTAACAATTATCTTCCCACATTATTGCATAAACTGTACTGCTTATTCTGTAACCCTCTGCCTTGAGCGGCTAACAAGCCTTGTATAAGATGAGCATGATTTTAAAACAAAAAATTAAACTTTTTGGAAAGTCAAGTTAACCATTAATCAGTAATAAGAAGTCTACATATGTATACCATATTTCCTAATGTCAAGAAAGCTCCAGCTTTGATGACACACCTCGATTTTGACTTGCAAAATCAAAAAATGAAAAAGACAAAATAACCATAGAATGATGTAAAATAAATATCCTTCATCTAGTAGGATGCAAAATAAATTTTCAAGACATATTTTGGGAAAAATAGTGTTTTTGACACCAGGAAATATACTACACACATATATACATATATATGTGTGTATGTGTGTATGTGTGTGTGTGTGTGTGTGTGTGTGTGTGTATGAGCAATTCTGTTTCATCCCTTTGCAATCTCTTTCAGTCTCATTTTCCTTCTCTCTTTTTCTCTATTATATATTATATTTTCATAAATGCATGCATATACTGAAGTCCCTCAATTACTTCAGCTAACTTGTACATCAGTAACTATGAAAAAATCAGTTTTCAATTACTATGGTTGAACAGAAGAATATTTTATTGCACTAATTTAGTATTATGTAAGCACTAATCAAAATTTAGTATATAAAAATTTTAGCAGACTAATCAAAAACACATTAATCAAGTGATGTATATATATATATATATATATATATATATATATATATATATATATATATATATATATATATATACAGTGTGTCAAAAAAAGGTACTCACTATTTAAATGACAATAAATGAAGTGTTTATTGACTTGCAAAAAGATTAATTTAAAGATTAATGTAAAATTTCAGATATAAATAAAAATATATCTGTAAAAGGACAATATGAAAAGGTAATTATATGGGATAAATCAGAACAGAGTTCCATTTGTGGTTCAGTAACCACAATAAAAAAAGCACCAGGGATGACAACAACAGTTTCCCAGTCTCTGTACACTTCAACCAACTGGTCATAGCATTGACGATGTCGGGTGCATGTTTTAGCATCTAGGTTTGTTATCCAGGAGGATAGACACAAATCAGAGTTGAAGTATATCCAAAAAGTAAATTCCCACAAAGAGACTAAACAGAGAGTTGTGTTTACTCAGAGAGTATAATTCCAAAAGAAAACCCATTATCAGCAACACCACTTGGATGAGTTGGCCCTCCACCCATATTTTAACTCCAAATTTTAACAGCCATCACCTACCTAC
>OZ038485.1:51254283-51304283 GCA_964036315.1 Acanthosepion esculentum
TAGCAATAAATGTGTGTTTGTGCATGGTGTCATAATAAAAATGTGTGTGTACCCAGCTAGATGTTTGTCAGAGTAATATATATGTATGTGTATGTGTGTGTGCATGTGTATGCATCATATAGCAATAAATGTGTGTTTGTGCATGGTGTCATAATAAAAATGTGTGTGTACCCAGCTAGATGTTTGTCAGAGTAATATATATGTATGTGTATGTGTGTGTGCATGTGTATGCATCATATAGCAATAAATGTGTACCCAGCTAGGTATTTGTAAGAGTAAATATATGTTTGGGTGTAAATTTGTTTGTGTGTTTGCATGTGCATGTTTCTGAATTGTTTACTAATAAAAAATATGTGTGAATTTGTGTGTGTATGTGTGTTTGTGTACACTGAAGTAAAAAATATCTGTGTGTATGACTAATTATCTGTGTGTCTAAAACCATATTTGTATGTATGCATGTGTAAAAAGCTGCAGATGTTTGCATGAATGCGTGTGTGTGTATATATGTATGTCATATATATATATGACATTATTTTCATGTGTATTTGAATATGTAAGTTTGAGAGTACCAAATTTTAAGGTGTGTACACTGTCCGTTTGTCCTTAGTTGATTCATAGTTGTGTCTATACATAAATATATTTTCTGTTTATATGTGTGTATGTGAGTTTGATTTCATATGTCACTACTATCTAACCTACACGTGTGTGTGAGTGTGTGTGTGTGTGTGTTTGTATGTGTGTGGGCTCAACAGTTCCTGTATCATTGAGTTTCTGTATATAATTATAATAATTGAAGACCCAAAGCATTAACTAGCAGCTCCATCTGTTGGTGTTTGGGAAAAAAATGTTTCACTGTCTGACACACAAGTTACCTCCAAAGTACAGAACCAATCCTATTCATTTCATGGGAGAGCTAGTTCACCCCCCCCCCCCCGACCACTTATTTCACCCCCACCCTCCACCTGCCTTATGGATGACAATTCACAGGCTCATTAATAGTCGGAAATCACCACGATCGATTTCAGGAACACACAAAGGCTATGACTGGATGCCGAAGGTCAAGCAACCTCTGGGTCAGTAACCAAATATTAATTGACATTTGGTATGAAAAATATGAAACCATTTGCCCATGTCACAAACTAGTTTGAAAATGACAAGCATCATCGCTGTCAGATTTTGATTATTATTATTATTATTATTATTATTTTTTTATCCTTTTATACACACTGCTGAAATATGCTAACTGTTGTCCCCCATTATTTAGGCTTGGGATATGTTTTTCTGTTTGACATCATTTTGTGTTTGGATTTGATATTTAGGATATGTTTCAAAGTCCTTTTAAGTCCTACCCTATTTTTGAAGCAGTTATTATTAACTTTTTGCTTTCCTGCAGTCTATCATCATGAAAATGTCTACTAGTCTTTTATTATGCCATTGCGCTACTATTTGGGCTGGCTACTGATATATTAAAATTACAAACAATTCTACTCACTCTCTTATAAATCAATATCTAAAGAAGATATGGATTTTGATTTATTAATTCAACATTTTATTACTTAAATGTTATTTTTAGTGGATTACCTATATTTGAGTAGAATCTCAGTTTATTAAACAAAATAAATAAATATTCTGTTTAATAAATAAAAGGAGCATGGTGGAGTAATGGATAGTGGCTCGGATTGAGGAATTGGAGAACCGAGTTCGAATTCCAGTCAAATCCATTGCATTCACTTACGTGCTAATACCCTTGGGAAAGATATGAATCCTCTTCTTCTCCCTCCAGCTATGGGTGAATAGCAGGACAGACTGGGTTCTATAACCTTGGATGGCACAGAAAGAAATGGCAAACTACTAAAGAAAAAATCTGCCTTGTCAGTCATGTATCAAAAGATACATGATCACCTAAGCATGTATCATGCATGGCACATAACTGACTGATATCTCATCCTCACAGTACAGATTGAAGGCAAAAGGGACAGAGGAAAACAACGCATGACATACTTAGTGAGCATGAGTAAATTGATGGCGGAACAGGGTTCAGGAGTATTAACAAAAAGACAAAATGTATTAAGAGCTAGAAAGGACAGGAAGTTGTAGAGAGCTATGATCATCTACTTCTTCAGGGGACACGGTACATAAAGAAGAAATATATGAATAATAAATATACATTTTTTATCACTGGCAGCAAAATGCAATCATCAGATACTGATTGGGTTTCCAATCAGTACCTGATGATTGCATTGTGCACAAAACTCAGAGTTGTGCTACTGGTAAGGAAAAAAATGTATATGTGTTATTAATATAAATTACAGATCTGTTATTATAAACTGAGCACTATTCTATTAGCACCAGCACTCAATGTGTGATATTCATACTTACGCCCAAACAAGTTTTAAATTCAACTGTCAAGGTCAGTCTATTTAATTTTTTATTGAATTTTTCCAATTTTTGAATAATATCTTATATATTAGGATCAGAATTGCAGACAGACTATCTGAAGATTATGTTTGTTCTGTAATTTTTGTTCAAGTAATTTCAGTTGTCTCAGTGATTATCAAGAACCATATACAGTCAGTGTGGTAGATAAGATTCTGTTGGCTACATACTTGTATTTTATAGTGAGCTGAAAGTTTGAAGCTGTTCACAGATGAATGCATAAAATATTGAAATTGTGGATAAACTGTCTAAAATTCATGTAGTTTTGTTGTTTCTTTTCAAGTATTTTTGACTGTCTCACTCATTATCAAGAATCATGTGCTGTCAGTAGTAGACAAGATTTTGTCGTCTACATCCTGGTATTTTATAGAGCATTGATAGTTTTAAATTTGATAAAAGTGATGTCATGTGTAACAGTGAAAGGGAGGGAGACAGCACCATAGATAATGCATCAATTCAATTTTGAAATGTGTATAAAATATCTAATGCATATAAAAAAGCATAATATTTGAAAATAATTATCTAGGATGAATAAAGTTTTCAAAAATGCATTCAAATTCTATCCCAAACATTAATAAATGCCCTGAATTTTTCAAATATGTCTTCTCTTAAGAGAAATACTCCTATCTCAAGCCAATATATTTATGTATCACTAGCAGCATGGCCCGGCGTTGCCCGTGCTTGATTAAAAAAATCGTACGACTCATACAGCAATCGCTATCACTTGACGTAAAATATTTTTGCCCTTCCTTGCCTTTAAAGGAATGCCCTTTGCCGTGCTGATGTTGCTACATGTCTTACTTCTTGCCTATCTCACATTGCAAATTTTTTCTAAGCTCTATACTAAACATTAAATCTGTTACAAAAAAAGAACTAAACAAAATGAACACAAAACGATCGGCTTTAGAAAAGGACTCGTAACTGGAAAAACTGAATGAAAAAAGAATGTTAACAACAAATACTTTTTCACACTGAACCCAGTTCTGCGGAATCAGAATCAACATTGAGTTTAAGCAAGCGAATGAGCCAATTGGAGTAAAGTGCCATGCAGATTTAAGTTTTTCCCACTTGTGACGAATGCAGCTATTGATTTTTTTGGCATGCTAGCATGCTAGTTAACATTCGTCTCAGTCAGCTGTTGGCTCTCACGCTGGCCAATAGAATTTTCCTGCCTATTTGTGGCAGCCAGCTATAGGTTCTCACTCTGGCCAGTAGAAAATGGCCACAAACTACATGAAAACTGCCGTAGAAGCATGAAAAAATCGATTATTTCCACTATTGATGGGAGTTGGGAAATGCAAAGTCGGTCTTGGCCTTTTCACTTACTCGGAGCATGTGCATGTAAATTTTGGTGCAAATCCATCGAAAATTGTGACCGTGCATTCGTTACACGCACACACATACACATCCTGCCTTTTATAGATAGAGATTGTTGTGAGTCCCAATAGAAATAAAATATATAAACAAAAGATAAAAATGATTCAAATTAAAATAAGACATTTGTGCTTTCCTATAAACCCTTATCTTTTTCTTTCTTTCACTCTCTAAGCTTCTCTTTATATACTTTTTTCTCAAATAATGAGAAAGCAACCTTCAAATAAAAAGAGGAAGAGAAAGAAGAAAAGATTGAACCTGGACGAAAAACGCCAGAGGTTTGTGGGAACAGAGCCTACCTATTTGTGATTGAAAACTACCAAAAATCAGAGAGGTTCCCTGGATAACTTCTGTTATAAAAAAAATGAAAAAAAAAATATGCTCTGGCACATAAAATAATTTCAGCCAATCAAAAATATTCACACAAAGAGATTTTTGATGTTAGCTCAATCATGGTGCCTGGTAAAAAGGATATAAGCTGATACCTCTGAACTAGAAGAAGGAGGATGACAGGAGAGGATGGAACAAAAGATGCTAACACTGGAGAAACTAGTCATGTGTGCCGCATGAAGAAGTAGTTAAGAGGTCATCTGCTAATGATATTTTTCACTCTGCTTAGGGCTGAGAAACACACAGTTAGATTGACATTGACCTATTTCTAATATTACTACTGCCCCTAGCATGGTCTGACTTTAAAACTACCAAACTTTCTCTAAGCTACTACCAATATCCGTCTTATAAACAAACATTTTGTGACAGTGTATATCAAATCAATCACTTATAAATAAAACTATAATATTTATTTTATGCCCTTAAATCAGTTTGTTTTATTCCAAAGTTTTCAGTAAAGAAAATTCTACCAAATATCCATGTGATCATAGAGACATTAAAAAATTAAATGAAAATGGTTAAATCATTGGTTTTAATAATAATAATAACAATAATAATAATAATAATAACACCACCCTGACCCGGTTACGGAGATAGGACCTGTTACAATTCTATGGGACTACACAATACACACTGACAGAACAATCAAAGCCAACCGCCCAGACATTGTTATTAAAGACCACAAACAAAATAAGTGCCTCCTTATTGATATGGCAGTACCTGCAGACTGCAATGTGTCTTTGAAGATATTCGAAAAACTGTCAAAATACAAGGACCTTGAAATAGAAATCTCAAAAATGTGGCACATGGGAACATCAACAATTCTTGTTGTAGTTGGAGCCCTTGGACTGGTTGGAAAAGATTCCAGTGGGCTGATTGAAGGGATCCCTGGAAGTCCATGCCTCAAAGAGATACAAAAAATTGTTCTGACAAGTACAGCCCACACTTTACGAAGGGCTTTATCTATGTAATTATTTTTTATTTTTTTTTGCAGTGGAAAGTGTCATGATGCCATTTCTAACCTTAGGTCCCTGGGTGGGACCTGGAAAGAAATGTGTAAACGCCAGATATCAAAGGAAATAAAAATAATAATAATAATAATAACAAAAGCATTAATTCACTTTTGTTTAGCAACATGTCAAAATTTACATTACTCAGTGTCCTTTATATTCCTTTCCTTAATGTTGGGAGATTTTCAAATATTTTAAAATGTCCTCTAATTTAAAATTTCAACACATAAGGTCATCTTTTCTCAGTGATACTATTTCTGTGTGTATAGATACAGGTTCTTCTTAATGAATTTTTGGAATTGTCATTATTGAAGTTCTTCAAGGAGCAAACACCGCAGCATGAAATATTTTCCTCTCAACATTTCTTTTATCAACATATATATATATATATATATATATATATATATATATTGAGTCACTGTCAGTCACTGTGTGTTTATCTAAATCTAAAAATAAACATGCTAAAATTCACCTTCATCCCTGCCGTGCGCTGACGGCTTAGTGGTAGAAGTTCCGACTGACGCCAATTCAGTCGGGTTTCGATCCTAGCTAGAGGCAACTGGACGTCTAGTCACACTGATGAGCTGTGAAACAGTGAAACAGTCTGTCTGTGAATGACAAATATATATATATATGTGTGTGTGTGTGTGTGTGTGTGTGTGTGTGTGTGTGTGTGTGTGTGTGTGTGTGTAAGAAAACTTTAATTTACTAACATGTTTCATCTCCTGAGGAACTTTATCAGGGGAGATGCAGACATTTTATTTTGTAACTTATTATACACAGATGTAAAGTGGAGGAAAAATATTAAGTTTCAAATTTTAAATTTTACTTCTGTTTATAAAGATTTAGTGATATGTTCCTTCATTTTGCTTCTGTTTATAAAGGCTTACTGATATTTTTCCTCCATAAATACAAGTTACAAAATAAAATCTGTACATTTATCTTGATAAAGTACCTCAGGGGACAAAAACACATTGGTAAAGAAAAGATTTCCTTTTGTTTTTATTGCACGCTATATTTATGTATAAAAGTGTTTAATATCAAGGATAGGGCATATGTAAAAAAATAAAAGTGGAAACTGAGGTCTATACCCAGTAGTGATAGTCTGTTTCATGCTTGAACACACTCTTCAGGCTTGAAGATTGTGTTCGAGCATGAAACAGACTGGGTGTTGACCTCAGTGTCCGTATTTGAGTAGATGCTCGGTTTATTTATTAAATAGTAGATTTACTTATTCTTGCTTATGGGTATCCACTAAAAGTAACATTTAAGTGACAAAATCTGTTGGATTAATAAATAAAAAATCCATTATTTCTTTAGAAATTGCTTTGTTTACATTCGGACATGAAACTAAACAGATATTAATGTTTCAAAATTCTTCAAAGAAATTTGCACTTAAAGGGACCCTTTGTCTTTGGTCGATTGGTGAGACCCATCATGGCCGAGTTGGTCTATAGCATGTTGGATTTAACAATGTTTTCTCCTGCTAAGTGGGACACAGGTTCAAATCCTGCCAAAGGGCACATCTTTTCCTTAATAAGATTTCTTGAATAATCAGGCTGTTAGATAAAAATAAATAAATATACTGTTTAATAAATAAATGGAGTGTCAACTGAAATATGGGTATCCACTAAAAATAACATTTAAGTGATCACACGCACACACACACACACACACACACACACACACACACACACACACACACATATATATATATATATATATATGTACACACAGTTTTGGGGCTAAATTTGACAGTTCTTTAAAAAGATAAACCAAGTGAATATCTAAACCAAAAATCAAACAGCTTATAATAAAATAATCAAAAAACAATTCACTCAAAGAAGCCATCCTCATGCAACATCTACCATGGCCTCGATCCGAACATGCAACCATCATGGCGTCCCTAGGGAGAGCCTCAAATGCCTCCTTAATCCAATCCTGTCGATCAGCTGGTTCTTGGTGTTGCGGTTGGTGCCATTCTCAATTGCATCCCACACATAATAATCCATGGGATTATAATAAGGGGAGTTAGGGGGCCCAGACTTTGGGGCTGGTGGAGTCATAAAAATTATCTGATAACCACTACTGACTTTTCCTAGAGGTGTGGCAGAGAACTGAATCTTGGTGCCACACATATGGTCTTCCAGTAGTCACCCTCTCACCCACAGTGTTCAGCAACTCCATATAGCCATCCAAATTGAGCCCCAGACCCTGTTCAAAGATGTGAGGTGGCATGACATCATCCTCACTGGAGGCACACCCAAAAACCATCACAGTTTGGGAAAACTTTCATGACACAAGGAATGTCATATGGATTGTAGACAAGCCATCAGTTGTTCTGGGTGTGGTGCAGCTGGTCCTGACAAAAATTCTTTTCATCAGAGGAGAACCAGATTGTCCCCGGTTCAATTGGATGTTTCACCTCATTCAGGAGTTTCTTTGCCTTTTTCAGATGGTTTTCTCAAGCCTTTTCTGTAAGAAGCTGACCTTTATACCTTTAGTGGAGGTCCTCATTCAAGGTCAGCTTCATGCTCGTTCTCTCTCTTTCTCACAATTCCTATTGATCAAAATTATTAAACTGATTTAATTCAGCTTTTGTGGTTTTGTAGATCCCTGGTTGAGAACCAGTCCCTAAGGCAGTCCACAAATCTCAGGGAGGAATCTACAGCTCCCTCAGTCCACAAATCTCAGGAAGGAATCTACAGCTCCCTCCATCTGGATCACTGCATCTTCCCTTCAACATGTAATGACCCTTGTGTGTCCTTGACTTTTTAGACCCCTGGTCTATATACTGAAGTACTTTCTTACAATCAGAGAATTACACACACACACATAATTATACTCTTATACACAATGCATATTTCTTTACTTCTAAACTCACAGTTTGGGAGATATAGTGAATTTCAGTAAGAAAAAAATGCCCATGTAAAATATACCTGTTTTGTGCATATGCAAATATGCAGGTGGTATAACAATTAGCAGATTAGAATGAGAAATCAGTGAGCTGAGTTCAGATTCTAATCAAGTTCATTACATTTACCTTTGCACAAATACCCTTGGAAATGATATGAATCTATTCCTTCTCTCCCAGCTATGGGTTAAATAGTAAGGCTGACCAGGCTCTTCAGTCTTGATTGGCAACAAGACGAATCTGGAACTCATTAGCATGGGAAGACATGGTTGTTTAAGGGAAAGAAAACCCTGCTTGAAAACCAACTTTCCTTCAGAGTATAGAGGTTGGTTGTTGGGACCAATCACCCCCACCTGTGAAACAATTCAATTACAGAAATCTCACCAGAGGTCTTTTCTTTTTTTTTTTAATTAATTCACACCGAGCAAAGTGATAGTGTCATTAAGATGCAAGAGGCTACTGGAAGTGAAAGAGAATGAAAAGACTTTAGAAGGTTTGGTTTGGCCTGGTTTGTTTTGTTTTACAGCATATCAATCTCAATGGGTTGCTTAATGCTGATTAAATTTTTATTGCTGGTAATATTTTTCCTTCAAAAAAGTATCGCTGATAATATATTTTCAAAAAATGTATTGCTGGTAATAATTTAAAAAAAAAGATTTATTGCTGGTAATTTTTTACAAAGTATTTCTGATATTAAAACCTATTTTTACACTTTCATAATGTTTTGACCCCAGTTTGGTGGTTTACTATTTGCTCATAGTTGGGACCCTAACAGGTGCTACCACCCCAGGTCAGGGTGAACCTGGGAACACCAGCAATTAAGAGGTGGTGCCATGCTCCTCAAAACCTCCTGATCAGAGGCCTTGCTGTTGGTTGTAGTTTATTGTATTACCCAGGACAGGACTTTAGAAGGAACTGGAAACCCAATCCTGAATAGGAAACAAAGGATAAACCTTTACTCCTGTGCAAAAGACCAGGGAGAAGTGTGAACTGGATGATAGGTGAACCTATATACTACTAATAAGAAAAAAACAGTAAATAAAAGCTTAGGTGGAAATGTTAGAAGTATAGAGCTGAAGGAACCAGAAATCCAATCCTAATCAATGAACAAGGGTTAAAACACTATTCCTGTTCAAAAGACTGGAGAGGAGTGTGAACCAGACAATAGGAAATGGGCCATGAGGCACAAGACAGAATGATCCACCACCACTACTTCCATCATCATCATACGTACATACATATGTTTGTTTGTAACTATTGTGATCCTTATCCAGAAGAATAGCCATGCACAAATAAAAAAAAATTAGGATGTCAGGAAGTGTCTGAAGAAAAGATTCATTATAATTAAATTCCTTAAAATTCTCAGAGAAAATATAAAAATTAGCTTATTTTGCTGTTTGCACAGATATCTTTAATACTAGAGAAAAACTTATTACTTTCTTACAAAATGTTGAACTCAGTACAGAGGTAATTTGCTAATATGACATTTCCAACCTAAGCATTTAGCATTTGATATAAGGATTTTATATTAAAATAGGACATTTCCCATCTAGAAGCTTGTGAGATAATGTGTGAATTTTATATTAAAAGAAGACATTTGTTGGTTCCAGTCACATTGGGAATGACTGCAAAAACATCTCACTACCCAAATTTATAGGTAAATCATACAGATGCATGCTGGGATTTCTTCCTAGCCAATAAGATCGGCCATTTCTCAGTCTCATTTGCTATATTTCTGTTCTTTATTGTCTTGAAGTCAGAACGCTGTCATCATTTGTATATAAATTTTGTGTGTTAACACCATTCTTAGTTTGTGAACGTTTTTGCTTCATTACTGTTGCTTTGCCTACTTTTGTCTTGCATATATTGCCTCATTCTTTTCTGTCTTCTGTTATTGTTTATTGTAAACTTTACCAATTCTGTTTATTGGGCATTTCTGCCAATTACATTTAAACATGGCCAATTACTCTACAACATTTCCCATCTAAGCACTTGCTAAGTGATGTGTGAATTTTATGGTAGAATAGGACATTTCCCATTTAAGTTCTTGCCAATTGATGTGTGAATTTTATATTGTATGGCTGACCACTTGTATCTGAGCATACTTGTCAGCTAGGAAGGCTAGCTAATCCCTGTTGCAGACACCTACTCAAGCATATTTCTGTTTATTCAACACAGATTCAACATAGGGTTTATTCTGCAACTATGCTGAGTGAACTGGAAGAGAATGCATAATTTGGCTGGGTCACCATTTTCCAAAAGACCAGTATGCTCAAACACTCTTCCAAGATGACTTGTGAATTCATTCTAGTACAACCATAAACAACTTTCAAGCAGTTTTGTTTCTCCAATTTCACTCAGAAGGCTTAGCTCTGCCCATCATATGGTTTTCAGATAATTCACTGCAGTACCAAGTGCTATTATTTTGAAGATCCCCCCCTCTTGACAAATTAGTTTATGACCACATCATGTTGAAACTACAGTTCCTGTATGATCACCAAAGTTAAGCAACATCAAGTCTGGTCAGTATCTAGATAGGTGACCACTTGAGAGTTCCAGGTACTTTAAGCTTAGATATGTGGGTGGTGTAATGGACAATGGTTTGGAATTGTTAATCGAAGAGCCGAGTTCCAATTCCTGTTGGGTTCATTATATTCACTTACATGCAAATACCCTTGGAAAAGGTATGAATCAACCTCTTCTACACTCAGTTATTGGTTAATTAGTGTAACTTGCATCACTAAACCATTATTATCTAAAAAAAATTCTTATAATCTAAAAAAGTATTTTCTGGCTTTAAATAACCTGCAATTGGTTAATAAGTTGTAGAAAATGAATGAATCAATCAATCAACTTCCTTGACAAATTGACGATGGTGAAATTCAAACCCAGGGGTCATGGTCAGAATGTTAACATTCTAACCAGTCAGTCACATGTCCACTTTAATCTTATATTAAAACATGACATTTTCTATCTAAGCACTTAACCACTTGACGGGAAAATTCTAGTTCTGGGCAGTAAATCAGTGTTAGTAAATTTGGCATGTTTATATACATGGATTGATATAAAAATGTATATTGAAAACAAATATTGAATTTCCTATTAAAAATGCCATATAAACAGAAAAAAACAGCCCTAGCTCAAGAATGCCTTGTATAATTTTAATGAAATTTGGCACTGCACTTGGTAGAAGCTCAAGATACAATATGCTCTTAAATTGGTTAGGGTATTATGTATCATTTACGCTGTATCTCAGGAACACACATACATACATTTTCTATCTATATGTAGGTGGTTTGCTACCAGTATAAGCTCTAGATTATTCTATTCCTCCCAAATATGTCAAGGTTACCCAGCAGTTTTAATAGTCCTTTTTTTTTTATTTTTTCCTTATTAGTAGAAAACTAATCAAGAAAAACAGAAATATATGCATTATTATGGTGAAAGATATTTTACATAATATGTATAAATTTTAGTAAATTATATGTCACTTTTATGATGTGGCAACAGTTTTATGGCACTACCTTAAATTGGTTGGTTCACTCATAAAAAATAGGAGAAAATTCTTTTTGGAAATAACTTTAGTAGATAAATATTCTTTTGTCCTTTTATAGGCTGTGACAAAATAAAAAAAATATTGAATTTTTATTGTTTTAGAATTGATTGATTATTTGATTATTTTTTATGGCTTATCAACTTTTTACAGTTTTTTTTAAACTGGAACATATTATTGGATTGTAATAATTTTTTTGGAGATAATACAGTACAATTCCTACTATGTAACCCATAGCTGGGGGAGAAGAGATGGATTCATACCTTTCATAACAAATAAGTATGTTAAGTATTGAGTATTCTGCTTATATTTTCTGCACTGCTTTCTCTACTATACACTACGAGTGTTGTCTACAGAATCACTACTCTCCTCTAGCAAGAAATGTAGCCATATATATAGTAAGTGACAGGTGTTAATACATTTGCATAGGTGTGATGTCCATTTCATCAAATGACAGTCATTGCACATGCACACCTGTAGGCTTCGAACTGGATTTCCTGTTACAGCTGTGGCAACTCAAACATGATTTGTACTAGGTAAGCCATGCTCTGCATTATTACACTCCCCCCTGATCACACAGGTGACAGCCAGGGCATGGTCGTTTCAGTTTTGTGCTTCTCCATAGTAGAACTTAAGGGCTTTGTGCATTTGAGGTGAAGCGGATGGGTCATCATCATCTGTCATGTCACTGGGCTTTTGTGTGGAATCCTTGCATTCTAATATAATTCCTGGTTCTGATGACTCACTGCTTCACCTTCCACCATGCTCTTGTGTTCTGAGGAATCACTGTCATGGTCTACTCTCTTGATCGGGCGAAGGTCCTTAATATGGCGCAGCATCCCATGAACCAGAACTGAGTATAGACTGTGGTGTTCAGTCACCACGCACTTTCCAAATTTAGATATGCAGATGGTGTGCAGGACCTTCACCCACACTACATCTCCAATTTTATAGGTTGCATTCTCCTTGCATGCTGATGGAGATACAATGTTGTATACCTTTTACTTGCACTTGATTGGTGTAGATTCCATTTGCTGGGGCTGTGGAAGCTGATATATCACCCTTTGACATTATATTATAGAGATACACTGCTTCTGCCACAGAACACTGCTTTCTGGCAACAATGTGCTTAATGGTGTGATGGCACCTTTCCACTATGCCATTCCCCACTGGACGCCCTAACCTTCTGTGAATTTTCTGAATGTTGCACTATTGTTGGTGAGTAGCTCAGTTGGTGGTCTTTGTTCGAAGAATATTGAGTCCAGCTGCTGGATGATGCCAACAGAGTCCTGATGAAAGAGTAGGCGCCAGATGGAGAATCAAGTAGGGCCACAATCGATCAGTGTCTGCTACCAAGGTGGGTCATGTCCACTCCTATTTGGCATCAAGTATCTGTTACATCTAGCCAGCCAGTCTTGCACTGTACCAGAGCTAGGTCTGTGGACTGACATGCCTCACATTGCCCCACCACTTTCTTAATTGTCACCTTGGATAATGCAGGATTGATTCACCTCACAAAATACATGGTATGCTTTGCAGCAGGATTTACACTTTGCTGATGGATACTCATTATCTGGGCAGAATCATCAATGGCTGTAATGTATGCTGTCTGTGTAGGCTCTGCTTCCTTTCATATTGCATCAAGTCATTGTGTGGCACTCTGGTGAGATGATTGTCCCAGTTTGCCCTAGTCAATGGTTAGGTCATATTTTTTGGCAAGGCCCTTCAGAGTGCTGAGCCAAAGTTTTATTAGTGTCTCTGTGGCCGCTTTGGTGTGCACTTTTGCTCTCCTGATCGAAGTGTCACAGATCCACTGGTGCACATATTCTGAATCAGTTAGCAGATGCAGCACTGTTGCTTTCCATTGGAGTGTTAGATTAACGTCGCTTAACACTGCATCCAACTCAGCAAGATTTATATGCTGTGAGTCTCCATCCGGATGCAGCCAACATGCATCTTTGACAATGTTCCTATCAACTTCCAATGCTACTCTGGTAACCAAGAAACTTGCATCAACTTACACCTTTATTTTCTGACCATGCACACACCAATTCCCTCTTGCAGGGTCCTCCTGACATACTCTGATAACTGTTTCAGTGTGCTTGTGTTTTAGTAGGGCATTGCAGGTCTTGTCATCCCAATCTTTGGTCATCATGCTTGCTTGTTGCTTTAGAAATGCAGTTGCTGGTCCGAGCCAGCGACATACTGGAAAGTTACCAGTAAGCTTCCCACATACAGAAAATGTGCTTTGACGAGTAATGGTGACCGGAATTGGTGGGATCTTGCTCCTTTGTCTCCACTGAAGTATATCATGCTTCCCCTAAATGTACAAGCCCAATACTTTGGTCCCATCCTTTAGCCTCTCAGGGTCCTTGCATAAGAGTCTGAAATTGGTAAAGTGCTACCGAACTTGTTTTGTCAAAACTAGGCTTTCATTGACGTAAATATCGTTGATGTATGTTGATGTGGTATGATTAATCAACTAGTCCTGAGCCAGTACCACATCAATTATTGACTGCATTATTAGGGGCATTGGATTCAGCCTGAAACCCAGCCATGTAAAGTAGTACCTATGCGCCCTCAGAAGTGCAGTCTGGAATGGCTACAACAACTTGTGCATATGCACTTGCAGATAAGCTTTTTTTAAATCCAGAAGTGATATATTATTCCCCTGCTGCCACCATTCTCTTAATTTTTGTGAACAAACATCAGCATTCACTGTGAACATGTCAATGTATTTATTCAGCTCCCGGTAGTCCATGACAGAGCAAACCTTTCCTTTGTTCTCTTGGACCACAGCCATCAATGGAATTAAACATTTTGTTATGATGTCAGCCAGCCATTATCCAGCCAGACTTACAGCTAATGCTCATACTCACATTGCACCAAGTTGAACACAGGATATTCTGCCATCATGTTCCACAGCACTGTTGAGGCTTGACCTCCTGTCCAATTCCATATTGTGATTCAAACCTTTGCCACCTGGTCAAATTTGGCATTGAAGTCCGGTTTGTCTATGGTTATTGCTACACATAGGAGTGATTCACTGTGACAGGACTCTACTTCCACTGATGGAGTGATTTGTCCCCCTCCCATCTCTTTTATAGTCTTCATCCCAATCAGCAGGTCATATCCCAGTGGTCTCTCGCAAGTCACCAGGATGTTAAAATTGATGGGATTACCACCTTTCAGGTTCACGTTGATGGCCCTGACCCCGCAGATGTTAGTGCAAACCTTCTTGTCCATGATCAGCACACATGTTTGCTGCCAAATGATTGGGAGCAACTGGAGACAACGAGTGCTGTGTGAGACCTTTTGTCAATTTGGACTGCCAAATTTTTATCTGTTCCAGGGAAGAGACTGACACTATCATCTATTCCCCTGTCTTGTTTGCCAGGTGACACATAGTGTGGCACTGAAAACAATGCCCACAATCATGTGCCCAGCTGCCTTCTTTGGATGTGGTAGCTGTTTGATCGTAGAGGCAGTCTCATGCCAGGTGATTTGGTCCATTACAGGTGTAGCATATATCATCGTATAAGGACAAACAGGGATGTCAGTTTCCAGCGCATTGTCTTTTAGGGCACGCACCAGCATCTGGTCAATGGACAGCATGTCTATTCTTGATGATGCACAAGGGAGTTGCTTTGACCTGAGCTAGTATTCCAGCCATAAATGAGCACCTGAGTGTGCAGTTGCTCACCACGCCAAACAACACTACAAGCTTCTACAGCTCTGTTAGGTAAACATTGACGGATTTGTCAGGTTGCATCCAGCCTATTTTGAATTGCTCACATGCTGCAAACTCGTCCGTTGTGAAGGCCACATATAAGGAAGTCTTTATTTTGTCTGCATCCTGCTTTTCCTTGTCTCTCAATTGCTGGTAGATGTCAAATGCCCCCACCACCACCACCACCACCACAATCAGTCTCAAGGGAATGACATGTTCCAGCCACTTCACATTGCACAGTCTGCAGATAGATTCTGCCTTTTCCATCCATTTGACCATCAATTCAGCAACGTCAAACAGGGGAATCAGCTTCAGATTGAAACTGCTACACATCTTAAATACTGAAATAGCTTGTGTTAAATAATGAATATTCTGCTTATGTCTTCTGTACTGCATTCTCATTCTACTGAACATGAACGTCATCTACAAAATTACTATGCTCCTCTGGCAAGCAATGTCGCTGCTTATATAGTAAGTGGCAGGTGTTAATACATTTGCATAGGTGTGATGTCCGTTTCATCAAATAAAGGTTGTTGTGCACATGCACACCTGTAGGCTTCAAACTGGATTTCCTGTTACAGCTGTGGAAATTCAAACATGCTTTGTACTAGGCAAGCCATGCTCTGCGTTACTACAAGTATTTGCATGGAAGTGAGTATAATGAACCTGACTTGAATTCGAACTGGGCTCTCTGATTTCTCATTTATCCATTACGCCACCCACACATCCAAGCTTACAGCACCTGATATTCCCAAAAGGTCACCCATCTAGGTACTGACATGGCTTAAGTTTGCTCAACTGGTGACTGGACAAGAACCAGTATTTCAATGTGATATGGGCATAAGCCTATTATTTGAGAAGTGGAATCTTGTTTATCGATGCAGTGTAAAATCAATTCCTGACTTTCATAAAGTTATTGGAAATTAGAAGTTTGTTTTGCAAAAACATTCCTTTTAAATAAAGAACAAGTATATATATATATATATATATATATATATATATATATATATATATATATATATATATATTTGTTTTCTTTTAAGAAAATACTTTGAAGAACAGTTTACCAAAACAGATTTTTTAAAAATTTTTTTGCAAAAATATTTTTGCCATTAAAGAGCAAACAAATGTATACATTTTTCAACCAGTGCCACATTTTTAATTAAAGAACAAAAATTTACAGAATTAATAAAAAATGTATAAACTATGCAGATATCAATGATGTAAGATCATTTTCAAGGCACAACATTTGTAAATAAAAACTAAGTACCAAAACCTCTGCAAAAGTCAGGGATCAATTTGGCACTGTTTCCACATTATAAACAGCAACACCCTCTTCTAAATCCATAAAACATTGATATTTTTCAATTTTAACAAATATCACAGCTTGGGGAAGGTCTAAAGAATGCTAATTTACACACATTATTGATTGATCCCTTTTCTACAGCTTATCAACACTTTTCAGGTTATTTAAAGCCAGAAAATGTTTTTATATTTTAAGAATTTTTGAGGAGAGATAATAACAGTTTAGTGGTGCAAGTCTTACTAATTAACCCGTAGCTGGGAGGAGAAGAGTTGGATTCATACTTTTCCTGATGACGTTTTTGCATGTTAGTGAATATAATGAACCCAGCAGGAATTGGAACTTGGCTCTCCGATTAACAATTCTGTGCCATTATCCATTACATCACCTGTGCATCCAAGCTTATAGCACCTGGTATTTTCTCTATTTTACATGTGGACCAGTATATTTAAGTCGAGCCAGTTTTATGAATTGTACCAGTTTCCAAATTTCATATTATTAACCAGGTTACTTAAAGTTCAAGAAACATTATGTTGTTATTAAAAATTATAATTACAGAAAATGCAAGTTTTGAAGGATGAATGTTTTGAACAAAAAATGAAAAAGTGTCATTGTAATAATAAGAAAATTATAAAGACAACATTAATATTCTGAAACGAGGTTTAGTTGTTTATCTATTGATATTTTTTTCATTTTCCTCTAAGCAAGACAATAAAGCCACTAAGACACAAGGTGAAAGAATATGAGAAAAAAAAACAAACATTATTTAGGAGAGAGATCAATAAAAGAACAGAAATTAAAAAAATAAAAGTTAACAATTGACATTGTATTTAAATTTTTAAAGATCAAAATTGACTGGAAAGCAAGAGGCGGGGAGAGAGTTCCACAAGCGAGAAGTGCAAAAGAAGAAACTATTAGCATAGAACTTAGGTTTTGTGGGTTTTTGTATTTCTTCATATCATTTGTTATTAAATGAGGCATTGTCAATTATTATTTTTAACAGTATTTCTTGCGCCTTAATTTGAAAGAGTGACTTAAAATATAAAAAAAAATGAGTAAAAATGATTCAGTTTGTACAGATAATTACTGGATATAATGAATTATTCAAATTTGCTAATAAAATTTAAATTAGTCATGGAATCAATTAATTATTTATGAAGTATTTATTATTTTACTAGGAATTAATTTTTGATTTATTAAATAATTAATGACATGACATTTTAATTGTATAGTTAATACAAGTATTTAGTAAATAATTAATGACATGACCTTATAATTAAGTATAATTGATACATGAGCATTTGTTAAATAATTAATGACGTGACTTTTTAATTAATTATAATTAATACACAATCATTTGTTAAATAATTAATGACATGACTTTTTAATTGCATTTAATTAATAAATAAGCATTTGTTAAATAATTAATGACATGACTTCTTAATTGTATAGTTAAGACAAGTATTTAGTAAATAATTAATGGCATGACCATATAATTAAGTATAATTGATACATCAGCATTTGTTAAATAATTAATGACATGACTTTTTAATTGAGTTTAATTAATACATGTGCATTTATTAAATAATTAATGACATGACATTTTTAATACATTATTATTCTACTAGCATTAAATTTTGATTTATTAAATAAGTAATGACATTGTCCAGTTAAGTATAATTAATACATGCAGTATTAATTATTATATTTTTTTTATTAAATTTATGTTTTTAGTAGACATGACTTTCAAATTTATTACTGTTATTAATATAGATTAAAAAACATTTCTTACAATGTATGCCCAAAGTCTAATTACTAATAAAGAGGTTTTATATTAAAAGTTATTTTTAAACCAGTTTAGTTTTAAATTTAAAAAAAATATATAGTTGCTAACTGAAAAGCTTTTCTTCGCTTTGACAAAATAATAAGCAGTTTTTATTAAGAATAAAATGTTTGATTGCATGACCTTTCCAGTTTAACATATGCCTGTTTAAATAAATATTTTTTTAAACACTATGACTTTTCTTTTAACAAAACATAATTAATAGAATACATATCATGTAGTTAAATTGTTCCTATGATAAATATATGATATTTTCAATTAGTATTTTTTATAGTACTATGAATGCTAGTGTAACAATACCGGTGATAACTGTTATTTTGACACTTTTATTTTGTACTGTGCACATCTGAAGTAGATTAGATGAATTGCTAAAGTAATGCTCTTATTTTTTGGGCGGTGAGGGGATTGATGAATATCCATATATATATATATATATATATATATATATATATATATATATATATATATATGCCTCTGTGTGTGTGTGTGTGTGTGTGTGTGTGTGTGTGTGTGTGTGTGTAGCAGAAAAAATATGATTGAAAAAATACTGTACCTTTTGTGGCTTTGTTTCAACAACCATAAATACGCAAAAATAAATACCTAAATAGAACAAAATGAACTTTTCCCAGGTGCAGCAAAAGTTAGCAGGTGTAAACGAGAAAGTGACGTCTATGTGGTTATGTTTACCATACCTACAAGCAGACAGGAATGAAAAAAAAAAAAAAATGTTGCTACAAGAATCAGTGCTGCATTTACTCATTGACAACTGTAAGTAAACAATATCCCAAGGTAATTCAATAGCAAATAATCACTTTTGCTTGTTCAAACTACCTTTTCCTTTGATAGAAAGATTTTAAAATTATCGCCAGAGAGCCATTTAACCTTTTCTTTCTTTCTTTCTTTCTTTCTTGCTTTTTTTGATGTCTGATTGTTGAATTAAGAGATGAATGCTTGGTAGGTTGTCTGCCTGAAGAGGGATAATGGGAAAGGATGAAAGATTAAATAAAATGTTTCGAAGAGGATTATATCAACCAGCAACCAGAAAATTGTTTTACTTTGTATTTGCAGGTCACTTTCATTGCTCATTTGGCAAAGATGTTGATAATTTAAACTTGGCAAGTTGTGCATATTCAAATTCAGATCAGTGTGTGGGTTTTGTACTTTGGTTTGCCTTTTTTTCATGACTTTAGAGTAAAGTTTCTTAGCAAATTTAAATAATTCCTGATATGCTTTAATTATAATTATCTGCAAAAAATGAAGCATTTTTTCTACATTTTCATTTTTTTTAATTTTTACATTTTTAGTCAAATTTTCTTAAATTGTTATAGATTTCCTGACTATTTGAAGCAGCAAAAGAAGAGGTAAAAAGTTTTTAGGTCATCTGATACTTTCATACAAACGTTTTCATTGATTTTATTTGTTGGCTGAGACATGGAAAAGTCTATGTTGTATATTTATTTGTCTCTTTTTCTGAAATCATTCATAAGACATAAAACAATCTAAATCTAAAATCTAAATGGTGCAGCCACTCATATCCGAGGATGCCAGTCTACCATTGCAGATGCCTGCTCAGGCACATTTGTGTTTGTTCAACCTCCACAGAGCCCACCTGTGGTTTATACTGCAACTATGCTGAGTAGACCTTAGTTACAGTTTTGGGGAGAGTGCGCATTATCTAGCATGATCAACAGTCGGAACAAGGCCAGCACACTCAAACTCTCAGTTGCAATGATTTGTGACTTTGTACTGGCACAAACATTGATGGTTTCCAAGGGTTCTATCTGTTCAGTTTCACTCACAAGGCCTGGGTCAACCCATGGTATGGTTTTTAGGCACTTTCCAAAGGTGCTGTTCAAGGTGGAAATCACCTATTCCAGACTGATAACATCAAGAAGTCACCTTCCTGACAAATTGATCATAGTGACATTCAAACCTGAGTCTCATAGTCAGAAAGTGAACATTCTAAGCACTTGGCCATCATAAAACAATAGATATCTAAATATATCTAACTACGTATTTCTTGCAATGAAATCTTTCTTCAATATTCTTCAAACTTTAAAAAAAAACATCATTTTATGAAAGCTAAACCATTGATTCTTTATTATAAAAGTTAAACCTTGATCACTTCTAAGTTTTGCCTTTCATGGATTTTTGATTCAAATTTCACTAGCACTCTGTTCATTTTTATATACTGTAAAGCAACCCTGTTTTATTGTTACAAAATACATTGTGCTGTAACCTAGGGAAGGTTACTGAATAGAATAACCACACAAAGGTTGGTAATGAACGATAATACTTAGGACAAGAACAACACATATAAGATTCGCTAGTGGTGTGCAGAAGATGTAATCAACTGCTAGAAGTGAGTCAAGTGAATTCCACAATGAATCTTTAACTGCAGACCACAGACCAACACATATAGTATTCACTACTGTATTTATGGGAATGAGGGCATACCCATTATTGTCCGTAGGTATGCTACAACACATTGATAAACTATAGATAATACATATTTTGAATTATTTGAAATCGTACCATTTTCAGTTGTTATGGATGCCATCATAGACACTGTTTCAAGTACTCTCTGGCCTTCTTCATCTGTCAATTATTATTAGCTTACATCTAATGTTATTTCTGGCCCTGTATGCCAGACAATCTCCTCAAAGATGAAGAAAAAACTTGAAGCAATAGAAATGTGGTTCTACAAATAGATACTGAGTATACCAAAGATCGAAAATGTAAGCAACGATGAGGTTTTGGAGAAAATGGAAACAAAAAGGAAATGTATACTTATCAGGAGGAAGAGGCAATTGAAATTTCTGGGGCATGTAATTAGGAAGGAGGGCTTGGAAAACCTGATACTCACAGGACAGATTGAGGAAAGAAGGACAGAGGAAAGCAGCACAAAACATACTTGATGAGCTTGACTAAATGGATGGTAGAACAAGGTTTGGAAGAAATAACAAAAAGACAAAATTTATTAATAGCTACAAGGGACAGGAAGATGTGGAGGGTCTTGACCACCTACGTCTTGAAGTGACACAGCACATAGAAGAAGAAGATGCTATTTCTCATTGATTCCCATTGAACCAAAGTATATGTAACTGACCCAGAGATTGAACTCACAATCATAAAGTGATTGCAACACCTTTGTCCAACATTATACCACCATCCCCAAAAGACATCTGAGTATAATCATCACAAGATATCATTGAAAGACTTAATTGGCCTTTCAACAGATGTGTATTATTATAAATATATAAATAAACAGGCAAATTAGATTAAATTATTTTTTCCCTTTTATTTTATGAAGTCACAAATCTATATGTATTATACCTAGAAATTGTTGACAAAATCCAAAGAAGAATTTGCAATGTTATTGGTCCTGATGTGGCATCTCAGCTTCAGTCACTTTCTGAACAGCCATAACATAGCTTCCCCTTGCCTTTTCTATAAATATTTTTATGGTAATTCTTCTGATGATCTTTCCTCTTTGGTTACTCAGCTTCACAAATTTAAGCATTGAACTAGGTTGGCAGCTAGGTCTCATAATTTCACTGTTGAAATTACTATATGTATTCTATACGAATAGTTTCTTCTCCTGTACTTCTTGCTATGATCTTTAAATTTTATGCAGTATTAGTCCTCATCTTCTGTCTCCTGGAATCCTGTTCTTTTATTGTCCCCTCTATTTCTTTCATGCTCAGTAACCCCTTGGAACTTAATGGCTTTTATCACCTTTCTCAAGATGAAATGATTTTTAAAAAAATTTTCACCCCACCTTCTTTTTTCTTCCTGAGGTAGAACATTAAGTAAAAGATATTAAGATAATTAAGTGATTTACTATATGGTGTAAGTACCAGCAGATGTTTTGCATTCACCTTGTAAAAGCAAGTTAGTTCATGTGGAGTGTTTTGATTGGTTGGAGTAGTACGGCATAACTGTTCAAATTAACTGTTACATTGAACATGCCTTTGGTTAATATATGTTGTATTGTTACTGTGGCAGGGGTCTGTTACCTTCAGAAGCAGATTGGGTTACTGGTGGAGTGAGTATGATGTGTAAACCCCAAAACTCACAATGAAACCAGCACACATCACTGAAAACTCCCCTTGGCTCATCTCTGTTATGTATGTAAAGGTACATCTGAATAGTATTGATTTATATCAATACTATTCAGATGTACCTTTTGTCTCAGATGTTAAAATGGCAGACACAATGATGAAGATTCTGGCAATTTTTCTGGCAATTCCAGACAGACAGAATTATTAAGATTCTGGCAATTTTTTGGCAATTTATGGCAGATACAATTATTAAGATTCTGGTAATTTTTTCTGGCAATTTCTGGCTGATACAATTATTAAGATTCTGACAATTTTTCTGTAGCTTTTAGTAAATTTTGTCTTTTTGCTATCCTTCCTAATTCCTGTTCAACCATTTACACATTGGAGTAACTTAATCTGTCATATTCATCACATGTAAATTGATGGATTACTGGATTGATAGTTTCCCTTTTCATAGATGTGTGCTTGACACTTGCCCAACTCATTGCATGTTCTTGGAAGATCTTACTGCTATCATGAATTGTACACCTCCACTTATTACAATACATACATATATACATATGTGTATTCTGTAGTATGCTGGTAAGCTTGTGTTACAAACCAATTTACTAGTATAGTGAGTAATGGATATTGTATTTATTAATATGGCAGATTGTTACCACTTTAAACATTATTTTTTGTGGATACTCACATTTGAGCATACGTATTTCTGTGGTTACTTTATAGTATTGTTAACTTTATTATTGATTGCTTTGTTGTTTGTGGTTGATTGTTATTATTAGGTTTACATGTGTTTTTGTGTGCATTCATAGTTTGTTAATTTGTTTATTATTTACTTAATTTATTTACTTATTTATTGATATGGATTAATGTATTTTACTTATGTATTTTTATTTGTTTATTTTGTACTTATTTATAAAACATTTTTAATATATTTATTTATAGTTAAAATTGCAACAAAACTGTATTCAGATCCACAATTATTTCCACTCAATAGCCCATCAAATAATCTGAAACATAACTGTTACTGCCCACTCAATAATCTGTAGAATAATACAGTAGACATAGCATATATAAATAGTTGAGCCAAAACACAACACACATGGCCTGATCGTTGAGTTTAAGCATGAAACAAAGACCCGCTTCACACTCTCTCTCTCTCTGTATCTATCTATCTATCTATCTATCTATCTATATATATATTTGTTTATATAAATCAACTATGGTATAACATCTAACCCAAAATCAAGCAATTCTAGTAAATTTTAAAAAGTACTCAATAACTTGTCCAGAGAGAAATATTCATAATATCTTTAAAAGGCATAACAATCTTACCAAGCTACTGTGGTTTTATCCTTCAGATGTTCAAGCTGATTTGAACAACCTTATCAAGTTATTCACCTAAAGATCTTCAGACTGGTTTGGAAAACAACCTGAAGATCTGAGAGGTGAAACTGCCGTAACTTGGTACAGTTGTTATATCTTTTTATATACAGAGTGCGATGGGTAAATTGTCGCCACCATATATTTTTAATTTCGCACATGTGTGTTGTTTGTTTTTGATTTTGTCAACTGCACAGTATAGTAGGGTCAGTTGGGCATTGTCTATGAGAAAAAGATCACCATGGCATAAATCACACTGCCAGAAATTTGGAAATGGCATGCTGTACTGCTTGGCATTTGCACTGGAAACTCCAATATGAACATTTCAGAGTATTTGGGTGTCAATCTGAGGACTGTGCAGAGGATTCAAAAAGAGTTGGATGAGTCTAATGGTGATTACGAAGGTACGGCAGCTTGGAAAACTTACTCTGATCATTCTGATAAGAAAAGAACTCCCAAATTTGTGGTGAGGGCCTCAGACTCAATACAGAGACCTACACCAAGTACCTTGAGGAGGTAGTGCTGCCATGAGTCAAGAGGGTGTCTGTTGGAACAGGACTCTGCACAAGCAGGAGAACCCAGTCATGGCTGTCAGACAATATCTGTGACCACATCACCCCTTACATCTGGCCACATAACTCCCCAGACTGCAACCCCATTGATTATGATGTGTGGGGCACAGTTGAGTGAGAGCCAACAAAACTCCTTTTAACACCAAAGATGAACTGAAACCAAGAATTATGGCAAAATTCACCAACTTAATCAAGAAGACCATCTAGAAGAGTTGCAGAAGATTCTGAAGTCGTCTGGAGGCCGTGGTTGAAGCCAATGACAATTTTATTGAATAAATTTACTCTTTAGTATTTCAACATATTTTTGTGTAATTTTGATAATTATATCTGTTAAAATGAGATATCAGTATTATTTTTTTTGTCTGTGTAATTTAGACAACAATTATCCATCAAACCCTGTATATATATATATATATATATATATATATATGGTGTTGGGCTCCCCCATCATATTCAATGTATGAGGGTCAAGCAGTTCAGTTCTTAGGAACTGACAGCCAGACACCAGCACATATGATTTGATTATAGTGGTGAAGGCTTTGTGCAGAACGAACCGCACTTTTTGAAGGGCCAAATACAGAGACCTACTGCATTACATGCCACAAGGTCCCCAAACAACCCTCTGCAAGTTTTGAATTCAGAGTTGTCCTCCTTCTAGACCAGTTGCCCTCCAAGGCTATAGAACACAGTCTGTCCTGCTATTTGCCCATAGTTGGAGGGAGAAGAAGAGGATTAATACCTTTCCCAAGGGTATTAGTATGTAAGTGAATGTAAAGGATTTGACTGAAATTCAAACTCGGTTCTCTGATTCCTCAATCTGAGCCACTATCCACTATTCCACCGTATGTGTGTATGTATATAAATCAGTATGATAAAACTCAATATTTTTTCAATTCTAACAGATGCTATGAAGATAAGCCTTATAGTGAAACATTCAAAGTTATACTACTTGTTTCTTATTGAATTATTTTTTCAGATTTAATCCATATTTTAATATATATATATATATATATATATATATATATATATATATATATATATATATATTTTTATATATATATATATATATATATATATATATATATATATAAAACATTATATTTTTGAATTGGTCAAAGTCCGACAATTTATTTAAAGACATTTATGATATGTTTAACGTTCTTTTTATAGATACAAGTATTTAAGCAAATGCTTAAATATATAAAACATTGCAAACTCGGTAAAGGTTCCAAATACAACACTACTAATACAAAGTCTGTCAAAGGAAAATAGTTGGAATGATAAAAGAAAAGAAACCAGGAAAAAATAAGAAAAAAAGATAAATGAGGGAAATGGAAACAAACAAAAATGATAAGACAGATGCTTACCCAGGCAACAATCCAAAGTGTTCATTTCCTTTAGCAAATAGACCAAGATAGAGCAGTAAAACTAACCAATAAAACAGTACAAAGACTTGTTACTTCAAGTTCTAGTTATCTGACAATCAGGTTGCAAGAAACATTAAGTAACTATTTAGACCTAATCTCTCTGTGTAGTTTAATTGGTTAGTTTGTGTGTCTATATATATATATATATATATATATATATATATATATATGTTGTAGATAAGTTCACTTATGATCCAGTTCACACACCTCTCTGTTCTTTTGAACAAAAGAGCTTGCCGTGAATTGATTATATATATATATATATATATATATATATATATATATATAAAAGTGAACATAGATGTCAACACTTAGAGGCGACAGTCTGTTTCATGCTAGATGCAATCGTCGTGGCCCAACGATTGCACTAGCATGAAACAGACTGTCGCCTCTAAGTGTTGACTTCTATGTTCACTTTTATATTTACACATGCTCTATCTCTGATATTGAGCACTTTATCCCATAAATATAGCACACTTTAAGACTATATTTCTTCATATATATATATATATATATATATATATATATATATATATATATATATATATGCGTACACACTGCTGGGCAAAATCTTAAAACCAATGAAAATAAAGAAAAACTATTACGTTTGTGTTGTTAGACTCAACCACTTATTTCAGTAGAGCTTCAAAAATTAAAATAAGAAAAGGAAAAGTAAAATTTAAAAACATTTTTAGCATTAACTACAGAAAATTTGATTACTAGGAAATTAGGCTAAATACTAGCTGGTCAAAAGTTTAAAGACCATATTTAAACAAAGCTTTAATTGGTAAACACATAATGAAATTTAGTCATTTATGTTCATGCATTAGCACAACCAACATCTCCCATTGATATCTCCTATGTTACATTAGGTAAAAACATAAACAGTTAACAGAGTTTGAACATGGCAGAATTGTCATGCAAAAGCAAGGTCTCTGTGAACATGCCATAACTGGTAAAACTGGGCTCAGCACTGCTTCAGAGGTTGAGTCTAACAATGTAAAATGTATATGTTTTCTTCATTTTCATTAGCCTTAAGATTATGGCAAGCAGTATAAATATATATATATAGGGAAGGGGTTATAGTTGTTCCAACAAGAGAAAAGTGTATATTTTAAAAAGAAGATAAACTGCAAACGTTTTTTGGTTGAAATGTGGATTTTTTATTTTAAAATATATATTATACTCTATTTTCCATAATTCTGCTACACACGTTTCTGGTTTCACAACCTTCTTCAAGCAAAGAGTAGATATTACCACATATGAAAAAGAATTTTTTGCATGGTAGTAATTCAAATGTCTTTCTTGGACTGGTGATAAGAGTTTATATAGAGTCTGTCTATATTTCTGAGATGAGGTATTATGTACAGTATTTACATTAGTCGGACTATTGTCCTCATCTTTGTCGCCATATTTGTCACAACGTTTTGGCCGTTGTACGCTCCGGCCTTCTTCAGGTGGTTGGAATTTCGAACCGAACCCTTTATTTCGATCACTGGGGTAGACTGTTCTAGTTCCGCAAGCCATGTTTGATGGATGTCAGTTATCAGTTATCTCCTGGTAATTTTCCCTCTGAAAGTTCTCCACTGCCTGAACCGGGTATTGAACTCACACTCTTTGGGTCTGTCACTGGATCTAACCAACGCCTTTATCCACTGTACCATGTGTCCTTGAGGACATCTGGGTATGAATTTCTGAGTATTATAAACCTAATTTTTCAGCAACCATTTTTTACCAGTACTTATATTGCAATTTTGCTGTTATCATTGCATGTTTTTACCAGATCTCATATTGCAACTTTCAGAGGGAAAATTACCAGGAGATAACTGATAACTGACATCCATCAAACATGGCTCATGGAACTAGAACAGTCTACTCCAGTGATCGAAATAAAGGGTTCGGCTCGAAATTCCAACCACCTGAAGAAGGCCGGAGCGTACAACGGCCGAAACGTTGTGACAAATATGGCGACAAAGATGAGGACAATAGTCCGACTAATGTAAATACTGTAGAGTTTATATATATATTGCATATAGTTCCCTTGATAATATTTTGTTCTTTCACACTGTACAATGTCATAGAACTGCATTTTGAATTTATGATTTGCATCTGATATTTCGCAACCATTATCATCCCATAGCAATCTTCTATGTCAGCATAGCAGAATCAGCTACTGTATTTGGTTATTATGTGTGTATGCTGTGTGCTTTTGTGTGTGGAGTTATGATCTATTTAGTGCTGGTTTAAATTTGTTTATGAAGTTTTTTTCTTGTATTTGTAGGTATGAATAATTGTCTGTTTGGTATATTGGCATTATTTTAAATTTACCTTGATTAAATTTGTAGATGTGTTGTAATACAAAGATAATGGTCATGAAATATCAGACACAGAATTATGGAAAATAGGATCTAATATATATTTTAAAATAAAAAATACACATTTCAACCAAAAATGTTTGCATTTTCTTTTCTTTTTGATATATATATATATATATATATATATATATATATATATATATATATATTAGATAGATAAATATATGCATGTATTAAAAAGAAACATATCCTGTAAACTTTGTTTTATTCTTGGTTTGACAAAATATAACTACTATAGTGAAACACACCAAAAAATAAATGTCATTGGATGGCTATCTATCTTATGAATGTGATTCAAAAATTAAAAGGAGATAATCAACTGTTTGCTTTAATTGTCTTGTCAATCCAGTCTCTGTAAGCTGATACACGCGTGAAAACTCCAGGATAGTTTTCAGGGTCATCCTTTCGCATAAATGATGCCACTCCAACTTGTATCCAACCTTCAGGTGATGGACACACCAATGGTCCACCACTATCACCCTGTCCAAAAAAAAGACAAGAGCCAAATTTAATATTATATAATACCAAAGACTCAAAATTAAATTAAAACCCTCTCAACCTGTTAAAAGATTTCCATTTTACTTTGAAATTAAATACAATTATCTCTTTATAAAATTTAAATTGTTTTATGTCAAAATAGAGTTTTACTCGTATTGCTTAAATATGAAGTTTAGAATCTATTGCTTCAAACAGGAACTATTACCCAAATAAATAAATAATGGTTTTTCCATTGACACTGCTATTATTTTGACTACCTTTGCTCCTTGTTTTAAAAAGCAATGATTAGAATTGTAATAAAACTTAAACTTAAACATATGATGAAAGTAAATTTTTACATTTTCTTTGTACTTGTTAATTGACAACAAAAATAATAAATTGTATTTATTTATTATATTCTTGACTGGAATGGTTGGTAAAATATTGTCTAATTGCCAATTGATTCAAACTTTATATAATGGTAAATAATAAGGATTTCCTCATAGTTGGTTCACATATTTTATTAATTTACTAAATGTTTATAAATTTATGAATAAAAAAAATTGTTTTTATAGTTATTTCTATGTAAATTGGGGAATGATAAATATTGCATAGCATTAGTTTTAATTGTATTAGTTTTTAAAATGTTGTAAATATAAAATTATTCTTGTATATAAACAATCTAATAAATAAATAGTGTTTAATATTTTTGTTGTTAATTCTCAAAAAAACAAAAAATGCATAAATTCACTTTCATTATGTTTATGCTTTAGTACAAATCTAATTATTGCTTTTTAAAGCAACAAACATTGCTGAAGATGGAAGGTAGTTAAAAATAAAAGTAGTATCAATGGAAAAAACATCCAGCTGACACTGTTTTTTTGCTGTCATGAAGGCCCAAGTTTGATGAAAATTCAGTATAATTTTTGTAATATATTTAGTCAGAATGTCATGGCTGGCTTTATCAAAGAACATATATCTCATACTCCTTAATATAATTTGATTAAAAGAAAACATGTCAAAAATCATATGACCAACATGCCAGGTGCTGATGTTGATTTGACCAGTAAATGCATATATAGGAAAATTATTTGCACTTCAGTATAGGGAGGAGGGGTTATGCAACCGACACTGTTGGAAGTAAATAGAATTTGAAAGAAGGAGAATTTTTCCCTTGTTTGTGGTCTCTTTTCTATCTATATTTATATCAAATATCCCAAATAAAAGAAGGCCATTATCAAACAAAAAGTATAATTTTTACTATATTTTATTGGTTAATTTGCAGTGTAACACCTGTGCTCAGTTAGCATTAAAAATTTCCAGAATACTTGCATTTATGTGTAATTGTACATGCTTCATTTGAATCTGGCTTGATAAATTTGATAAAATCCACTATTTTGGAGTTATTGACAGTGAAAGTTTGGATTCATTTGTGTTGCAGGCAGCCATTACTGGTGTTGTTTGCATACATTTGCTGTAGAATAGCTATCAGTGTAGGTATCATTGCACAAATTTTGCGTGTGTATGTAAATAGTTCTTGTGCACAGTAATTGAGACAAATTTAGACAAGAAAGATCAGTTCTGCACTTTAGTCTTCTAAGTTTAGCTTTCCGCAGTGAATGTATGCAAACAATAACAGTAATGGCTGCCACCAACAACATGAATGAATCCAAACTTTTACTGTTGATGACTCCAAAATGGTAGATTTTATCAAATTTATCAAGCAAGATTTGAATGGAGCATGTACAATTACACATAAATGTAAGTATTCTGGAAATTTTTAATGTAAACTGAGTGGAGATGCTAAACTGCAAATTAAGCATTTTATTTAAGTATAAAGATAGAATAAATTCTTTCTTAAGTTTCTATATTATTCTTAATTTTGACTAATATTTATCTTTAATTTATTTTTTTTCGTTGCTTTTTATTGCAATTTTACTCAGGCTGTCAGTCTATTGCAATGGGTAAAACACACAATTTCAGAAACATAGAAATTTCATCTTGGTGAAACACAAATTCAAAGATATCCTTTATTCCTTAAGGAAGTCTAGTGAATGTCCAACTGTTTTAACTGCTAATCTACAAAAAAAACTTTGAATGTGTGTGTCATGGATATTGTCATAAAAAGTAGAATTAGTGAGCTGAATTTAAATTCTTGGTTAGTTTTTTTTTTATATACTAATGTTCCCCTAATACAAGGCTCAAAATTCACTAATGGTAGAAGGTTATTATTTGGGGTTTTATGAACATAAGAAAAGGCAAGAAAAAAAAGGCATGAGGTTATTCAGGAAAGATAACAGTTAATCCTAGACTTGAAGAGGTCAAGATTGTAGTGATTAGGAAAACATCCTGACAGGAATCTGTTCCACAAAGCAGCTGTTCTTGGGAACTCATTACTAATGGAATATGAAGGTAATGAGAATGATTCATCCCTATGTATGTAGCATAGTGGGTCCAAGTTGCAAAGTTCAGGGCTGGTGGGACCAAGGACTCCTCAGAACACATGCCACGGAAACAGTGATAGAGTAGCTAGAGGCTCACAATGTTTTGTCTGTGGGAAAGAAGTCATGAGAGAGAAAGTAATTCAGCACCCACAAGTCTGCACAGATGCTTTTAAAATCTCTCAAGATGAGCAAGCACAACAATAGGAAATGTTTTAACAGAGGTCAGTAAATGTGACACTGAAATCCAAAGGCAGATTGGAATAGTGAAAGATACCTTCCCAAAGTTAATCAAAGTATTAAAAAACAGGAAAATTTCATTATAAGCAAAGAATACTAGACTTGGTGAATGGGTAGAGTGAGGGAGAATCACAGAGTTTATAATTGGGCACACAGGAATTAATGGAGACAAATCTTCAGTGAACCACTAGCCAGCCTCTCTGTCCCGATCAAGAATCAGACTGGTTAAATATCATTTGGACACCTATGCAACTTCATGTGGCCATTCCTCTTCCAGCATGCGCTCACACAAGCACACATTTCTTTCTGCTCAGTACACCTGTGCAACCTGTTTATTTTAATCACTAGATGCATTTCCTGTTTATGCCATCACCAGTTTTGCTTTCCACTCACACACTAATGCGGCGGAAGTAAAACCAAAAGTCTTTCCTCAACCAATATCCAACATATTTACATAACACTAATATCCTTGGGAAAGGTATGAATCCATCTTTTTTCTGCCTCGCTATGGACACACTACCCTTAGCTGGCAACCAGTTTAGAAGAAGAGCAACTCTGAATTCAAGCTAGTTCAGTGTGGGGTGAGCAAGTTTACTTTATTCTGTAAAGCCTACTTTAGTTAAACTGCAGCAGTATCACCTGCATGATATTATTGTGGTCCTAGGTTACTCAGGGAGTCAACAGGCTCAACAAGAAAACTTACCTTGCATAATCCCTTGGCATGTTTGAAAAATCCAGAACATATTTTGCTGTTATTCAGTTTTCCAAAATATTGTGAACACTGATGATTGCTCATGATTGGAAGATCAATTTCTTGGGCCATTTTTGTTACACTTCCACCTGAAAGATAAAACATCCAGTTTTTAAGCAGAAGTATAAATCGCAGTAATTATCTTATTTTCATGCAATATAAACCTGAAGCCTTCTTCAGGTGCTTGTCGATCCAGGCAACCTTCAGGGAATTTCAAACTGAACACATTTATTTAATCTACGGGGGTGGATTGTCCTCATTCTGTTGACCACGTCTATGGATATCACATCTCGTTCTTATTTTAGTGCTGCTCAGTTATTGCTAACCCCATTTTCACTTAATCTAAATATGAACAACCTGGCCCAGGGATTGATCTAGAAATTACTATGTTATCAAATTTGTGAACCAACACTTTAATCATCTCGACTATTGTCCTGTGGGACAATCCTGAGTGTAGGGCATGAAGCCTTAAACCTAATCTGTCTGGGCAAGAGCAGCAGCTGAAATAGAAAAGAAAAGCCTTAGTGAGTGCTGCCAAGTGTGCTGAACAGCAGTAGCAGTCTCATCAGCAGTATATACTTGAACTCAGTGGAAATGACATGTGCAATAACTGAGTACTAAATAACATCTATATGAGAAAACCCCAGACATGGTCAACAGAATGAGAACAATTTACCCCCCTAGATTAAAGTGTTCAATTAAAAATTCTCTGAAGGTTATCTGGATTGATATACACCTGATGAAGGCCCGAGGGCACAATGGACAAACTTTTGTTATCACAACAACAAAAATGAGGACAATAGTCTGCATGTAAATAATGATAACCCCTCATCCCAAAAATTCATACAGAAATACAGACCTGATTGAGAAACAATATATAACTATGGATTACCCCACTTGGCTTTGTCAAAAATGCCCATTAGGTGGCACTTTTTAAGTCTATAAAAAGGCAAATATTTCCTTCTTTTACTGTTTTTTCTCTTGCTTCCAGGTGAAGTTGAATGTAGACAAAGAACACTGCCACCATGGCATGTTCGTTTCCTTGGTCCACTGTTGATTGAATCCTCACACACATGCATATACACACACGTTTTACACACACTTGTTTCACACACACAAACAAGCACATTCTTATAGCTAGTCTGATTTCCATAGTGTACACATGTAATTCCTTTTGTTAATAACATGTATTGTCATCTGTTTTAAATTCTGTTTTGTGTTATTATTTTTACCTGGACTCACATGAATCCACCAATATTGTTTGTGGGAAAAATGTTTCAGGAGCCCATAAATATTTACTATAAAACATCCACACACTTGTATCAAAAGTGTTGATTCCTGCAACATAACATATATATCCTTTTTTATCATTAGTATTAGATGCATGCAAAAATTCCCTGCATTTCTTTTTTTTAAAAATGGGGATTTGAATACACAGCTACAAAATGTTTTTCAGAGTTCTGTATTCAGCATTCGTTCATACTGTGTTAAGACAAAACATTGTATGATATATAAATGATTGCCTAATTAGCATATCCGAGGTATAGACTATATAAATGCCCAAGAAGTAAGGGAAGAGCAGCTCTTGGTATGCAAGATAAACAATTACTACTGGACTGATGAAATATGTAGGAAATCCCAATTTATAACAATGTTCTTCATTTCCAAGTTGTGCAAGACAACAGCAGTAGCAAAGATAAATTGATGAAGTCAACAGAGATGGTTTGATTGGAACCGGTGTGTTTGGCGAATGGTTAGTGCAATTCAAAAAAGGTGACAGACTTGGAGTAAATGCCCAACAATGGTAGACCAAAAGAATTTAAAAGTGCTTTTCTCTCTTTCAGCTTCTTCAAAGATTTAAATGCAATGTCAATCATTATCTTCTGTCTTCTTAATTTCTGTTCTTTTATTGTTCTCACTCCTTAATAATGTTTTTTTTTTATCTCTCATATTCTTTCATAATCAATAACCCTTTGCATCTGAATGGCTTTATTCTCTTGCTTGGTGTGAAATGATTAAAAAAAGTTTTAAAAATGTGTATTATGTCTATCATCCTGTGCATTCAAGAAATCCAAATAAAGAATATGCATTCTTTGGCAGGGATAGAACCTGGGTTCCCCATTAGTAGTGGAAACTAGCATTTGATCCAATATGCTTTACGACACAGCCACACATAATGTCACAACAAGCGAGATTCTATTTTCCCTTTTTTTAAAGGAAAGCACATCTCCTTCACTCAGGTTATTTTCTCAAAAGTTTCATAACTGTTCAGTTTCATAACCAAAATGTAAACAAAGCAATTTCTAATCTCATTACAGAATTATTGCTTGTAAAAGAAAACATATTATTCACCATTTTTGCACTTGGAGAAACATCTGAGAATTAAAAAAAAATTAATTTACTGATTAAAAATAAAAATATGTTCAAACATTAAAAGCCACCATTTTGATGAAAGTCATAATAAAATATATTAAAAAAATCTTTTTCTCATTAAAGTCACAACATTAAATCTAGAAAATGCTTTATTACAATGTGATATTATTTCTTTATAATTTGTTTGTTAAAAACTGAATTAAGTTAAAATCTGAAAGAAAGTAAGCTTTTTCATAATATAAAAGCAATTTTTCACATATCCTCAGTATTAGAACTCTAATATTCCTTGAAGTGGTTGAATTAATATAAAATCCTTTTTTCAAGTCAATATGAAAATGATGAAAATAACTTATTTAATAAACATCAAAATGATATTTCAATGCAGAACTATTAATCCTGTGATATTAAACAACAAATAGTTTGGCTTTTATATATTAAATATGGGACTAGAATATCCCAGTATTATTTAAATATATGAAAACAAATTGACAATGAAAACTGTCTATTTTTTAAAATTCATTATTATTAACTTATCTATTAAATATATACTTCTTCTTCTATGTAACATGGCCCTTCAGGGCATTAGTGATCATGGCTCTCTCCAATTTCCTGTCCTTTATAGCTCTTAATAACTTTTGTCTTTTTGCCATATCTCCCAAACCTTGCTCTGCCATCTATTTACTCAAGCTTACCAAGTTGGTTGTGCATTGCTTTCCTCTGGTCCTCTTACCTTCAATCCTGTGAGTACCAAATTTTCCAAGCCCTCTTGCCTCATTATATTCTCCAGAAATTTCAATTTGTCTCTTCCTAGTGTTAAGCATAAGAGGTCTTTTTTGTTGCCATTGTCTCTATAACTTCATCGTTACTCACGTGTTCACTCCACCAGAATTTGAATTTGGTTTGCTAATTCTATTTTTTCATACTACTGACTCTTTAGGACATCCTCCCACCTCCATATATTTAAGTAAACAGATTGCCAAATAAATTCATAGTCTGATAACTTCACTCAACTCTCAAAAATAAAACTTGTAAGGACACAAAAAATTGAAATAAAAACTCAGAAGAGATTCCTTGTCCATCGAATATAACATATGAGCAATAAAAAGGACATGTATACTTAGAATCAGAAAAAGACAGTTGAAATTTCTGAAGCACATAATGAGGAAAGAGGGCCTGGAAAATTTCATACTCACAGATAGTGAAGGCATGAGTGACAGAGGAAATCAACAAATCACCTACCTAATGAGCTTGTATAAATGGATGACAAAACAACAATAGAGAGGCATAGTAAAAAGACAAACAATACTAATAGTTACATATGATAGGAAGTTGTGGAGAGCCATGACCACATATGTCTTGAAGAAACACAGCATATAGAAGAAGATCATATTTAATAAAACAGGCATAAAGGAAGGATTACTGCTCAAATACACAATATTGATTTTTATGTATAAATTGACAAATTTATAATATTTTCTTTTATATTTTTAATAATTTTAACTCAAGCAAGGCAATAAAGCCACTAAGATGTAAGGGGTTACTGATTATGAGAAAATATGAGAGATAAAAAAAACATTACTAATGAGAGAGAATAATAAAAGAATAGGAATTAAGACAATATAATGATGGGCATTACATTTAAATTTTTTGAAGATCAAAGTTATCTGGAAAGCAAGAAGCCGGAAGAGAGTTCCACAAGTGAAAAGTGTGAAAAGAAAACTATTAGAATAAAACTTACAGTTACATCTAGCCATTTTAACATTAAGATGATGAGTTTAGGTATCATAGAGGAAAGTTCATCAGAACAAATACTATGAAAATATTTATAGAAAAAGCACAGAGAAAGTTACAAACTGATAGTAGGAAAGTGACTGAAGTCAAGATGTCAGGTCAGGACCATTAATATTGAAGATTCTTTTTTGTATTTTATCAAGAATCTCTAAATGCATAGCAGAAGCACCAGACCAAATGTGGTAGCAATATTCATTGCATGGGTGAATGGTAGACATTGCATGGGTGAATGGGGTAAAATAGATTCTGACAAGAAAAATTGTTTAATATGTAAATTTACATCTTAAATTTAGACTTAAAATAATGTTACTTCTTTTTGAATATTCAAAGGGTTCCTATTCATCTAAACAATGAAGTGATTTTAATTTATTTGCAATGTTTAGCTTTTCAGCTGTAAACCCTATTCATACAGAATACATTGATAATAAGGTTGGTTGGTTGGTTGATGTTGTTTAGTGGCATATCAACCTCTGCAGATTATTTAATGCTGAAATCTAAATATCATGCATGCAATTTTATGCTTTCAACAACAGACACCTTGTATATAATTTTATACTCTCAGGATAAAAATATGTTTTTTAGATATATAGTCTGTAGATCATAAAATGTATTGTTGGTAATTTTACTATAAAAATGTATTTTTATATTTTTTTAGTGTTACATTGATTGTCATTTGCTATAAAAATGTATTGTTGGTCATTTTATTATAAAAATGTATAGTTGGTCATTTTATTATAAAAATGTATTGTTGGTCATTTTATTATAAAAATTTTATTGTTGATTTTTGTTTGGGAGTTCACTATTTGCCCATAGCTGAGACCCTTACAGGGTGAACCTGGGAACAACAGTAATTAAGAGGTGGTTCCACGCTCCTCAAAATCTCCAATCTGTCGATCAGAGGTCTTGCTGCCAGATGTAGCTTATCATCATACCTAGGAAACCTGAAGTTAAGGAAGTCAAATAGAGCTTTATAACAAAAAAATAATTATCTCTCTTCAGTTTAATATTGGATATTCCAGTTCTTTTTTTTTTAAGAAGGCCAAATGGTCATGTCTGATTATTTTAGGTTTTGATTGGTTACTCAAGTTAGTTAAGATTATTATAATTAAAAATAAATTTTGGTATGTACCAACTTCTGTGCAGCCCCAACCTTTCATGACACACATCATTCCAGGCGGAGGGAAATAGTTATTTCCTGACTGGGTCAGTCTCACTGGTTTAATTGTGGAAAGCAACTGCGTTGGAACAGGCTGAGAAAGTTTTACCAAGGCAATGTCATTGTCAATCTCTGTTGAAAAAAAGAAAAAGAAAATAACTCACAATTAAACATGTAAAGATTTCAACATGCTTCTTTTATCATCTTTCTTTATTTTTACATATTTTTCATTTATACATATATATATATATATATATATATATATATATATATATATATATATATATATATATATATATATATTAATAAATATACAGATATGTATGTTCGTAAGGCAACTTAAAGTTTTATGGTTTTACCAAATCATCATGGCACAAACTATCATGGTTGTTTTTTAAAAAAAAACTGGGTCTCATGGGAGGAATGCTAAATTAAATGCAGATTCAAAGCTCAAAGTTAATATAAACTTAATATATTATTGGAGTTTAAATACAAAATGTAGAGTGTAGGTAGGGAGCTATTGTAAAAGGAAAAAAAAGATGCAAGCTTAAAGTTTAAAAGAGGAACTGTACTGGCTTTGTTTATGTTGGTGCAACTACATTTTTATGAACAAACCGACCCTGGTGAAGTCGTAATTGATGAAACATGTCACAAAAACATTTTCCAATTTGTCATACATCTTTTCTTTCAAAACTCTTCTTGATATATAAAAATTTACATAAAAATTCATATAGCGTTATCCCTTATATATATATATGTCGGCTGTAAATATACCACATAATGCCCTTGAGCACTTAGCCTTGGAGCAGGTAGAATTGTGATCAACATCTTTTAGTGGACTCAGCATTTTTCAATCTGCTTGTCTGAATCATCTTCAAGGAGCAAGAGCAAGATCTAGAAGGTCAGCCAATCTAACAGTGATCTCATCTCACAATCATCACTCTTGCTCCATATGTGGCCTATGCAACTTAAGATTATCGCACAAAATTTCATAACTGAATCAATTAAGCTGTCAGATCCTCATACGTTAAAACCGATGGGAGAATCCATTATTATCATTATTATTATTATTATTATATATATATATATATATATATATATATATTTAACTTTTCAAATCTTACAGAAAAATGACTAAGAAAAATTAATTTAAACCTAATTTAATATCATTTAGTGACAGAAAAAAAAGTTTTAACATTTTCAGAGTCATGCATAAAGCCAATTGGAAATCAATTAAGCTGTCAGATCCTCATACGTTAAAACCGATGGGAGAATCCATTATTATCATTATTATTATTATTATATATATATATATATATATATTTAACTTTTCAAATCTTACAGAAAAATGACTAAGAAAAATTAATTTAAACCTAATTTAATATCATTTAGTGACAGAAAAAAAAGTTTTAACATTTTCAGAGTCATGCATAAAGCCAATTGGAAATCACTTACGCTTTTCACTGAATTCTGGAAAAATGAAAATTTTTTCAATTTTGACATTCCATTGGCGCCATTTAACGTTTTTGAAAATTTTCCCAAACATATTTTTCACTTTTTCCCACAAATTAGACTGAAAAGAAATAGTGTTAATGTAAATAATATGGGATCAATATTCTAAATGTAATACATAAGAAATACTATTGTATGTAATATGAAAAAAATAGTATTGATATCGAGAATACACAAAAATATGATTAATGTAATATGTAAGAAATATTTACATAATATGTAAGAAATACTGATTATATGTGTAATATATAAGAAATAACATTGATGTATACAAGAAAAGAGAGGGGGGAGGGGAGAGGGGAGAGGGGGAGGGGAATGGGAAAAGGGGAGAGGGGGAGAGGGGGAGAGGGGGAGAGAGATAGGGGGAGAGAGAGGGGGAGAGGAAGGGAGGGTGAGAGAAATTAAATTGACTAAAGATTTCTGAAATTATTCATTAGTTATCCATTTGTTTCTTTTGATCCCACTAAAGAAGAGGTAAATTATTTTTTAAATACTGAATTATACACAAGGATTACTGGATGGATCATGCATTTAATAAAGCTGAAGAGTGTATTAGCTGAAAGAGGGAAATACTAGATGGATGGAAGAAAAACATTCCTGGTTGAACAGCATGAATAAAATTTTTGATGATAAGTCATCTCAAGGTGAAAGTATTGAAATTTATGATTTCCTGGTATTAGTTCTACATACAGTTTGAGCATTTGTTAATTGCAAATAATTTTGTCACAGATCTCTGATTTGGCTATCTCATTCACCCAATACAAGGCCCAAGGGATACTCAAGGTAGAGGATTACTGGTTGAGATTATTGTAAGAGAAAAGAATATATGTGGTAAGAAGTGCATATTGTGAGGATATGTGGGATAGATATTGTTTGACTCTGGATTTGAAGAGGTCAAGATTGTAATGTTTGGAATCTGTTCCACAGATTACAAAGACTGAGGAGTTAGGGAGAGCCATGATCACACATGTCCTGAAGGAACTTGGTACATAAAAGAAGAACATGCTTTGGGATGCATGAATAGCATAATGGTTCTTTGCACGGAAAGTGTTATCAGCAAGTAGTGTTCAAATTCTAGTCTAGTTTGTTGCATTCACTATTATATGAATGCCTTTGGGAAGAGGCAGAGAGGCATTTCCTCTCCTCATCTCCTCTGGCATCCTATCCAAGCTAAGGGTTAAATAGTAGGGTAGGCTGGGCTCTCTTGAATTTCAAACCATGGTGAAAGCAATAGGAAGCTACTCAACAATCTTTCCCAAGAAGTAAATAATAAAGTAAAGGAATCTGTGAAGAACTATAATTACTGAAGGGATAGGGTATAAAAAAATTCTTATTATTATTTTTATAATTACTACATTTAGATTGATATATTCTCTAATCTCCTTCAGGTGTATCTTGCATTTAATGATGCAAGTATTATCAGCAGCAGCAATTGCAAGTCAACTGGAGGACAAAACCTTTTCCCAATCTTTGCATGATGACTGTAACTGCTATTTTCTGCTATGATGTACCAGCAAGCCTCTTTAGCTCATCTCTTCATCTTCTGTCTGGTATTTTTCTATTGCACTTGCTACCCATAGAATACCAACTAAGTAACCTTTTGCTTCCTCTGTTATCATTTCTTCTTGCTATTTCTCATGGTCACCTACATTTTTTATCTATAATCACTTCTACATCTCTATGACCTTGTAGGGATACAGAAAGTAAGTATCTCCCTTTTGACAGGAAGAATTTAATTATGTTCCAAGGAGTCCTTGAAATTCACATGACAGTCCATTGGAGACAATAGCCTGTTGTTGAATAGTTGTCCACAGTGAAGAATGTAAGTCCAATGCATACTGAAAAGCAACTAAAAAGTATGCTACAGGGCTGCCCCATGTCCTCTTGGAGATGTTGAAAGCATGACCTTCATTTTATTTATCCTCTTCACATGCTGCTTGTTTTTATGTTTAAATGTTGTAGTGTGAAATAATTTGTGACATATATATATATATATATATATATATATATATATATATATATTCACATGCAAATGATGGGTTGTCAACATTTGTAGAAATTAAAGAAGAAAAGGTATAAATTTCAACAGTGATATTTTTATGTATCTTTATATAATTAATAAATGATTAAAAAAAGAGGAGAAAATACACTAATGTGTACACAGCTGAAAAGGAAAAGAAAAACATTAAAAACTTATCTATTATAAATTGTGTGTGTATAGAAGTTCAGTTGTCAGTAACCTCAAGGGAAAAAAAGTACTCCCCAGTCAGAGCAAAGTCTTGTGTGTCAACAGTGCTTCATCTTTGAGCAAAAGAAAGAAGAAGAGAGAGAATGGGATATGTTCATCCTTTTATAGTACTTCACAAAATTTGGCACTTGAGCCTTCCATCCTCTTTAAAAGTTCAAAGCTTTGAAACCAGTCCTACGGTATGGATTAGAAACTTGGACATTATCTGTTTGTCTTGAAAGACGACTGGATGGAACATATACAACCCTCCTTAGAAAAATCCAGAACATCAGTTGGATATCACATCCAATGTTTAACACAGTTTATGGAGAACTGAGACCAATCTCTTTTAAATGTGATTGCAGTTTGCCGGCCACTGCCACCAAGCAGACGGGGGGGTCATCTCATCCTTACTTCTATGGCATCCCTCCGGAGGTGCCTTCTCGCGAAAGTTGACTTTCGCAGACTCCATGGCTCGGGACTCAGGGTTGGACATTGGGGATATGGAGATGGCAATGCAGGACCGAGTAGTGTGGAAAGGGATTGTTAATGCAGTTCCGACCAACCACAGAGAGGTCAAAGGACGACGATGATGATGATGATGATGATGGTGACGATGATGACGACGACGATGATGATGATGATGATGATGACGATGATGATGATGATGATGATGATGATGACGATGATGATGATGATGATGATGATGGTGGCGACGACGACGACGATGATGATGATGATGGTGACGATGATGACGACGACGATGATGATGATGATGATGATGATGATGATGATGACGACGACGACGACGATGATGATGAGGATGATGATGATGGTGGTGGTGGTGGTGGTTCGTAAACAGTGCCACCTAATAGATATATTAACAGACCAAGTGGGAGTAATCTCTACAACTTCTATATGTATGCTCATGTTTTGCACACAAAATGTTTTTATGTTTAACACATTTTTGGAGTTCATCTTTTCATGCTGTTCTAGTCTTCCCTCCCATCTTGTTAAAATTTTAGAGTGTACTCTATACCCACATATATATTATACTAATATAAAAGTGGTACAGCCACTCTTATCTGAGGATGCCAGTCTAGGGCAGCTAGCTAATCCCCATTTAAGAAGCCTGCTCAGGTACATTTGTGTTTGTTCAGCACCTGTGCTTTATACTGCAACTATGTTGAGCAGACCTTAGTTGAAGTTTCTGGAAGAGTGCATATTATCTAATGTGATCAACAATCTGAACAAGGGCAGCACACTCAAACCCTCAGTCACAATGACTTGTGACTTCATGCTAGCACAACCATTAACAGATCCCAAGGGTTCTGTCTACCCAATTGTAGTGGTATGGTTTTCAGGCACTTTCCAAAAGTACCACACACTTTCACCTTCCTGACAATTCAACCATAGTGAGATTCAAAACCGGGTCTCATGATCAGAAAGTGAATGTTCTAACCACTTGGCTACATGACCTCATTATACTAATAGTATATACTAATATACTCTACTCATGCCTCCTTAGTAGAGATGACGAAGATGTTTCCATGAACTCCAATAACCTCATTCTGTGTTTTTATGTTGTTTCTACTTATCTTCAGTATCTGCCTATATTTCTGAGATGAGGTATTATGTACACTATTTACATTATTCGGACTATTGCCCTCATCTTTGTCGCCATATTTATTACAACGTTTCCGCTGTTTTACACTTCGGCCATCTTCAGGTGGTTGGAATGTCGAACTGAACCCTCAAAGACACATGGCACAGTGGATAAAGGTGTTAGTTAGATCCAGTGACAGGAGACCCAAAGAGTGTGAGTTCAATACCTGGTTATGGCAGTGGAGAACTTGGAGAGGGGAATTTACAGGAGATAACTGATAACTGACATCCATCAACATGGCACATCGATCTAGAAGTCTAGTGAGCGAAAATAAAGGGTTCAGTTCGACATTCCAACCACCTGAAGAAGGCCAGAGCGTACAACGACCAAAACATTGTAATAAATATGGCAACAATAATGAGGACAATAGTCCGAATAATGTAAATAGTCTACTTATCTTATTTTATGTATCTGTTTTCACTTATCTGTGTGCATTTCTAAGTTTGCTTTCAAATGATTTTATTAATTTGTATGTTTCACACTTGTAATAAATCATAGCTGACATTAATATTCATGATGCATATTATATTTTATTTATATTAGCAAGATCTTGTAAGCATACTAGTAAAATCTTTTATTTCATCCATTGTATTTTGTGCTTTGGAAAAATTAATCCTCTATCAAATTAGGACAATTTATAGATTTAAGTGACATTAATACTATCCTTCAGAATTGTTTTATTGAATCTGAAAATCCACACTATATATAATTTTTTTTTTACAGTGGTGTTCACCCTGTACAAAGCCCTGTGGCCACTCAAAGTAGAGGGTTACAGAGTAAGAGGCACAGCTTATGCGGATATGTGGGGAAGATAATTGTTAACCCTAGACTTGAACAGGTTAAGAGTGTAGGAATCAAGGAAGCAACTTTTGGGAGGCAGTTCCACAAGGTAGTGGTTTGTGGGAATAAGGTGCTTGAGTGGAACTTACATCTCACCAGAGAAATACAAGGGGGAATGAGGGTAGTTTGCTACAATGTGCATAGCATGGTGGGTCTTAGCCGTGAAGATTAGGACTGATGGAACTAAGGAGTGTAGTTCATTTGAATGCTCTCAATGGAAATAGCGATAGAACATGCTAAGTATATGAAGTAGATGTTAATTCTTCTGTGGTTTTGATATTTGTTGTAGTATGCCTATAGACGATAATGGGTATGTTCTCATTCACATAAATACAGTAGTAAATACTGTATGTTAGTCTGCAGTTGGAGATTCATTGTGGAATTCACTTGACTCACTTCTAGCAGTTGACTACTTCTTCTACGTGCTGGTGAATCTTATATGTGTTGTTCTTGTCTTAAGTATTATCGTTCATTACTAACCTTTGTGTGATTATTCTATTCAGTAACCTTCTCTGGGTTACAACAATATTACATTTAGTTGTACGTTTAAGAAGACATAACAATTACATTAAAAAAATAAAGGGCTTAGTTCAGAATTCCCTAAAGGTTACACAGATTGACTGACACTTAAAGAAGGCCAGAGAGCACAATAGTTGGATGTAGTGATAAAAATAACAAAGATATGGACATTAATCTGAATGTAAATAAGCTTTTTTTCACTTGAAAAATTGGTGCAACACAATCTTCCCATCTCTATTTTCCCTAGGTCTCATCATTTTACTGTTGAAATTGCAAGATGTAACTGTAAATTCTATTCTAATAATTTCTTCTCTTGCACATTATGCCTCTAGACCTCCTGTTGATTTCCTATCAACTATTATCTTCAAAAATTTAAATTCAATGTAATTGATCATCTTCTATCTTTCTGAATACTGTTCTCTTATTGTCCTTTCTACTCAATAATGTTTTCTCAGTTTCTTTCTCTCTCAGTAACCCCTTGTGTTTTAGTGGCTTTATGGACTTACTTGGGGTGAAATGAGTAAAAAAAAAACGTTTTAAATTGCTATCAATGTAAAATTCCATTTTTGACAAATGTTGCACAAAGTGTGGGGTTATTTGAGAACATGTCACTAAATTACGACAGCTGTAAATCTGCAGACTGCAAAAAATTTTTTTTCTTTCAATTTCATGACTTGCAAATCTGGAATTAATTTGTTTGCCTCTCAGAGTGGATATCCTAATAAATAAATCACCCACTCAAATAATTTGTAATATTCTAAACCAAATGCAGAAACATTACAGAACAAATGCCAATAAAATTTAAAAAAAAAGAAAAAATGCATTCTGAATCTATAACATAATATATTGCATACATATACCACATTATTTTAATATATTTATTGTTTATACATTATTTTTATATATACATTTATTTAAGTAAATGCACTGTTTATAATAACCAGTATTAACAACATTTACTGGCCTGAATCATGGGAAATTTGTAGTTTAAAAGTAGTAATTTGATCTTGCTAACTAGACACTTCCTCTGTAGCTAAATGGTATAGTATGTCAGGCTATATGATGGTTCTGTGTAAGATTCAGGTTTGATTCCTGTTGGTGGACACATATTTTCTATGAAATTTCTTGGACATTCAGGCCAGTAATATTAATACTGTTAATTATAAACAGAGCATTTACTTAAATATTTTTATCCATAAAAATAATGTATAAATAATAAATATATTAAAATAATTGTCAGACTTAGTCCATTTCATAATATATACCACAGTATATAAATTACTAGTTAAATACTACATATGAAATTATATAAGTAAGAAACATTGAAGAGAAAAAAGCAATTAATGAACAAAGATTTCTGAATTGGTAATATTGGCCTTCATTCAAATTCAGCCTTTTTACAATGCAGCTTCGGTCCATTCCATCACTGAATGTAATCTTATGCCAAACATCTGTTTCTCACAGTTCATACCACTTTGACCAACTTAATGTTGTCTTCAAATGTTTTTGATACTGTTTTCTTCAATGAACTGAACCTCTTCATTTTTTTAAATTTAAATTTTTGAACATTATAGTTATCAGTGAAGCAACTAAGAGGAAGGGAGTTAAACTGTCAGGAAGTGCAAAAGAAGAAGTTGTTGGAGTAGAAGAGGCAGTGACATTTAACTGTCTTGATAGTAAAAATGTGTGACTGAGATGCTAACCTAGTAGTACGCTTAAATTCATGCAGTTGGAGCACCAGTGAAAATAGCTTGTCAGAGCAGTTGCTGTGAAAATATTTATAGAAAAGACAGAGGGAAGCCACATCATGTCTGTGAGAAAGTGACTGGAGTCAGAACCTATCACATTGCATATCTGTCTTTGAATTTTGTTGAGAAACTCAAGATGAATAGCGGGGGCACCAGACCATATATGACAACACTATTCAATGCAAGGACAAATGGTAGATTTGTAGATTTGAAGGATAGACTCAGATGAGAAAAAATTTCTGGTGTGACAGTTTCCTTGTGGTATTTGTAGTTATTGGTTCAATGTAGTTGTTCCACCTCAGGTCAGTGGAAAATGTTAGACCAAGAAGGTGCAAAGAGACACTCTTGTGAAGTTGAGCATCAGCCATGCTGATAGGAGGCAGGGAGGTTTCTCTATGGTGTGTAAATGAGAGCAATTTCATTTTGGAGGCATTAAAGTTTACAAGCCATTTCCTGCACTAGTCAGTCAACTAGACAGAGTAGAGGTTCATTTTAAGACCAATGGCCAGGCTGTCCATGTTCTTGTTATATACTGACACCAAATTAAACAAGTCACACTCATTCATCACTTGTCTATCAGTTTTCTTTTGCTGAGCTTTTTGCTGTCCTAATCAGTCTCCATATTATGCTGCACCTTTCAAAGGTGACTATAATTTGGCTGATTCCAAACACTTCCAGTGCTTTGAAACTTCAAGAGGATTTTTGAAATGCCAATTCTTGACATTTCAAGTTTCTTAGTGGTTCATATTCTTGAACAGCTTCACTATCTTCATCCTGGTTTCTTTGGAAATGTTCATTATGTCATTCAACTAGATCATAAATATCAAAAAAAATTTTTATTAAATTTTATAAAAGTTAATAAGGGGGTCCAGTTTGCTATGTAAATTTGTTGTAAATTGATCCCCCTACAGAAGCCAAAACAAATTTCTTCATACAATGTGATTTCTTAAAATGGAAAAAAATTTGTAAATTCATAATCTGGAGGGTTTAATTGATACTAATAAATAAAAAAAGAACATGCATATTTTTTGTTTTTTTTTATTTGGGGAAGATATATCCAAATGGATGCAAATCTGACATGTAAAGAAAACTAAATGTAAGAATTTCATAACAGTTACAGATTAAAGAGAAAAATGGCTTTGAAACTTATTTAAAAATTTTAGTAAGCTTTATACTGAATATTAACCGAAACTTCTAAGTAAGATGCAAAGTATTAAAAAAGGAATCAACCATAGTTGGAATCATTGAGTCAATATGAATGATCCTTTCTTTTGCTGAATAGTATGTGATTCACCAGGGGTAGATACAGTTTTGAATTCAGAGTTTTCCTTCTCCTAGACCAGTTGCTACGCAATGCTCTAGAATCTATTCTGTCCTGCTATCTACCCATAGTGGAGAAGAGATAGATTTATACCTTTCCCAAGGGTATTAGCGCATAAGAGAATGTAATGAACTCGACTGTAATTTGAACTCGGCTCTCCGAGTCTTCAATCTGAGCTGCAATCCATTATCCCACCATGCCTTCCAAAAAGTATTAAGAAATAGGAAAATTTTGCTAGAAACAAAGAAAAGAGTGTTAAATTGTTATGTAATGTCAATCCTCCTATGTGGCAGTGAATGCTGGACAATTTGTTCATAGATGAAAGGCAGATGAGGCAACAGAGATGTGGTTCTACAGAAGGATGCTGAGAATACAAAGGATGGAATATGTGAGCAATGAGGAAGTTTTAAGGAATATATGTAACTACAAATACAATGTTTATAGCAATAATAAATAATGTTGGGTTAGAATAATCCATTAATTGCTTAAATGGCATATGATCTTTTAAAAAATTAATTTGATATATTGTCAGTATGAGAAACAGCTGACACTAACAAATGCAGAAGGGAAAACTAAAAGAAATTAAATGCCAAAAGGAGGAAATCAAAATGCTTAAAGGTTTCAAAATTAATGTCTACCACCCTAGAGATTGAAAGTCTTATGAAAGAAAATATGTCTCCTGACAGGAATTAAACCTGTATTCTGTTTTAAATCTGAGAAATCACTTTCAAGACAAGCATCCTTTATCGTTACACTAAGGAAATTTACCACAACAAAGTTCAACTATTCTATTTTAAAAAGGCATGTATATCATTGGGGCTTTTTGAAGTTTATATCTGCTACCTTTATTTTGGGACCCCGTTTAAAAAGTAGGGATGTCTACTGAAAACTGGCAAATACAATGTTTATAGTAATTTGATAATAATGAACGTATTCCATCCTACCAATTTTAATAGTAACCATTCTGTATGAAAGGCTTTTTAACTACTAATGATCAGTTTAGCAGAATAAGACTTCTAAATCTGATATTCGGTGTTGTCTATTCATTAAAAATAATAAGAAATAATATTGGATTAGAAAAATCCATTAATTACTTAAAAATAGCTAATGGTGTATGATCTTTTAAAAAATGATTTGATATATTGTCAGAATGAGAAACAGCTGACACTAACAAATGTGGAAGGGGAAATGAAGAGAAAAAAGCTAAACGAAGGAAATCAAATGCTTAGAGGTTTGAAAATGTATGTTTGGAGAAATTAAGTTATAAAATACTTCAAAGTTGTGACTGAATAATAAATACATCCTGTTTATATCAACCCAGCAAATATTAGACATGTGGCAGCCATTAAAGGTTTGGTTTCTGACTTACTTTTAAAGAGGCAGAGGCCAGTCTTGCTTTCCAAAATTTAGCTGGAATCTCTTCTGAACTGACATGAAAAGAAAATAAGAAAGAAGTCTTGAAAAGAAAACTTTTATATTAAAATAAATCATAAAAAAATCAATATATTTAGAAAATTTAAGAAATATCTTTGTTTCATGTATCAAATATATCTGGCTAGTTTAGATTAATCATTTTAATTAAAGAAAGTACTTTAATGATTTTTAAATCTATTCAATATTATGAATAAAAATATGTACAGTGTTTTTTCAAGACTTAGCATGAGCAAAACAAATTCATGGATTTGGAAGAAAAAAAAAAACCCACAAAAATCTGAAAATTTTTCATCCTTTAATAGTCAATTTTACTTTAATTTGTAATGTATATAAATGTAAGTAGAAAAATCAAATGTTGATTAGATAGTGAGGATCACGAAGCACTGTCCAGGGCTCCCAGTCAGACTCCCCACTCCGGTCAAGGGTTTTCAGGGGTAGTATGTGGCGCACATGTGTGGGTCATAAAAGGAAGATGATTTATTATCAGATGAATCATTTGCCTAAGTTTAACATTAGCATTTCTCTTTCAGATTTATTAGGTTGGTGCAAAAATAATGTCGTTTTCTCACATGAAGTTGAACGTCAAAAAACGACATTATTTTTGCACCAACCTAATAACAAGAGCATTAACATGGCTGTTTCCAATGTGACACAAAAAATGAAAAGGTGCACTGTGATTGTGATATCAACTGCCAACCACAGTGACTCAGATACAGTTAGCGTCTTGAATATGTCTTGTTTTTTGGTGTTCAATGTCAAGAATGATCTGGAAGCATCTGCCTGGGATGTGTCATCTATGGCCAAGAGAAAGAAACTTTATAAGTGCTTAAATATCAGTGGTAAGCAACCTTGGGTGCCTGCATCATCATGGGCTTGTGTTGGGTCAGTGCATATTACTCCTGAACCCCCTGACTGGGGGTGGGGGGCTCAAGCATGATTAGGGGCCCTAGGCAGTGCTTTGTGACCCTTACCATCTTATCAACATTTGCTTTTTTTCTATCTAACTTTATATATGTTACAAATTAAATTAAACACAACTATTAAAGGATGATAATTTTGATGTCATTCTGGGTCATTTTTTTGTCCAAATCTGTGAATTTGTTTTGTTCATGCTAAGACTCGAAAAGACA
>OZ038485.1:51311783-51356783 GCA_964036315.1 Acanthosepion esculentum
AGTTTTAATCATGTTGTGAGTTTTAAAAGTACATTTGAATTTGAATGCTTTATTTCATACATTGTTACATCATGTTTCGAGTTTTAATTTTTATCATTAGATGTAGAAACAGTTTCATAAGGTTGCTAATTCAAAGGGTTTTTGTTTTTTTTAGATATATAAATATTGTTCCAATGTTGAATGATATTTTGATTATTGTAGATTGTTTTTTTTATAATTATGGTTTTCATATTTGTAATCATTTTTTGGCATTTAATGTTATATTTGTGTTTTTTTACAAGTATCTCTCAGATATCAGAGTAATGTTTTTTTTTTTATTATAGTGTTGGTGAGTCATGAGTTTTTATAGAGCTACTTTTGAATAACTGGCATGTTTGTTGATATGAGAGACTTGTAGTTGATAGAGATTATTTTTTTTTTAATGGTATTAGTAGCAGTATTGGGGACACAATTTCCCAATGAGCATGGATATTCATATATTACATTGGTTTCATTAAAATAGGATTTAAGGGGATTTGTATTATTGAGGGCAAAAAGATTAGCTTTTAATTTTTTTTATAATGTATCATCATCATCATGAATTATTTTCTTTTTAATCAAAGTAGCATTCACTATGTCAAAATTGTGGTTAGTTTCTATGAATTATATATATATATATACATATATATATATATGAATTATATATATGTATTATATATATGTATTATATATAAATATATATATATATAGGAATTACATATATATACATATGAATTATGTATATGGATTTTATATATAAATATATAAATGAATTATATATATATATGTATTATATATATATATGAATTATATATATATGTATTATATATATGAATTATATATATATATGAATTATATATCTAAATATCTAAATATTATATGAATATATACATATACATATTATATATATATGGATTATGAATTATATATATATGAATTATATATATACATATATATGTATTATATATATATGAATTATATATATATATATATAGGAATTATATATATATACATATGAATTATATATATGGATTTTATATATAAATATATCGATGAATTATATGTATATAAATATATAGTTGAATTATATATATATGTATTATATATATATGAATTACATATATATATACGAATTATATGAATTACATATATATATATGAATTATATATATATAAGTATTTTATATATATGTATATGAATTATATACATGTATTTATATATATATATATGAATTATATATAAATGTATTATATATATATAAATGTATATAAATTATATATAAATATATATCTGAATTTTACAAACCATCTTCAGCAAGTTCTTTCATTCACACATTCCTCTCCATAAACTGAGTGAATGTTTCTAGCCGCTTCAGCTGCTGAGTTTCCTTTCTTGAACTCATAAAGCATTATGTGCCTTAAATGATTCTTGGGTACTTCCATGTTAGCAGGGTTTTAATCAAACAAAATTTAATTTTATTGTTCTCTGAAATAAAATTTGATCAGTTTAAATGCATCTAAACATAAAAATAATGTTCAGCTCCATTAGACATTATAAAATACTCTTTAAATTTCATTCATTTTAACAAAAAGTTAAAATTCGGACAGAACTTATGGGATGACCTAATATATAGGAATTATATATATATACATATATGAATTATATGTATTATATATATATCAATTTTATATATATGTATTATATACATAAATATATGTATGAATTATATATATATATATATATGAGTTACATATACATGTGTGAATTATATATATATAAATTATTTATATATTTATATATATATATATATATATGAGTTATATATATATGTGTGAATTATATATATATAAATTATTTATATATTTATATATATATATATATATATATATATATGAGTTATATATATATGTGTGAATTATATATATATAAATTATTTATATATATATATATATATATATATATATAGATGAGTTATATATATATATGTGTGAATTATATATATATAAATTATTTATATATATATATATATATATATATATATATAGATAAATATGAAAGTGAACATTGAAGTCAACACTCAGAGGCAACAGACTGTTTCATGTGGCCTGATGATTGCATTTAGCATGAAACAGTCTGTTGCCTCTGAGTGTTGACTTCAATTTTCACTTTTATATTTATATACACTGTATCTCTGATACTGAGCACTTCATCCCATAAATATAGCATACTTTAAAACTATATTTCTTCACACACACACACACACACACACACACACAAACATACATATATATATATATATATATATATATATATATATATATATATATATATATATGAATAAACACAAAAGGAAACCTTAGCTGATGTTTTTTGGCCTCTGTGGGTCATTATCAAGGCAAATGCAATGATATTATTTTGTTACAAGTTAACAAAATAATATCATTGCATTTGCATTTGTTACACCAAAAATATTGGTTTCAAAATTTTTGAGTTTCTGAAGCTCATCAATTTTCATCAGGTTAGTGGAAACATCAATCATGCTATTAGATTCAATACTTTTACAAAATAAAATCTAAAATAAAATCCTTTTATTTGCCTTCATAAAGTCCCACAGAGGATGAAAAGCATTGGCTAAGATAATATTTTCTTTTGTCTTTATTCATATTTTCTTTTTAGAGATATACTCTATCTGTCATTTTCACATATATATATATATATATTCATTTTTTCAAATAACACATCTTCACATGTGCCTTTTGCCTTTGATTCTAATTGACCTACTAAAAACAAAACACTTAAATAACCAAGAGTTTTTTGTTATGAAATCTGCCAGAAAAATCTGACTGGTGAGAATAATAAATCAAATTTGTTTTTGTTTTGAATGAATGGCAAGAAAATTACTGATACTTTATAAATTTTAATCAAAACAAGTGAGAAAAACTTGAATATATTTATATCTGTATCTATCTATCTATCTATCTATCTATCTATCTGTGTGCGTGTATGTGTGTTAAATCATAAAAATATAGTTTGAAGCATTTGTAAATATAAAAGTCAACATCCAGTGGTGACAATCTGTTTCATAATTAAACACAATTATCAGGCCATGTGCATTGTGCTTTTGCTCAAGTATTTATATATACTGGTCAGTGATGCATTATGGGTAGGCCTGTTGTATTATTCTAACAGTTATTTGGGTTGGTGGTAATGGTTATGTTTCAAATTATTTTAGTGGTTATTGAGTGGAAATGATTGTTGATCCAGATGCAGTTATAGGAGTTTTATAGTGTTTTTTGTTAAAATTTTTATTATTTATTATTGATTATTACATTATTGTTGGTTGTTATTATTACATTTACTAGAATTTATGTATGTTCATAGTTTGTTAATTTGTTTATTTTTTACTTAATTTATTTACTTATTTATTGGTTTAGATTAATATATTTTACTTATTTACTTTTATTTTATTTATTTATTCTTATTTATGCTTGTTTGTTTTTAGGTTTGATTTTTAAGTAACATAGTAAAAATTTGTTTTTTGCCTGCATTTTGAGATGAGTTCTGATCACTTATTTAGTTTGTCTTGGTCAGGAAGGGTAATTATAGCTATTTTCGCTTCTATATAGAGCTTGCAGTTTTGGGATTTACTTTTGTCAGCTGATGTTGTTTTCCTAATTTTCCAGGATATTATTGGTTTTTCCGTATATGTTTATAAAGCATTGTGCTGTTCGTGTATTTACTATTTGCAAAGGAATTTTCGTGTGCATAGATTCTTTGTTTCTAGGGTCCTTCAGTTACTCTTACATATATTTTTTCTTCATTACCTGCTAATTTTGCAGTGGCTTGGTATATTACATTGTTCTACAAGCAATTGCCATTTAAGGGACATTTGTTCTTTATACAGTTACTTGTGGATTTGATTTTAGCAGGAGGGGTCTTGGTTGTTTTCCTGTTGTGCTTTTTTTATTATTTAAGTCTTTTTCTCAGTGCAAATGTAGCTCATTTTTACTGTGTTTTTGTTGAATATCTTGTGGAGAGTACTTGATAAGGGGAAGTGCTTGTATATGAATTTAATGAATATTTTGATTATATATATATATATATATATATATATATATAAAAGTGGACATGGAAGTCAGCACTTAGAGGCGACAGTCTGTTTCATGCTAGTGCAATCGTCAACGACCTTTTGAGTCGCCTGACGATTGCACTAGCATGAAACAGACTGTCGCCTCTAAGTGCTGACTTCCATGTCCACTTTTATATTTACACACGCTCTATCTCTGATATTGAGCACTTTATCCCATAAATATAGCACACTTTAAGACTATATTTCTTTATATATATATATATATATATATGCATATACATAAACAAAGAATAATTATACTGATTTGATAAAGCTAAATGGTAAAAAGAGTCATCGAACAATACAATGAAATTAGTTCATATATGTGTATCAATATATAGGCATTCAAATGTATATAAAAAATAAATGAAGTCCTGAGATATTAAAAGATAACTGAAGTCCTGAGATATTAAAAATAATTGTCCCTTTTTTTCAGGTAATCAACAAATCTTAATTAAACTATATATTCATTAAGACAAAACTATATTAATGGAATTACAATAAAAATATTAATTAAAAATAAAAAATATATATATACTAGCTTAAAAGCAACCCTATCAGGTGACATTTAAGCTACCAGCTGTGGAGTGCTCTTGATTGAGCCTTTGGCTTTTTCAGAAGTTTGAGAGTCCCTAAGTCTTTGCATGATCTTAGAATTGGAAGCTCTCCTGGCTGCCAATTGATCTGGGTTTTCATTTGCACAGGACTTTCTTTTCCTTGTTGGAGCCTTGATTCTTTTGATTGCAATCTGGTCCTCTGTTGGTGGAGATTTCTTTTCCTGAGGTATAACCAACAATAAACTACAGAAGAACTCAAAATTGATTGGTGCATTTAGTACTGCATTAATATTTAAGCTTACCTTTTAAAATTTCAATGATAATTCTTCTGCCACCACTCAATTTAAAGATAATTTGATGTGCATAAGTCCTTACTTTTTCTACAAACAATTATTTTTATTTAATGGGTGACTTTCGCTGGATTTTACAATTAATTTTAATTATTCTCAAATGTATTTCCAAGGTAAAAAAAATTGTTATCATACAAAAAAATTATCATGTAAAAAAATTGACAAAAACAATCGCAATAATGAAAACTTGGGAATCCAAAACTTCTGTAACATGAGTTATTGAAAGTTAGAGAGTTGTGTCCCTTTAATTGTAAAAAATGTGACACAATGACACAGTGACATTCACATTTATTATATATATATATATATATATATATATATATATATATATATATATATATTTAATAAACAATAAAATCCAAAATTGCCTCATATGGGGAATAGCCTATTTCAGCAGGCAAAGATATTGGGTGTCTGTCTTATCAACACCAGTGTGGACTGAGTTTGTGTCTATACAGATAAAGGTGGGGATAGGAAGTAGAATTTAACTGTGATAGCTAAAAAAATTTCACTTGTTGAAAGACTAATACAAAATTTAGCCATTTCAATGTTTCAGTCAGATGAAAGGCATGAGAAAGGAATCAGAGGAGGGTGGAAGGTATTTGTCTTAAAGGGAAGAAGTTTTGTAAAATTAAGCCCAAGTATTAACCTTATGACATTAATTTGGGGTTATATGAAGAATGAAATATTAATTTAAAATAGGAGTAAAAAAAGGGGTCTAAAAATAAATTTAAAATATATAGATAAAAAGATGCAAGGGATTAATGGAAAGTGAGTTGGGGAGATATTAAAGTAGGGGAAAGTTTATATATATAGTTTAAAGAGGTTAAAGAGGGTGTGGAAATAAAATATAGAAATCAGAATTAGTTATACTGTTGATATTTCAAAACTTAGAGGGAAGTGAATATTATGGAAATATGGTGGCTAATTAAGTTAAACCTATATTATGGGAATTTGAATTTGTTTTTATGTTGACATTTTAACACTAATTCATTCCTCTGATTCAATAGTTAGCTTTGATTATTGTATTTTATTATTCTAATCTTTTCTTCTAAACATAAGCCACACCTATCTCTAAGACTATTAGGAGTACATGCAGAATCTATAATTTTCCAAACTATCTGTGGGCTCAAACCTTTCTCCTTCACTTCCCAAAATTCTTTTGAAAGAGCTGTCTGGTGCTTTATCTTAGGGTTAGAAAATGAGTACCTATGGACATAAAATCTTTGTTTCTATTCCCCTGCAGAAATTCCAATGTAAACATTATAATTTTTCATATTTTCTTTGTGGGGAAATGATCACTTGATATATCACCCTGGTAGATTTGCCCTCTACTGGACAATTTTCTTTCGATCTACAACTACAGGAGACTTCAATACCAGGTTTGTTGTGTGTACCATAGAAATTTCTTAAAATATGTTTATTGTGTGGGTTATACATATTTTATACATGTTGTTGGTAAAGGAGTAACTAATCTTAATCGTTTTCCAATTGAAGATCTTACTTAGAGGGTTATTTTTTTTTAAAGTGTTTATTTATTAACTTTAGAAAATACTGTCCAATGTTATTATTTGACAGTTTGCAGAAGGGGGGATGAACCATATAGTTTTTCTTTTTCTGTGTCTACATTTTACTTTAGATATTTCTGTGTTACTTATAGGGGTTAGATAAGATAATTTACTTTTAAAACCACTTTTTTGGAGAGCATTTACATGCAATTTTTTATTTTTATTAAAGATGTCTATGTTGGATGATGATTGTCTAATTCTAGTGCCAGTGGTGGTTGGTATCTGTTTTCACAATGGCATCAACTGTGGACAAAGACTGGAATCTATTGTATACTTCAAGAACAAAGTTTTTTGAGAGGTCTTGGCTGCATGAGACCTCCTTCCAGTTTCATCGGGTGTGGTTTGGCTCATTTGGATGATCTAAGGCTAAGTTTTATGGTCGCAGAGATGACTCTATGGTCAGAACCAACAGAGCTGAAGGACAAGTAGGATCTAGAGTTTTGAACACTATTCCTCCACTTTTTCCATAAGATCATATAATCAATCTGAGCACGTTCATCAAAAGAGTACTCAAATGTCCACAGTTGAACTCTAGGCTACATGAAGCTGGTGTCTGAGCTGAAGAGGTTGAATTCTTCCATAAAGTCTTTGAGGTATTCCCTGTTGTGGTTTGTCACTTTCTTGAAGGTGAACTGTACTTCATCAGGAACTTGTCTGGCATTCAGGTCACCAGAAAGTTATGCGGAGCTACTTGTTCTACAGTGGTATGCAAAGTTGTATAAAAGTCTTCTACCTCGCTCAATTCAGAGAAATTTTGAGGGCTATAAACACATATCACATTGTTTTAGGATTGCCTTCCAGCTGAAGTACTAGTATTCTGGTGGAGATTGACTCAACCCCTAAGAGACTGTTGCTGGCTCTAGATGAATGAAGAAAGTCAACACCTTTAATGGTAGGATTGCTGGAGTTTCTTTATAGCTGAGGAGGTGACAAGTTTGTAAGATCCATCTGAGTGATATTTCAAGATGTCCTTAGGATGATTCTTGTACTGCAATGATATCTATACATTGTGATTTTGCATTCTTGGCTAGCTCTTAAAGGCAGCCTAGAGAGCTGTGCATCCTTGCATTCAAGGAGCTGACAATTGTATGCTTTTTACAGCTTACAATGTGAGTTCGTGAGGTTGATGGACTTGACTAATCACTATCAGGAGATGCCTGTCTGGTTAGATTTGAGGCATCACCATTATTCAATACACAATGAGATGCATCATGATCAGAGACAGAACGTGGAGAGGCATGGGCTGGATCTATATCAACAGGGATATATATATATATATATATATATATATATATATATATATATATATATATATATATATATATCAAGGTGAGATGATAACAGAGAGAGTACAATTCCAATGTTTGTAACTCAAAAGAAGACTCAATACATTGTAGAGCAAAATATTTATTTTAGGATATTATATCAAAAGCATGTCAAAAATCGCTACACAATTGCAGACGTGTTTCAATGCATATCAATGCGTCTCCTCAGGTGATTGTAAATTACTGGCAAATGATTAATTTCAAAAGCAAAATACCTCCTCTTTTTTCGAGAAAAAAATATAGGCTTAAGCAACTAAGCAAAGAAAAATTTTTTTTTAGAAAAGGTCATGATGCAAAGTTGTCTGAAACAGATTGCAGACATTAGATTAAAAACTGATACAGATGTTACTTTTAGGGAAATGTTTCTGTATTAAATGTAGGATATTCTTGCTCAAATTACTACTGACCAATTGGTTAAATGGTGTGTATATCTAATAATTTTCCTATTTCTACTTCTTTTCTTTAGACCACTATCATTGTATTTTCTATACTTGATTTCAGTGTAGTTTTAACCACTTTTATTATAACAGCATTATAAATACAGCTATGTTTATCAAACACATCTTTGTCAATAATAAAATTTAGATCATAATGCATGTTCCATGATACATACTATTGATAATACTAACCGATGTAATTGTAGAAATACTGACCAATGCCCATTACCAAACAAATGTTTAAAGTACTATTTCTACAAATGAGAATCTGACTCTTGAAAATATTCTATAATGGTAGTACCAAGGTTTATTTTAAGACTAGGCGCTATCAACATATCTTGTCCTTCACCAGTATATACTTATAGAAATAATACATCACATTCTAAATATTTTGGGAGGTTAAAAGATGCTAATAAAACTCCTAGAGTGAAATAGAAAATTTTAAAAATTGCTAGAACATGTAACTCTTTATATGAGCTAAATATAGGACGAAACGGCTGTCCAGTGCTTTCTGCATTCTGTTGAGGATTCTTCTAGACTCGATGAATTACTTAATTATAATTATTTCAAATCCTCCTAATAATTTTCTATCACACACACACGCACACACACACACACACATATACACAAATATATAACTATACAAATATTTAAACATATATTGCTAAATATAACAGACAATGAATGTCTATTATGTTTGATCATGAACCATTCTAAATTTTGTATGGTTGCTTAAATTTTAGGTGAAAATAAAGACAAAATTTTTTATTAAGCTGTTCCTTGATCTATGCTTTCAGCTCACATGAGCCATCTTCAGAGTGATTATACGGACATTTACAAATACATAAATATATATATTAGGTCATCCCATAAGTTCTGTCCGAATTTTAACTTTTTGTTAAAATGAACAAAATTTAAAGAGTATTTTATAATGTCTAATGGAGCTGAACATTATTTTTATGTTTAGATGCATTTAAACTGATCAAATTTTATTTCAGAGAACAATAAAATTAAATTTTGTTTGATTAAAACCCTGCTAACATGGAAGTACCCAAGAATCATTTGAGGCACATAATGCTTTATGAGTTCAAGAAAGGAAACTCAGCAGCCGAAGCAGTTAGAAACATTCACTCAGTTTATGGAGAGGAATGTGGGAATGAAAGAACTTGCAGAAGATGGTTTGCAAAATTCAGAGGTGGCGATTTCACCCTTGAAGATGAAGATTGAACCGGACGTCCAGTTGAGTTTGATGAAAAGCTTCTTGAAGCAGCCCTTGAAGAAAATCTTGCTTTATCAGTTGAGGAATTGGCAGTGGTTCTCAGTTCAAAACCATACAACTGTTCATCGTCATCTTCAACAACTTGGAAAAGTTCCTAAACTTGGAAAATGGGTACCTCATGAATTGACTGAAAACAACCTCAAATCCTGAGTTGACATCTGCTCTTCTCTCCATTTGTTTCACCTTTTTTGGATAGACTTGTGACTGGCGACGAAAAATGGATCTTTTATCGAAATGTTAAGCATCGTAGACAGTGGCTTGGTAAAGGGGAAGGACCCCAGCCACAGCCGAGAAGGGAACTTCATGGGCAAAAGGTTCTTCTTTCAATCTGGTGGGATTGCCAAGGAATAATCCACTTTTAATTCTTACCACCTAATGCAACAATTAATGCTCATATATACTGTTAGCAATGAGAGCGTTTGAACCAAGCTTTGAAGAAAAAAATGACCTGCTCTAGTGAATCGAAAACGGGTGATATTTCATCAGGACAATGCGCGACCACACACAGCAAGAATTCCATCACAAAAGATCGAAGAACTTGGTTGGGAGAAAATTCTTCATCCACCTTATTCTCCCGACCTTGCTCCTTCAGACTACCATTTGTTTTGTAGCTTACAGAATCATTTGTAAGAAACAGCCTTTGTAACACAGGAAGAGGTTAAAACTGACATTTGTGAGTTCTTCAAATCAAAGCCAAAAGAATTTTACAGTAATGGAATTAGTAAACTTGTTAATAGATAGAAGGAATCATAGATAATCAGGGAAAATACATTGTTGATTGAATCTGTAATTAAATGTAACATTTAGTCACTTGTTTTCTTTATTCAAAATTCAGACAGAACTTATGGGATGACCTGATATAAACATATACAAGCATATATATACCTATACATACATATGTATGTATATGTATATATATGTTTTTAAATGTATATAACTGAATATGTTAGATCTATCACTGCTAGTATATATATATATATATATATATATATATATATAGATAGATAGATAGATAGATAGATATGTATGTACAAACATATATTCATACATATATGCATATATATAGATATATATACACATATATATATATACATATACAAATACAAATATATGTATATATACATATACATAAACATATATATATATATATATATATATATATATACATAAACCAATATATATATATATAAACAAATACATACATATATATATATATATATATATATATATATATATACATAAACCAATATATATATATATATAAACAAATACATACATATATATATATATATATATATATATATATATATATATATATACATAAACCAATATATATATATATAAACAAATGCATACATATATATATATATATATATATATATATATATATATATATATATATACATAAACCAATATATATATATATATATATAAACAAATACATACATATATATATATATATATATATATATATATATATATATATATATATATATATATATATATATATACATAAATATTTATAAATGTAAAAGACAATAGGAAAACTGTAATAAAACTGTAAAAACTGTAAAGCCTGGGCGTAGATTAATATTTGTGTAAAATTCAATGGCGGCACTCTCGGGGATTTACCTTCTGAGTGAGTTGTTTTCATTTTTTATGAGTGTAGCATTTTTTTAAAATAAAAATTGTGGTTGAATTTATTTCTATGTATGACTAGTGCATTAGTCAAGTTGTTTTTTGTGATGTCCCAGATTTTTTCCCTATTTCACCTTTTTTAACAGAATTACTTCTCTCCCAAACACACGTACAGAACAGTATCAAGAAATCAAAAGAAAATGGTTGAATCCGTCAATGCAGCAATAAAAACAATATCTCCACATATGACAGTAATTGACGTAATTTCAGTTAACAGTATGAAAATAGCGTTCTCTAAATTCTTCCAGTTGCTAAGGACATTTTGTTTTGTTATTATTAGTTACTCCATTTAATAAATTCATTTCATTTTGCCTTGAGAAAGTTCACATCGGACGAAATGCGTTGGCAACTATTACAGTTTTCCTATTGTCTTTTACATTTATGAATATTGTCTTTTTCTACAGGTTAACTCTGAGAAATTTTTCATACATAAATATCTATACACATATACATAAATATATATTATGAAATGGACAAAGTCTGACAATTATTTAAAGACATTTGTATGTATATATATATTCATATATATTTATTTAAAGACATTTTGTTATGTTTAACATTCTTTTTATAGATAAAAGTATTTAAGTAAATTGTATCTATAAAAAGAATGTTAAACATAAAAATGTCTTTAAATAAATATATATGTATATATATACATACATATATACATACATATACAAATATATATATATATATATCAGTTTCAAGGAAAAATCTATCTATAAATATAATTAGATATCCATAATCAAGCAGCTATATATATACATATATATATATATATGTGTGTAATTTGGCAGCAACTTTTCTTTTAAACATGTAGTATTGAATGTTAAAGACAACATAGTCTTGCATATTTTCTTTTGAATTTTCTCATATTCTCTAATGAGACTTTTTATTTGAAAATGAGTATGGACAATACTTATTTCGAAATCATTTTCAAATAAAAAGTCTCATTAGAGAATATGAGAAAATTCAAAAGAAACTATGCAAGACTATGTTGTCTTTAACATTCAATACTACATGTTTAAAATATATATATATATATATATTACACATATTTATTATATGTTATGCCTTTGTATGTGTGTGTGTGTGTCTGAACTGAAGATATGTTTTAAATTTATGCAAATGGTGAAAGAATTTATGCAAAAACTATGGTATAAAATTGAATGTACATTATATTACATATATATATATATATATATTTACATAAACATAAGGTATTATTACCTGTTTCTGCTGAGACTGTGGTGGAGAGCGTCATGTAGATAGCCAGGATTATGAACAGAGTCAGATATGAAACTCCCCATGTTGACGACATTGTGACCACCATTCAAAATAAATCTTAAGAAGTGAAGAAAAGAAATCAAATTTTGAGAGAAAAAGAATTATTAAGAAATTTCATACATAAAATCAGCAAATTTTTACAGAACTATTTCCTTTGGTAGTGTGGGTGTTCTTCTAGGGTGGGTAGGGGTTGTGCTTGTTAAGAGAAAAGCCAATTGAGATATTAATGAAAATATATAAAGATTTTTTGATAGTGTTAAATTTGCCTCTGGAGTTAGGTCAGGTTTATTTTTTGTTTTTGTTTCAAACAGTTTTGGCTTTTAGATTAGCATCAAGTTTGAGTTATTTGATACCAGCATTAATGTTTTGTTTTTTTATGGTTGAGGGAAAAAAAGAGAAAAGAAATGAAAGACTGACAAAATAAAAAGGGAAAAAGGAAAATTGGTTAGAATTAAGATGAAGGATAAGGGTTGTAGAAACAGAAAGTGATAGACTGAGGGATAAAGAAGAAAATAAAAAAGGGTATATGAAACCAGGATCCCTTCGGTGTTTGAAAGAGTGAAAATAATAGAGAGAAGTGTAAAAAGAAAGAAAGAAACTCATAGACAAAGGTGGGAAAATATAGATAGAAAGAGAGAAAAAAGAGACTAATAGTGAAATGTATGAAATAGAAAGAGAGAAAAGAATTGAGAGAAAGGGAAAATAGAATAGTGTGTGAAAGAAAAGGAAAATAAGAGGCAAGAAAAGAACAGGAATACAATAATAGAAAGATGGTAGAAGCAAGAGTGAGAAAAATAAGAGAAAAATAAAGTAAAAGTGTACAATATCTAATCTATAAATCATCTAATTAAGTAAACAAATTATAGAACAAAAATTTATTTTTAGTCTGAGTGGCGTGTGCATATATATATATATATATATATATATATATATATATATATATATATATGGTATATATATATACCAACTATTAACGCATGTTTAAAAAACTACATTACATCAACATTTTTCTACAAATCCATTATTCATGAATCTAACTTATGTCTATCTAATATATAGAAATCAATGAAGATATATACAAAATACACATGAGATATGCTTTAATGAAAAATCAAACCGAAACAAAATATTTCAAAACATCCTGCTGCATCTCACATTTACACACTTTAATGTTCAGAATGTTTCTCACACATATTTGAATATTCTCTGTTACTTCATTACTTGTGACATGTATCTAACCAATAAGAAATAACCAAACACAACATACAATAAATCTGCGTCTCTTTGCTTTTTATCATTTCTATCTTGATCTCTGATGAAGTTTTAATAAAGTGAAACATGTTAGATTAAGATCTGTTTCCTACTTGTTCCTTATCCTATAATATATATATATATATATATATATATATATATTGTCATCCACAGACAGACTGTTTCGCTGTATCACAGCTCATCAGTGTGGCTAGACGTCCGGTTGCCACTGGCTAGAATCGAAAACCGGCTGAATTCGCGTCAGTCGGAAATTTTACCCTGAAGCCGTTGGCGCACGACAGAAAAGAAGAAGAATTTAAGAGTATTTATATTTAGATAAACACAGTGACTGAGAGAACTCGATTCGATTTACCGAAGAGTCTTGCATCATTAGCCGTAATAGCCACTGTTTACAAACCCACACATCCTCCCCAGAGAGCTCAACCGAAATAAATTTTCAGGAGCATATATATATATATATATATATATATATATTTACAGGAGCATATATATATATATATATATATATATATATATATATATATATATATATATATATATATATATTTACGATAATGTTTACCCTATACAAGGCCAAAGAACCAATTCACTTTTCAAGCATCAGTAGATTCTTTGAGTTGTCTTTACCAGAAGAAAAACCTTGGAAATGGTAAAAAGTTTCAGGGGATTTCTTGATAGCATATTCATATCTGTTTCAAAAGTCTCAGTTATTATCAAAAACTAAAAGTTGTCAATATCGTAAACACAAGTTTTGCTAGCTATATCCTGGCATTTTTCTTAAAATATTACATTTCAAATTTAAATATATAACTGTACTGTTGGTCAGTATCTAGATGGGTGACCTCTTGGGAATACCAGGTGCTGTAAGCTTGGATGTGTGGATGGTGTAATGGATAACGTTACAAGTTCAAATATGGCCAGGTTTTTTTATATTCACTAATGCATAACTACCCAGAAGAAGGTATGAATCCACCTCTTCTCCTCCAACTATGGGTTGAATAGTAAAACTTGTATAAGAAAATTATTATTATCTCCAAAAAATTCTTATAATTCAAAAATATGTTTCTCTTTTAAATAACCTTAAAAAGGTTGATAACCCATAAAAAACAGATCAATCCATATATTGAGGCTCCAAGATCGAGCAGATGTTGTGCCTACATAGATCTGGTATTTCCATATTGTGATGGAAAACAAACAAAACCTGGTGATATCATAAGGTATTGTTGGAGTGCTCTCTGTTAAGTGGCAAAGAGGTTTCAGTTCTGAAACCATGCCTGATTCTAGAGTTATCATTTGATAAATGTTTTGTTGCAGACATGACTTGTTTTCAAAGCACTACTTGTTTGAAATTCTTATATAATTAAAAATGAGCGTGCTGTGTTAGCTAATTTCAAGAAATAGGGATTTAAGCAGAATTAAATCATATTTAATTTTTTACAGGAAATTAAACAAAATGTTTTTTTTACACAAATTTGAAAAAGGATGAAAAAGTTATGTACAATCATAACTAAAAGAGAAGTTTAAAAGAAAGAAGATATCTGTCTATATAATTGGGAGTTTTTGTCTATTCCGTCTACAGGATCCAACCCTTTTATTTAGAGGCCTCAAGTTTTATATGCATCCTTATTGGACCAAGGATATAAGTATACAGAAGGCGATTATCTCCCTTTGGGTCATGTTGGTCACGTGACAGCTGCTAAGTGATTTCACTTCATACACGGATGAAAAAGGCCAGTCAGTGAATTAGTTTACAGAAGCCAAACCGAGAGGTTGCTTTCATTAGCACCTCCATCACTGACCTGGGCAGAGGCTAAATCTGCCTCCCTAGCAGCTTACAAGTCCATAGTGCCATTTCCATTTGGGAATATATCTTTCCCAGATATAAGAAGAAACTCCAGCTTGCAGTCCTCGATTTGGGAAAACTCAGGACTCACCATTCCCCCTTCATGGAATATGTCCTCGCCTGGGACATAGTATATGAATCCAGCCTGTTTGAATCTGAAGTCCTAAACATGGCTTCTCTAGAAACACAAAAGAATCTCCATATTATATGTAAGACCCTTCCTTTCAGTTTCTCCTTACACTCTGCTTGCTGTGTAGATATGTTATATTTTTCTCTGCATGTTACATATGCGTAAATATGTATATATATAGTTTTGTGTATGTCTTAGTGCTATAAAATTATCTGTGAGAACAAAGCATGTTTGTCATTCCTTTTCCTTTCAGCCAATCCATTCCATCTGTGAAATATGGTGTTATTATATCATAGATATAATAATGCCCATAATGGGGGAAATACAAATGGAAGAATAAATCTTTCTTCTATAGGTCTCTCTTGCTCAAACCTGTCATGCCATGTACACAGAAGTCAACCATCTACATTCCCTTCATGTTCCATTAGTAATAAGGAAGTTCCATTTGGACAGCTTCTCCCCAAGTTTGTGAAACTGCTATTTTGTGAAACAGACTCCCAAGAGGATGCTTTCTTGGACAACTACAATCTTAACCTCTTAAAGCTATTTATCATACATATCCTCACAATCTACAATTCTTTAATCCATAAAACAATCCCATTCAGTAACCCTCTGCCTTGAATGGCTCTTGAGCCTTGTATCGAGTGAACAACAACATTAAAAGATATGAGTTCACTACACTTTGGATCAATTGCTGTAAAAAGACGCTGATAATCTTCACTTTATCTAGAAATGCTGTTTCAATCAGATTTTGCTTTTTTTTAAACTAGCCAGAAAAAATTATATTTTAACTTTATAAAAATTGGCAAAACACAAACCAAAACAAATATACGATAAAAAATAAATTTGCATAAGCTATATTTCAGCCAGTTATGTAAACTGAAAGATATTTTAAGTTTTAGGTATTCCTTAATCTGTTTTCAATTTTTGGTTGACGTTAAAGACTTGTATGTGAATTTTGGAAATAATCAAATTTCTTTTGTTAATAATTGAAAAAAAAAAAAAATAGAAAAGAGAATTTCTTATAAATTTAAAGATTCTTAGCAACATGATCTGAAAAAAGTGATAACTTATAAATTTAACTCAAAGTTGATTAGGTTGAGTCATAAATAACTTTTATTTTTGTTTATCAATTTGTTTGTTCAAAATGTTACAACAGGTTCCCAAAAACAGAAACTACTTATAACAACCTAATAGATAGCAAAGACATTTCTTTAATTAGTACAATTTTAAGAGGAGTTAGTTTCAAATTTCGATAAAATATGTGTAATGTTGATTTTACAGAAATATTTTAAATAGAATAGATGCTGTTCACTACATGTCAAATTGTTTATTGAGGAGACCAAGTAGCAGAAATAGAGGAATTTCTGTAGGAAGTGAACTTAGCAAAGCTTTCTTAACCTAAAGGAGAAGAGAGTTTGTGTGCTACTAGCAGTGGTGGTATCCTACCAGTTCGCACAAACCGACTCTTAAAATTATAAAATCTTAGTGAACTGAAAATAATCATATATATTAATGGCTGACAATTGAGGTAAAATGTTAGTTAGCTTTACACATGCACCTAATGAAACTCTAATAGACACACGCCCCCTACCATTTTGAAGTTAAAAATGTGGCAAATCTTCCAGTTGTAAATTTGATACGTCTTCTTTTGAATCTTTGGGACGAATGTGGCTAAGAAACCATAACACAGCTGATGACACTAGAGTCAAAAAGCATCACACTTCTGAACAGAAATATGAGAACAGAATTTCAATCTGGAAATATCTTAATAAATAAATGTTTTTTCTATTAAATTATCAAAATGGTTTAATTCTTTTTGATACTATAAAGTGATTTGTTTTCCATTCTCAGATTAAAAAGAAAAAAAGCAGAATAGGTTCCTAACGATTACCTCCCTTTGTAGAACCGGTTCCTGGAAATTTAGGATTCCACCACTAGTTATTACAGACATAATCCATGGTAAAAATTCCCAATTATATTCAGAGATATCTTTCTTTTAAATTTCTCTTTTATTAACTTTAACTTTTTACTTTTCCAAATCTGTGTTAAAAACACATTTTTTAATTTTATAACTTAGTTTTTTGGTAGAAGTTAGACTGCAGAATGCATTTTTAATGGAATTTAAGAATTTTTGTAAAATGAGATTAAGAAAATACTGTCTATTATAAATGAGTTTGATTCAAATGCTGCAAAATGAATTGAACAATTGTAAGATATAGATTATTCAAAAGTGTTTGATCACAAAGAACTCTTTGAACTGCTAGGTAACCTTGATATATTTGGGAAATGATATTAGAATAATCCAGAACCTATACTGGCAGCAAACCACCTAGACAAGGATGTGTCTTCTCACTGGACTTATTCAACCTATACAGTGAGGCAATTTTGAGAGAATTAGAAGTCCTTCTAGTTTTCATTATTGGCAGCCACAGTCTTAATGACATAAGATATGCAGATGACACATTGTTGATAGCAGGCACAGAAAGGAAACTACAGGAACTCCTACAGATGATACTGAAGGAAAGCGAGGAAAGGATTAAATATCAATTGCAAGTAGATAGAATGTATGGTTGTCAGCAAAAGGGACAGTCCAACCTACAAATTACAAATTGGAGATAGCAAAATCAAGAAAGTACAAAAATTTAAATATCTGGGAAGTGTTTTAGCAGAGGATGGAAAGTGTGACACTGAAATCCAAAGACTCATTGGTATAGTGAATGAGGCCTTCCAAAAGCTGAGTAAAGTATTAAGAAACAGGAAAATTTCACTAGATACAAAGAAAAGAATACTTAACTGCTATGTAATATCAATCCTCTTACATAGCAGTGAATCTCCTTGCCGATGAAGAGACTTGAAGCAACAGAAATGTTGAGAATATCCTGGACTGAACATGTGAGCAACAACAAAGTTTGAGAGAAATTGGAAACAAAAAAGACAATAATACTTAACATCAGAAAGAGAGAAATGAAATTTCTGAGGTACATAATGAAGAAAGAGAGCTTAGAAAATTTGACATTCACAAGATATATGAGGAATAGAGGAAAACCATGCATAACCTACGTAACGAGCTTGTGTAAACGGTTGGCAGAACAGGGATTCAGAGAGATGGAAAAAAGACAAAATTTACTAATAGCTACAAAGGACAGGAAGGAAATTGTGGAGAACCATGATTGCCCACATCATAAAGAGACATGTTGCATAGAAAATATCCTTAAAATTATTTTATAAATAGACATTTTATATTTAAGAGGTTTAAGAAAGTGGACATGATAGATTAAGTTTAAGGAAAGAGATACTAGAGGGCAGGGCCAGTGCATACTACCCCACCAAAACAGCTGACTATTAAAGGATGACAATATTTTGTGGATTTTGACGTTATTTTGGGTTCTTCTGTTTTGTCTAAATCCACGAATTTGTTTTCTCTGAATTAAAATCAATCAAAATTAAGTAGGATTTTCTTCATAAGAGATTTAACAGAATAGACAATAGGTATTTAGGAAGTTTAACTGTACATAGGAAATAAAAGAATAAAGATTTCTTTTAAAAATATTAGGATGAAAAATTTTATTTTTAAAAATCTGTCTTTAAAGCTTTCTTTAGTTAAAAATGTTATGATCTTATTTGATTTTAATTCCGATAAAGAAAATGGCTAGGAATATGGTTAAATAATGTAAATTAACGAAAGCAGTTATTTTACGTAAAAATAAGGAAAAGAAAAGGATAAAAACAATTTGATAGCTTTTTTGATATAAAAAGCTTCCAACTTTTGTAGCTGGACTGAGATACTCACAAGAGCCTCCTAAGTTCCTTTCTTGTTCACAGTCTGAGATGTTTTGACAGTATTTCTCAAGTGGGAGAACTGGAGAGTATTTTTTCTCTCCACCAAATGAAAATATTTGAAGGAAAAGGAAAATAAAAACACTGTCAACCAACACGTGTAAGTATAAATACAAATGCAATGGTTAGAGTGAAAATGTGACTTTTCATATCAATGTCAATGTTTATCTTTCTGTATGATTGTGTGTATTAGCAAAAGAGTCTCTCTAGTGACACCTATTTAAAAAAAATGTATACATTCATTTATCAATCTGTCTACCTCCTTTTCTTGCCTCTGTCTGTCTGTCTATCTCAGTTTTCAAATATTTAGGTAGTTTGATCTCCAGTTATTTCTCCCCCTTCCTCCCTACTCTCTCGCGCTCTCTCTATGTTTTTAAATATCCATCTAGTTAGCTGTCTGTCCATTCTCACTGCTCTCTCTCTCTCTCTTTATCTCTCTTATTTTTTAAATTTCTATCTATTTTCTGAATGTGCATGAACGTGTGTGTGAGAGAGAGAGTGAGAGTAAAAGAGCAAATGAGAGAGAGAGAGAGAGCAAGTGAGTATGAGAGAAAGAGTGAGAGAGAGAGTGAAAAAGTGAGAGAAATGAAGTGAAAGTGAGAGAATGAGTGAGTGAGAGAGAGAGAGAATAAGAAAGAGAGATTAAGAGTGAGGGAGAGTGAGAGTAAGAGAGTGCAAATAAGTATGAGAGAGTAAGAGAATGAGAAGGAGAGAAAGTGTGAGAGAGAGAGTGAGAAAGTGGGAAAAATAAAGTGAAAGAGAGGAAGTGAGTGAGTGAGAGAGAGAGAGAGAGAGAGAGTGGGAGAGTATGAGAGAGAGAGACTGTAATGCCTGTTCTTTAATTACAAGTTTACAACAGTTAATAGTTGAAGCAGACAAAGCCTACCAAAATGAACACAGAAGTCTTACAATGCCAAAGTTAGCCCTCAACATGTGACATTCGTCTCAGTCATTGTATTCCACCTTTGAATGAAGGCATGTGTTTCCGTCTCATAGAAGCTTTTTGGCTGTTTTCTTAGCCGTTACCAATTTGCTTCTTTCACATCATCATTATCATCATCATAATAATCAAAGAAGTGCTGTCCTCTGGCTGCCATCCATGTTGTGCAGCTCTAAAAGATCTTTGGCAGCAATCACCCATTTCTCCTTCATGGCGTTTGTCTGCATTCTGAAAGCCCATTTTCTAAAGACCTTTAAGTAACTAAGAAACGGCACTAAACATGTCTCACCTAAAGACTTTCATAGAGTTTTGCAATAGAGATTCTTCTATCAAATGTAATGAGGACATCAGCCTGTTTGGCTTTGTCCTCCTCCAAAGCAGTAACTGGCCTGCCACTGCAGGACCTGTCACTAAGGTCAATTATTCTTTTTTTCTTTTGGAGGGGGGGTGCCACAGAGCACACCCTTTACTGTGATTATATCAAGTGCAGCCTTCTGTAAACATTCATTAACCCCCTGTGAAAATTTACACCGATTTCTCTTTCCAAAAATAGAAGTTCTATGTCAGCTCTTTGGCATCTACGCATGTCCAGAGTGGCAGCCATTTTAAATGAAGATCATGTCTAGGAAAAAGAAGATAACACCAACAACATAAATTTTCCCCATGACCTTTTAGTTACTTTATGGTTTGTAGTAAAAAGAAAAAAAAGTCAGATTAATACTTTTAAAATTAAATTAAAACAGACATTACTTTTTGAATGACTTTATATGAGAAAGTGATATGTATGAAATATTGGTAATTGTATAGATTTGAAAATGTGTTTGAGAGAGAAAAAGAATGTAATTGTATGAGAAAGAATAAGTATGTGTGTGTTCCTCTCTCTCTCTCTCTCTCTCTCTCTCTCTCTGTGTGTGTGAATTAAATAATTTGTAAGAAATCACAAATTTTTAAAATAACTTAAAATAACATTTTTGCAAATCTACTTTATAACTTTTTCAAAACTTCTGTCTGATAGTTTCAACTGAAATATTGTAATTCAAACTAGTATCATCATCTCTGTTGTTTTGATCACTAAATATATATTGTGCAAGATGAATCTGTGTTATTTAGCTACTGAGGAGGTGAACGATCAAAAGAAAGAAGTTTCGGCAATGTTTAACCTTCATCTCCTCCCCAAAAAATAACAGTGTGTCAAAGGGACATGAAAATGGGTTTATACATTTTCTTTATTTTTGAGAATTGACAACAAAGATATTAAACACTATTTATTTATTAGATTGAATAAAAACTTGTTTTCATTGTTATTTATAAAATGGTAAATAATATTGTAGTTAATTTACATATTTTGTTAAGTTTGTATTTCTTGATAAATTTTTGAATAAAAAGATTTCTTTTCAAATTTCTTTCTTTATAAATATTGAATTGTACTTGGTTCTCATTTTTCTAATCTTGTAAATAAAAATTGTCAAGGGAATCAAAAGTGTATACAATAATTGTGGTGTCAAGGGAATGACTGTTATTTTGACCACACCATTTTTTGTTGGTATGAAGGTTACATATGGCCAAAATTTCAATATACTTGAGGATAGAAAGAGATTTGACCAGCCAAAACAAGAATTAAAATAACAAAGGTTTGAATAAGTCATCAGATAATTAGTCAGAACTATAAAGAATAAATCTTTGGTTATTTCAAAAGTATTTTAAACACAGGATACATCTTCAAAGCTCCTGTATATCTTTTGACTCTGATATAATGCTTTATGTATATCTTTTGAGGATCTTATAAGTTCTCTTGAAGTTTTCTCCTGCAGGCAATTGAATTCTTTACAACCTTATATTTTAAAAAAAATCATAATCCACAACTGATGGTCATCCACTGCTGACCTTTATCTTAAAGGTCAAGTCAACCCTCTTAAAATGTTTAAGCTAATTTTGGACTTTAGAATCTGATATTGTTTCCTTTCCTTCAACTTCCTGAATTCTAAGAGCAGGTTCATTTGCTTTGAGGTCTTTTTAAGATAACACCTCAAAATTTCCAGAATTTTAATACTTGTATCTATCATCATAACATCTGGAAAGAAAAGGTGTGTGCACGTGTATGAATGATAAAGTTCTTTCATTGTTTGTTCCCAGAGTGGCAGTAATTAATTCTCAAATTTTTAGTGATCAAAACAATAGAGATGATGATACTAGTTTAAATTACAATATTTCAGTTTCAGTTTCAGGAATTGGCAAATTCCAAATTGTTGTGTCTCTGGTTCTTAACTATTGTATCTCTGGGAACAAACAATGAAAGAACTCTGAAACAGAGACACTTAAAAGCATTAAGAGACCAATTCAAAAATAAAGAAATTTCCGTCACCTCCTCAGACAAAGCAGGGGATTTTTATTTAGCATATAACATATTCCATCTGTTGGTGCTCCATGTAGCTGAAAATTAAATAATAGCCTTTGTTCTTATAGTCTCTGTTTGTTTTGACTTCCTAGTATTCTGCTTGACTTTCTCAGCAATTAAGCAACTGCAAAAAATCCTGAGATTTTTTTGTAATTTTATTTTTGGTGGGGTGGGGGATAAAGACGAGTGACAAGGGTTCACCATGTAACAGACAAAAAATATATATTGATTATTTATATACATCAAATATGGCACAAGGCCAAAATTTGGGGGCAGAGTGAAGCTAGTCTTCATCTGTTTGATGTTTTAACTTAGCTAATTCCAATCATTGCCCCAAACATCCTATAATGTTCCATTCACCATAATGCCACATTCTTGCATACCATTCTTACTATTGTTACCAAAATGCCACAATTACCCTTAAGTCCTAACTAGTCCCCATATGTACAATTTTTGTTTGATGGCAGAAGCATTAAAATAACAATCTGTTCCCAATAAATATTTTCAATGCATAAAGATCTTCAAAAACTAAACTAAACTAGGTTAGTAAGTAAAATATCCCCACAATCCTAAATTACAGTAGAAAAATCAGTATGCAGACAACACCTCTATTTACTCCTACCTCAATAGCAAATCTGGTATCACTGACAAAACTAACCTGGCTGTTGGTCTCGAAAAGGACCGCCAATCTGTGGTTGACTGGGGCAAGAAATGGCTGGTAAACTTTAACGCCTCAAAAACAAAACTGCTCTCTTTTACCGACCACAGACAATCCTCCCTGCCTCCCATTAGAATGACTGATGCTCAACTCCACAAGAGCACATCTCTGCACCTGCTTGGTCTCATACTGTCTGCTGACCTGAGATGGAACAAATATATTGCATCAATAGCTTCATCTACCACAAGGAAAGTTGGTTCTATGCGTTGTGCCAGAAAGTTTTTCTCACCTGAGTCCATTCTTCAAATATATAAATCAACCATTTGCCCTTGCATGTATTACTAATGCTATATATAGTCTGGAACCCCTGCTGTTCATCTCAAGGTCCTCGACAAAATCCAGAGACGGATATGCAATGTAACTGGTCCTGATCTGGTATCTCATCTACAGTCACTTTCTCACAGACATGCTGTTGCTTCCTTCTGTCTTTTCTACAAATACTTTCACAGTAACTGCTCTGATGAGCCACTTTTACTGGTTTCCAAACTGGATGGATTTAAGCGTGCTTCTAGGTTGGCATCTCAATCCCACCCTTTCACTGTCAAAACTGTTAAATGTAGCCGTCTCTTCTACTCCAATAGCTTCATGTCTCGCACTTCTCATCTGTGGAACTCCTTTCCTCTTACTTGCTTCCCTGATAGCTATAATCTCCAATTATTCAAATGCAATGTCAATCGACGACTTCAGATGCCTTGATCAAATTCCCCGTCCTTCTCTTCATCCTTTCCTCTACCACGCCTCTTTACTCTTGCTACCACTCTCTGTAACCTTTTGCGCACTAGTGACACTCCTGCCTTGCTTGGGGTGAAATGTTTAAAAAAAGAAAAAAAAAAGAAGAAAATTATGCCAAACTAAATAAATATGAAACCATGCATTCTGCTAATCCCTCTCCACAAGCACACACTGAAATAAATACAATAACAACTAAGAAAAATGCATACATGAAATGTGAAAAGTGTCACATGTCCACTGGAAAACTGACACAGATATTTTCTGTTAATTCACCCCAAATAGTGTAAAGTTATTTATTACAAATATTAATTCACACCAAGTAATTATAAATTTTAAATCAAAGTTGGTTTAATTTTTTATTAAATTTTTGGCACTGTTTGGAAATTATAAATTTTAAATCGAAATTTATTTAACTTGCCTCGCAACAACTCCAACCCTCAGAATGAAAAAATTACCAAAAATCAGACAGTTATTCACATTTCTTTGTGTGGAGGATATTCAAGGAATTTTTTATAATTTAAAAAAAAAAAAATCAAAAAAATCTATTTTTGGTTTGTTTATCGAGGTGAGCACAAAAATGTAGAGGCCACATTTAGAAATAGCCCACCTGAGTCGTCCACATTTGGGCTGATTGCAGAGGTCAGTGTAACCGGAGCTCAATGGAAGGACCTCACTCTGGGAGAATTTGGTGTGAATTTTAGTAAATATAAATTCTTTTTATTTTGGAGTGAATATAATATTTTGGCATGAATTAATAGAAAAGATCCACTGAGAATTCTGTCACCTAATGGCGGGGTGGGTAGGAAGGGATTAAGCTAAAGAATGAGAGAACAAAAATAATAAGAAATGGTGTGCACACATACCCAAGCTAAGTTAACTTGATTAAAAATTAAAATAAAATCTTTCTAAAATACCTTACTTGGGTTGCAGTTGTTTTGACCCAGAACAACCAATATCCTAGATGTCTAACTGGCATCCAAATACCACTCCAAGACAGCACAATTTGCACAACGCAGATGCAAAACTCTAACCAAATTCTGACGAGGAAAGAAATTTCCTTTCCAAACTGGTGCTTAAGAAATAAGATGAATTGAGAAGAGGTAAACTTCTCAACTTCATGGAATTCCTTATCATGTTACCAACAATTAGAGAGAAAAGGCCTTGGCTGCAGCGTTCCGCAGCCGACAGACTATGATCAAATTGTAGTATCTGTTTCGTGGCATTGTCCAACCATGTCCAGCTAAGACAATCTTCGTGCCCAATCCAGCATAAGTGGGGGCTGGGTAAATTTTGTCCAGTGGCCTGAGTGTAGGTGCTCAGGGCCTCCACGTTAAAAATGACCTTGGAGTGGAGTGGAGCATCTCCGGTAAATACCATGAAAAAGTCTTGGCTTTTATAGAGCTCCACTGGGTGAATTTATCCCAGTCAACAGGCAGTGACATCTCCATTAAAAGCTAAAGTCTCTTGCTGGTTGACTGAAAGTTGTGAGCTCAATCCCTGTGCTAGGCAGTACATTTTATTTTTGTTTTTATTTTTCTCTTCAACCACTCTCCAGAAATTATTATTTAATTTTTATTGGTTGAAAAATATTGCCTGGTTTATGTTGATTGGTCAAGTATTTATCTTTATGGTTGGTATTCAAAATGTTTGCCATTTTGATCCTACCTATTTTACAGAAGTCATATTTTTTTCTTTTTTGTAATCTCAAAGTGATAATGTTCCCAGTATGTGCATTATTTTAAGTCAATATGCAATTTTTACTCTCTATATTCAGGGTTTGGCTTATCATGATTCTTCCCAACTTCTCTTTTCTTAATCTCAGAAAATATTTTTTATGGTAGTCATTCCTCCAACTATTTTGTACAAACTTTTCAAGTTGGTTACTGATTATTTTCCTCTGCTTTTATTGTCTTTAATGTATCCTGTGAGTGTTAAATTATTCAAGCCTTCTTTCCTTGTTAAGTGTTTCCAAAATTTCAGATATCTCTTTATGACAGTTTCTTTGTAGTTTCTGTTCTTAGAACTTATTCATTTGTCCTTAATAGTTTTAGAATTTTTGGTGGAACCACATCTCAGTTACTTCAAGTTTTTTAAAAATTTTATTTCTAATGAGATTTTCCTTCTTTCACTGTCATACAGGAAAGTAAATATTACATAGAACTTTAGCAGCTATTCTTCATTTCTACGGTTATTTTTTCTCATTTAGTATCTTACACAGTTTCTGAAAATTCTATACACATTCTACTTATCTCAAAACTTTCCATTGTTTGTTACTCAGATGAATTTCAGCACATTTATTATTCCTGATGTGTAACTCGTATTTTGGGATGCCCCTTTTGCTTACAACCATGCATCTTGTCTTCTTACAATTAATGGTGACTCTTTTCTGCTATTGTTTTTTTTTCTAAATTATAGATATTGTAGGCATTGGAGTAAAGACACAGAGTTTTGATCTCCAGTAATTTGACCTTTTAATCTAATCAAAATTTAATCTAACGATTTGAAATTCAAATTACTCTGAAGCCGGCATTCCTGCATCTTTTTAAAATTTTTCACTTATTTTACTGATTTTTACGACATTTGGGAGTGATGCCAAATTTTCTATTCATATGCCTTTCTATGAATGTTATACTTAAAATATATGGTTGGTGTATTATAGGTGGAGCATAAGTATTTCATTGTGTTGTTATTTCATATTCTTTTCATGTGAGCCTCGTAGTCTATGACATAACTCAATGGTAGATTCAATCAGGCTTTGAAAATATGTAGGATGTATAAAAGGACTTAAACCCTTATTAACATGTGCATACACAAACACACACACACTGCATTTTATGAAATAAAAATACTTTTTGAGCTATGTTTTTGAAATCTTAACAAATTGTTTTAAATAAGGAATATTAACACTCTAAGTAATAAAAGAAAAAATTCCAAAATATTTATGACATTATTTTAGCAGAAAACGTTTTTGATAAATTAAAATATCAACATTGTTGAGAATATACCACAATGACCTAGCTTTTAAAGTTAAAAAAAAGAACACAAGTTTTTATATGCAAAAGTTATTTTAATTTCACTTCTTTTCTTTTTTTATGAATTGCCAAGAGAATTTTGGGCGACAGGAAATGCACTTGTCAGTGTACAAGAAAACATCTGGAAAACTTCTCATGCTTTTATGATTAATACACAGAAATATATACTCACTCACATACACACTCACACACACACAATAATTCACATATATGCATACAAATATATACACTAAGTTGATGCAAAACTTTATACCATTTTTTGAAGAAATCTTTTCTCTATATAAATCTATAGTATCAAAGAATAGTCATTGCTTTTCTATGACTTTGCCCTACCATTCATACATACATACATACATACATACATACATACATACATACATACATACATTTTTTAAATCATTTTACTCCAAGCAAGTCAATAAAAGCACCAAGACTCAAGGGGGTTACTGAGTGTGAGAGAATATGAGGAAAAAAAAGCAAAAAAAAACACTATTAAGGAAAGAGAACAATAAAAGAACAGGAATTAAGAAAACAGAGAATAACAATTGACATTGCGTTTAAATTTTTAAACATTAAAGTTCATTGGAAAGCAAGAAACCAGAAGAGAGTTCCACAAGCAAGAAGTTTGAGAGAAGAAACTATTAGCTTAGAACTTCAATCACATCTAGCTATTTCAACTGTAAAATTATGAGACCAAACTACCAATCTAGTACTGCACTTAAATTCATAAAAACTAGGATCCATATGAGAAAAGTTCATCAGAAACAATTAACATGAAAAAATTTGACAAGTATTTTTAAAAGGAAAACTAAGTGAATATCTAAGCCCCAAATCAATTTATTGGAAAAATAAGGAAGCAGCATACAGGTTATAATAATGAAAAAACAATTCACACAAAGAATCCACCTTTAGCATCTACCATGGCCTTGATCCGACTCTGGAATCTGGCACATGCAGCCTTCACGGTGTCCCTAGGGAGAGCCTCAAATGCCTCCTTAATCTTGTCGATCAGTTGGTTCTTGGTGTTACAAGCAATGCAGTTGGTGTCTTTCTCAATCGCACTTCACATATAATAATCCATGGGATTACAATAAGGGGAGTTAGGGGGCCCAGACTTTGGAGCTGGTTAAATTGTAAAAATTATCTAACAACCACTTCTGACTCTTCCTGGCAGTGTGGTAGGGAACTAAATCTTGCAGCCATACATATGGTCTTCCTGTAGCCACCCTCTCTAACCAAGGCTTGACCACAGTGTTCAGCATAGCCTCACATAGCCATCTGAATTGAGTCTGAGACCCTGTTCAAAGATGTGAGGTGGCATGACATCACCCTCACTGGAAATACACCCAAAAACCATCACAGTTTGGGAAACTCGGTCTACATGACATAACATTGTCATATGGATTGTAGGCAAGCCATATGTTGTTCTGGGAGAGCTGCAGCTGGTCCTAACAAAAAAATTTTTCATCAGAGAAGAACCAGATTGTCCCTGGTTCAACAGGTTGTTTTACCTCATTCAGGAGTTTCTGCGCCTTTGTCAGATGGTTTTCTCAAGACTTTTCTGTAAGAAGTTGACCATTACACCTCGTATATGAGTTGTAGCAGAGGTCCTCTTCAAGGTTAGGTTCATGGTGTAAATTGCAACACTGATTTCCTGCACCAAAGCCTACATTCTTTTGTCTGGATCTTCCATCACTGTCTCCTGTAGTTGTTGGATGAATTCTGATGTATGGAGGCAATGAGAATGTCTGCTGTGTTCTTTCCTACATGCCATGGTCACCATTGCAGCTCTCCATTTTGCGTCTTATTGTTTGCATGGTGTTCAAAGAGCACTGAGCAGCTGTCATGGTCATGGCATTTTGATATCAGGCACTAATCATCATGATGCAGGTCATTCTTTTCTAATATTCAGGTGGCTTCCACTTGTCCATGTCCATTAACTTTGAGACCGCTAAAGCTGTAGTGATAAGACTTCACGATTCCGTTCACTGATTACAGATATTCCAAACCAATTTGAAAAAATAAAAACATTAAATTCTGTAAAATTTAGCATGAACACCCTGTTGAAGCTATGTTATGGCACTGAGAAAGTGACTTAAGCTGAGATGCCAGGTCAGGACCAATAAAATTGCAAATTATTCTTTGGATTTTATCAAGAATCTCTAATACGTAGCAAGAGTACCAGACTAGATGTGGTAGCAATATTCAATCATGGATGAATGGTAGATTTATAAATGTGTAAGATAGATTCTGACAAGAAAAATTGTCTTGCACAACACAGTGAGCCAACTTTCCTGGCAGCGGATCTAGCAATGGATTCAATATAATTTCTCAACTTCATCATGTCAGTGGAAAATGTTAGCCTGAGAAGACACAATGAGTCAATCTCCTGGAAAAAAGGCAAAAAGGGTTCTCTCAGACAATTAAAAGAAAATAGTTTCATTTTGAAAGCATTAAAATTAACAAACCATTTTTTGCCCTAGTTAAAAACAGATTGTAAGTCATTTTTGAGATCAGCTGCCAATTTCATCTTAATGAACAGATTAAACTTAATATCAAGACAGGAGTAAATAGTTGTGTTATCAGCATAGATACCAAGTTGAGAAATGATAACATCAGGAAGGTTGTTAATGAAAATTAGTAACAATGTAGGACAGAGCCCTGGAGGACACCTGCTTTAATGCAAAAAGATCTAGAAGAATGGCCATTCAAAATAATTTTCATTTTGCTATTTGATAAAAAAGACTGAATTGTTTTAAAAATTCATCCAGAAATATCATAAACTTTTGTTGTAACCCAAAATATTAAGAACAACAAAATATAACAAAACACAGTTAAATATATTTAAAAACACAACAATATTTATTTTTATTCTCATCCACCAGGAATACAGCAGGATTGGATTGGATAAACAGTTCACGGTCTACAGGTGGTGTATTGACCAGCAGCCATGTTGTTGTCTCCTACTACCCTTTTTTCTGTGAAGAGTCCATGATTCATTAGGGGAGAGTTGTCTCCCCTAACACCTTTCAACCTGTGAAGAAGTATAGCATACTAAACCCTGTCAAATGTGTTAGAGGTATTCAAAGCAATAGTCCAAGCTTCACCATTCTTATCTAAAGCTTGATAGACTCTTTCAGCAATAACTGTTAATACATTATCAGTTGACCCAGAGAAACAAATATCATATTGCTATGCTGGTTGAAATGATTAACCAGTTAATTAAAGCCTCTAGTACTTTGCCAATAATAGGTAGAAGGCTGATGGTTAGAAAGGTCAGATAGTTTACCTGAATTCTTAAAGATTGGAACTACAGAAGAGGATTTCCAATAAGCAGGAAAGCAAGAAGCAGCAAGGCATTTATTGTAGAGCTTAGAGAGAACAGGAGCCAGTTCTGAAGCACATTTCTTAAGGACTATTGCAAGAGAGGCTATCAACTTCACATACTTTGTGGGGATCCAGTTCAAGGATGATAGCATGGACGAAGTTATATGCATATCACTCAATAGAGTCTCAGTTCTAAGTGGAAAGTCAGGTAAAGATACTACAGATGAGTCAAGAGCAGAATTTGAAGAAAATATATAAGCAAACCATTCTGCTTTATCAGTAGATGTCTGCTGATCTGAGATAGAACAAATACATCGAGTCAGTTGCATCATCCAGCACAAGGAAAGTTGGTTCTCTGTGCCGAGCCAGGAAATTTTTCTCCCCGGAATTGATCCTCCAAGTCTATAAATAGACCATTCGCCCTTGCATGGAGTATTGCTGCCATATATGGTCTGGGGCCCCTGCTGTTTGCCTCAGGGTTCTTGATAAGATCCAGAGATGAATAGGCAACATGATTGGCCCTGATCTGTCATCTCGTCTGCAGTCGCTCTCTCACAGACGCGATGTTGCCTCGCTCTGCCTTTTTTACAAGTACTTTCACGGTAATTGCTCCGAGGAGCTGCTTTCACTTGTCCCTAGGCCTCGTGAATTTAAACGCCCCACGAGGCTGACATCCCGCTCCCACCCCTACACCGGGGAAACTGTTAGATGTAGACGTCTCTTCTACTCCAATAGCTTCATGTCTCGCACATCTCGCCTATGGAACTTCTTTCCCTATTACTGTTTCCCTGACAAATACAATCTCCAACGGTTTAAGTGTAGTGTCAATCGACATCTCCAGTTGCCTTGATCTATCCACTTCCCTTCTCCACATCCTTTCATTTTTCATTCCTATCTGCTCTCGCTCCAAATCTTCTGTAACCCCCTTGCCTTGATCGACCCACTGTCTTTCTCTTTCTCCACATCCTCTCCTTTACCACTTCTATCTGCTCTTCCTCCAACCCTTCTATAACCCCTTGCGTGATAGTGGCCTCCAGCCTTGCTTGGGGTGATACGCTTAAAAAAAAAAAAAAGATGTAATACCTCAAATTGAGTGAAGAGAGAAGGGATAAAAGACTTTCTCTTATTTATCACACTATTACAGAGCTGCCAGTAGTCACAAGAACTGAACTTCTATCAGCAAACAAAAACTTAGCCCCTTGAGGATACATTTACAATTATTATTAGCAGATACAAAGAAATGTCTGTGGTGTTTAGAACTATTATGCTGATACTGCCAGAAAAGTGATTCCTGTGGACTATAGCAGCTGGTGTAAACCAAGGAAAAAATTGTGGTTTCACCAGGTATTTATGAGAAGGTACAAAAAAAAAATCGATGTTGGCTTTAACCCAAGAAGAAACCTCTTTGGCATAATTCTCAATAGGAAGTGTCTGGAGTTTTCTTACCTCAAATTTTAGTTGAGTGCTAAAAGATGAATGTTACTATTATGTCTGGGGGAAAAAAAGGAGGGGATAAAAATTTCACTGACACATGTTTAGACGACCTGCCTATGTGAACTGCTTGTCTGACAGTGAAAATGTCATGTGTTTGTGTGTGTAGAGGAGAAAAGTGTGGTTGATTCTCATTGGTTTAGAATGAGTGAATTACTGATAATTATAACTGTTATAATTATTATAATTATATTTTGACACTTTAAATTTTATTTATTTATTTTTATGGACACAAAAAAGTGACAGTATAATTATTTTTTTACTTATGTATTTTTTATAGGCACAGCAGTGTATTCCTCACCATCCTTCAAATCACTTTCTCTCACCTACAAAGAGATAATCTTTTATGCTACCATACATGTGTTTACAACACATGCCAATGAATGCTGAACAATTTCCTTACAAATGAAGAGAAGACTTGAGGCAACAGATGTGGTTTTACAGAAGGATGTTAAGAATACCATGGACAAAGCATGTGAGCAATGAGCAAATGTTAAGAAAAATGGGAACAAAAAGGATACTGGTATTTAGAATCATAAAGACATAGTTGAAATTTCTAGTACACATAATGAGAAAATAGAGAAAATGGAGAATTTGACATTAACAGAACATAGTGAAAGCAAAGAAGGATGGAGAAAAACTGCAGGTAACATACCTAATGAGCTTGTGCAAGTGGATGGCAGAACAGAGACTGAGAGGTAGAGTAAGGGAATAGAATAATTGCTTAGAGTGATGAAGAATAGGAAGTTGTGCAGAGCTATGTCCAGATAGGATACTCCCCATAAAAATGGTCCAATATTTTAGACAGGGGTTTATCTAAAATTTAAAATTCACCATCTCTTAAGATTATGATTAGCCAGCAAGATAGATAAAGCAAGAAGGGCTAAAATTTTAAGTAAACTTTATGCAGCTATTGGTTAATTTCATTATTATTATTATTGTTATATTAAGTGTATGGTGGTAGAACAAAGAAGAAACAACAGAGGTTTAAGAAATAAAAAGTTGTATTAATGTAAAAATACAACAAATGGTAAATTTGTGTAAATGTCTCTCATTGAAACAAAAAGATAAGTAGAATTGTAAAAGTCATCTGCAGAAGCATATGGTAGGAGAGAGAGGCTGAGTTGTGACTTACTGTGGCAACGACGTTTGGCGAGTTGTCTTAAGAGATGGGAGGTTGCATTCCGGCAAGTGTTGTGAATTCTGGCTGTTGGGCTGTTTGACCGCTGAAGATGTCCTTTTTATAGGCTCAGATCGGCTCATAGTGGCCAATTTCAAGAGGACCCTCAACAAGGTAGCCACAGATTTAGACCTGTATCTGATGCCCATGATCAATTCTATTTTTAACAAGATAGGTGAGGGAAACAAATACTTTTCATCCCTCAATCTCCACAGTGGATACTGGCAAATCCCCATCGATGAATGTGACTGCCACAAAACTGCATTCATCTGGAAGGGTTGATGTTATCCAATATACTCGCCACGCCTACAGTCTAACATTTGCTGGTCAAATCTTTTTTCAATGCATAACTGAGGCATTGACCACTGTCACTTCACAGGAGAATATCTTGTCATACATTGACAACAACCTCATTCACACCCAAACCTTTCATGACTACCTCACCACGCTGAAATAGCTATTCATCACTCTTCAGAAATTCAGACTGAAACTCAACCCCGAAACGTGCACCTTTCTTGCTTCAGAAGGCAAATTTCTCGGTCGCATTGTCAACAGCAAAGGGTTCAAGCCCGGCCCAGAATATATTCATGCCATTGTCGAGATGAAGCCACCCACTACAAGAAAGAAGCTGCAAAATCTCATAGAACATCTCATCAGGATACACCAATTTCTGGAGACACACCTTTATGAATGAATCAAGATGGTTACATTTTCCTACTTGATGGCCCCTTTACATGAACTCAACAGGGCTAACAAGCTGTTCATTTGGACAGAAAGGCCAGCAAGACTTTTGAAAAAATTAATAGACACTTATCATGACCACCAGTCATCACATTTCCAGATTTTACTCAACCCTTCACACTCACCACAGACGCTAGTGATGTCACATATGGTGCCATCCTTATGCAGGAAGCTGACAACAGACAAAAAAAGATCATAGCCGTCACTTTCTAAACTTTCAGCCCAACAGAACAGAACTGGTCCACTACTGAACACAGTGTTCACAATAAAATGGGCCATATTCAAATTTGATAACTTTCTGCACAGCCACCCATTCATTATTTTCACTGACCACCATTCACTGACATACCTCGACCAGCATGAATTCAATAATGCAAACATTTGACAATGGCAGTAAGAAATATCCAGCTATAAATTCATCTTAGAATACATGGGAGGAGACTCCAATGTTTAGGCTGACTTTACAGACAGGCCACCAACACATTTTTTGCCTGCTGCGCCACCTCAGCCATCCTTACAGAGGAAGTATCTGACCACATTAACATTGCAGCTGAACAAGCTTCCGATGATATGCTGGCAAAGGTCATCAAAGCCATACAAACAGTGGACTCAGATGAAGCATCTACACTCACCATCACGACCACTGGACAGCAATCTATCAAAAACACCTACAACAGTTCTATCAAGAACCAGGGACATCCGCCATCCTGATGCTAAAAGACTCCCAAAATATGCCCAAACTCGTTGTACCATACAAGCTCTGAGCCAAATACTTACACCAAGCTCATGATTCCATCAACCACTCCGGTATCACTCACATGCCCACCCACTTATCAAAATATTGGTAGGAGTTCAAAAACCACAACATTATGGCATACATTGAATAATGCAATACCTCCGCTGGATGCAAGGTGAATTGCAGCAAATGTCTAAACTGGCCCGGTGGACATTGCAAATGAGACAAAAGACCCTTTGAGGTCATATACACAAACTTCGTCATGATGCTCAAAGGGAAAATGCTATGTCTTAACAACTTTGGACAGCTTTAGCTGACATCTCACAGCCATTCCCTATGCCAGAGACTGTGCAATTGATGTGACTTTCTGTTAAAATTATCAATCGCTGTCGGTCTGTCAGGAGTTGTCTCCCTTTTTCATATATTTCTTAAGGGATCAGATATCCCTTTTAAGGGTTGTGGGTTGTCTGCTCCTGGTTTTCCTTTTTCTTCTGGTAGAGTGCTACCTCGCTTTCTTTCTTTTCTGTTTGACTGTCACTGTACACTGACGTAAATAAAGCGCTCGCCTTGTGCGTGGCTTAAGTGGATAATGTCTGTCTGGTCTTTTGTTCAGTTTATCTTCCAGTCTGAAGTTTCAAGTGAATACTAAACAAGGTATGTCTCAATATGATTGACTCTGCACTTTATTAGTATAATTTCAACACTTTCAGACTCTACTAATTCTTCTCCACTACCGGGAGATACCCTATATCGTATCTTCCAACCGTGGCACCCACTTCACAAGTGAAGAACAAGTTCACCAACACGTCGCCCTAGCAAACAATGAGGTTGACCATAAGATAAACAAACAGCTGAAGCGGCTCATCTATAAAGATCTGATACAGGTTGGAGAGAAGGTCTTACTCCACAGACCTCATTCAGTCACAGCCCACATATTACCTCTGCCTTGGACAGGTAGTTACCAAGTTATCAAGATGACCGACATGATACTCCAAATTGCAAATGGTTATGGTGAAACTAGCTGGGTCCATCATGTTCACATACATCACCTTGTACTCTGGCCTGACCACCTTATTTATATGAACTTGCCCACCTCCTCCAAAGAATCTCCAGGCGACACCCAACTCAGTATCTAATCCTTTGTCTGACAACCATGTAAACAATGAGAACCCCAGATCTAGCGAACTCATACAGTCTTCCGTCCCGATGTTCCAAAGAAGAAATCCTAAAAGACAAACACATGGTCACCTACCAAAAGATTTTTAAAATTTCATTATGCACAAAAATAAAAAATAAATAAAAAATAGGAAAACACCATAGCATAATTTATTATTATTGAATATATGATAAAACCCTACGGGAAGAAATGAGGTAGTAAATTAGTTTTGAAAAAAGCATGAAAACTTCAATTTTTAGGTGATTCTTTAAAATCCAGAAGGTGGGCCCCAAACTTTTATCTTATATATGTGTGAATCCCCAATGAGGGTCATCTAACAATGTTCAAAACATAACCCTGTATGATCACATAGTACACTCCACATTCCACTCCACAATTTCAATACCTGACTAGCAAAGAAAAGAATTACCTGTTATCAATGACAGTCCAACAAGTTAATATTGGAATTAGAACCAGTGGGAGAATGTGAATGTGCATATTTAATATGTCTTTAAAAGCATAAATATTGACCTTATGTTATTTGGTTTCAGAGACAAAATATTTTCTGTGTTGACATTTGATTTGTCATTTCTGTATCTCATAGTTTATTTTTGTTACAATTGTCAAACACTGATCAGTCAAAGAAGTATTGCAAAGTAGGAATAATGAACTGACCTAAAAGTTGAGATATAATAAACAAATATAAAATATAAAATGAATGATTAATTACTAGATATTAAGATTTTATCTGAGAAAATACTGAAGAAGAAGAAATAATAATAATAATAATAATAATAATAAAAAAAAAAAAAAAAAATGAGAACACAAAAGAATGAAGGATAAACCTGTACAAGATTGGGAAAATATAACCAAGAATAATGTTAGGTAAGCTCTAACAAAATCCCAAACATGGAGGAGGAGGAGGAGGAGAAGGAGGAGGAGGAGGAGGAGGAGGAGGAATAATAATAATAATAATAATAATAATAATAATAATAATAATAATAATAATCATCATCATCATCATTATTATTATTATTATTTCTTCTTCTTCTTCTTCTTCTTCTTCTTCTTCTCATCATTATCATTATTATTATTATTATTATTATTTGATTAAAAATTTCTAGTCATAGAATCTGGTAAAACATGTTGAAATTACCCAAAAATTTAACACGGGCTTTATTTTGACATCTAAATTAATCATTTAAAATTTGACAAAAGTTTTTCAAAGAAAATTCAAGTTATTGCGGTTGATGTGATTTGCATTATAACTTCAAACAGGCTGCACTTCTTTTCCTGGTGCATGTTTTTGATACTTATGTTTTATTAACCAAAACCAAGGCATTCTGGGATTCAAAAGTTGTTAAAGACTTATGTTTTGGCCAACATGAGAAAATAAAGCCTATATACAATCATAGCTAACTAGATACAACGAGGTGCTGAAAAGTCCTCATTCCAAACAAGAAGAATGATCTAAAACCATGAATTACACATATTCACCCAACAGTTCTAGTTTCTTTCATCTTTCCAAAATAATTTTGATATTTGGTCATTGATTTTGGGAAGTGGATCAGGTCAAAAACTTTTCAGCATCCTCTTGTAGATAGATAAATATGAACAGGCAGAAATGGATAGATGATAGATGAAGAAACTTAAATAAACAGCCAGCTAGAACAGAATTTATTAGATAGATATGAATAAACTAAGATAGATAGATAGATAGATAGATAGATATTAACAAAATGATAATGGTACAAAGAGACTGACGTAGATATATAGATATGAATAGACTTAGATACATAGATAGACAGATAGATATGAATAGACTTAGATGTGAATAGACTAAGATAGATAGATAGATAGATAGATATGAATAGATTTAGATAGATACATAGATAGATACCAAGATCGATAGATATGAACAGGCAGCAATGGATATCATATTCTATGGAATATAATACTCCCTTCATTTACATTTAATATTGCAGTATTATGAAGTTAGGTGAGGTAAAATTACTTGTTGTCTATGGCACCTCAGTAAAAATTAACTCACCAGACATCTCAGAATTGTATACAGGATCCAGGAGATCATTTTTGAGTCATTCTGGGGGTGGGGGGTTTGTATATACTATCAAATACTACAGTTAATTCTAAAAGATTTATGATAGCCAATTCTAGCAAATTTTAATAGTGAAAATTCTAAATAGGTTTAAGATTACTTTAACGATTAACTTACAAAGTAATAAACAAAAACTTAAACTGTTTTTTCTACAGGGAATTTATTAGTCATTGAACCAATTCACCTCAGTCCAAGTAAAAACTGGAGAAAATGGTAAAAGTTTAGTTTTATCTGACTACAAACTGGACTGGTGTAATTCAAGTCGAATCAGATGTAGCAAGAACTTTTCCCAAGATTTTATTATTTTCAGATTCATTTCTAAAAATAAAAGATTAAAAAATAAGTGAAAGAAAGAGAAAGAAATGATTGCATATGTGCTTGTTGAACTTTATTTTTTATCCTCTCAAAACCTCCAAAGTGTTTGTGTAGGTTTTAATTTATTGTGACTGTGTTTTGACTTCCACAGGTTTATAGAAAAATACAAAAGGAAGAAAGAACAACAAGATTTTGTAAAATATAACCATTTTTTTCTATGCATAATTTTCATAAACAAAAATTTTAAAGCTTTTTATCCTTGATAATATAGTCTTTGTATGCTTAATATATATATATATATATATATATATATATATATATATATATATATATATATATATATATATATATATATATATATATATAAGGATGAATTCTCTTTAAGAAACTTTATAAAAAATGTACCAATTCTGTTGAACAAACTAAAATTAATTACCTATTATCAAAAGAAAAGCTAAAAACATCTGACCTTATTATCAGAAATAACACCTTGCTGTCAAAATCAAAACTACACAAAACCAACATTATTTATGAATTTAGATATCCAACAGGCAACTGCCCTATCAAGAAGAAATCCCTAATTGTTTGAGACACAACTACCAACCAACCAAGAGGACTGATATTACATCTCTCCAATCAGAGCTTAATATGGTCTAAATACCGACCTCAATATGCAACACTCAAGGACATGCATGCGATATATACCTCTAACTGCAAAAATCCTTTAAAACTGATGGAAACTCTTATTATAAAAGACAAGAAACAAACTCTTAATGATATTAATTATTAACACAGCCACAATGTACTGGCCATATTTGGAAATTAAGAATATATCTACTTTCAGCAACTTATATGCCATGTATAACAGCACTTATATGACATTTATTATAATAGGTTAACAAAAAAAGAAAATAATCCTTCAAAGTGGCTACTATTTTAGTCAAACGTTCTTGTAATTAACAAATGTTTAGACAACTTTTACATTCATTAAGTCTAGAAAAAAAACAACTTTTGTACTTATACAAGAAAAATACAATACGAGATGCAATCAAAAAGTATCAAAATTATCGGGTCTGTTGCTATGGTAACTGAACTAAAGCACACAGAGTAGAGCCACTCGGCACAGATTGACTTTGAACTCTGTTGTGCATGATGCTAAGTTATAACATTCTCACTTGCTTCTGTTGTTTCTTGCAGTACTTGAAAGGAAAGTATATAGTGTGGTTGTTTTACAACGCCACAGCAGATTTGGGCCAAACACAACCTTCACCAAGTCCAACAACTGCCATATTCCTCAGATCTCACACCTTGTGACTTTTTCCTCTTAAAAAAATTAAATTCCACTTCAAAGGAACAAGATTTCAAGATGTCAAGGAAATCCAAGAGAATGTAATACAGCAGCTGCTCACTATTCCAAAAATGCAATCCAAGAATGCTTCCATCAATGGAAATGACACTGGACAAAGTGTGTGGCTTCAGAAGGGGACTACTTTGAAGGAGATTAAATGCCAAATTGATATATGTTGTAGTTTTCTTTTTACAGTACCAATTTTTGTACTTTTTGATCAGACCATATATATATATATATATATATATATATATATATATATATATATATATATATATATATATATATTTTACACAAAGAAGAATGTGATGAGGCAGCTGCTTGCTATCCCCAAAAAGGCATTCCAGAAATGCTTCTATCAATGGAATCAATACTGGACATAGTGTGTGGCTTCAGAAGGAGAGTACTACAAAGGAGATTAAATGCTGAATTGATATGTGTTGTAGTTTTCCTTTTATATCACCAGTTCCAATACCTTTTGATCAGGCCTTTAATTTAATTTTATAAGACTTCATCGTAAACAATATTTTTTAAGAAAATTTATTTTTTCCTTTTTAACAGTGAAGAATAAATTCTAAGGATTTCTTACACCTGAGCGTGCAACATACAACTGAGTTTACAAGTGAGTAATTATTTCTTTCTGAAGCCAAATTCCAACTTTTTGAAACGTTTGGCCTTGTGATTTGTTTATAGTTCTTGCAAACATAGGACAAATTGGATACTGCATTCTTGTCCATTTAAAAGGATATTCGAATAGTTTAGGAATAAACCTTGTTCTTGGGATTAATATCACCCATCCTATTTCAAACATAGTACATTGTAGTAGTCTGTTGTCAATAAGTTTGTTGAATGCAAGAGTTGTTCCATTACATTCCTGAGTATTTATATTGTGCAATAGCATTAATGGCATTCCTGATTTCATCAATAGGTTATGTCTTGGAAATTCATTTGGCACTAATGTATTCAAATACTCATAATTGAAATGTAAGATATCATTTGCATTAGCAAGGCTATCTGTACTCCTCAACTTTATTGAATTTCCTTCCAGCCAGTCATGCCTTATCTCATTTATATCACTAGTACTCTTGAAATCCTCTGCCCATTTGAAACAATCCCTGCCGTGTTTAGATTTACAGTGCTACTACTGTGCATATAAATTTACAAGACTGAAATATATATAAAAACTTAAAGAAAAGTCATACAGAAAACAATATTGCATTTTTATTAAATAAGTATTTCTTATTTTAATCATTAAATTGTTTTTAAAATAGTGGGAGTATTTTGTATATTAAATAATAAAACTTTTAATTTAAAAAAAAATGAATTAAATTTTATTGTGCTATGCTATGCACGCAAATAAAACCAACTGTACTTTGTACCCACTTTTCTGTTTGCATTTTTCCACAAAATTTGGTTTCAATTAATCAATGTATGGCTATTTTAGAGGATGTGATGGATGGGTGAACTAACAGAAGTCACAAAATTTTATATATAGAGATTGATAGATGTTTCTTTATAGACTATTGATCATTTATTTTAATCATTTCCAATGGTGTCAGAAGCTACATTTTTCTTTTGATTAATGCTCTTTTATTTAATGTTTGTGGAATGAAAAATGACTTTAACATTGTGATTAAAGCCAACAAAAATAAGACAAATACAACATAAGTCAAAAATTTAAAATAAGTTCATCTAAGAAATTTGGATAACTTGAGATTATTGAAATGTTCTTATATTCTAATGGACTGTTTGCTTACAGCAATGTTATTACTTCAGTCAAGGTTTTTTCTTTTCTTTTAACTCAAATAAGAAAATGTGCATACAACCCTTTGTTCTAATCACCATGCTAGAATCATAATATTTTTCTTCCTTTTGATGAAATACTTGAATAAACAACCATTAGTACAGCTTAATTAGAATAATTAAGAAACAAGATATTCAGATGAACAGGGATGTTTTATACATACATATATACATACATGCACACACGCATAAAATTTTTTGTTTTTCTTTAACACACACACACATACATACACACACACACACAAAGAATTTTTCTTCCAGTTCTAACTTTCATGGCTAGGCACTGCCATGACACTGATATTGTAGCAAACCAACCACATTCCCTCCTTACTCCATCGGTGAGAAGTAAGTTCCTTTCGTGAACAACTGCTCCATGGAACTGACTCCCAAGAGGATGTTTCCCTGATCACTACAATCTTAACCTGTTCAAGTTTAGGATTAACAGTTATCTTACCCTCCTATCAAATCAATATAAACTTCCTCTTAACATAACCCTCTATCGTGCATGGCTCTTAGGCCTTGTACAGGTTGAACCACATTGTAAAAAAAAAAATAAATAAGCAAATTCTTTACAATATATATATATATATATATATATATATATATATATATATATATATATATATATATATATATATATATATATGTATATATATTTATTTATTTTAGGATATTACACCAAAACATAGAATCACTACACAATTGAAGTTGTGTTTCTCATCTTACATATATATATATATATATATATATATATATATATTTATCAAGAATTAATGGATTTTTTATTTTTTAATGACATATTTTTTATTATTTCAAATGTTATTTTTAGTGGATACTTGTATTTGAGTAGATGCTCTGTTTATTTTAAACAATATTTATTTTTTGTCTATCGGGCTTCACACATTTGAGAAAACTTATTAAAGAAAATGTGCTACTCTCTGGCAGGATTTGGAATGAGTGAATGTACTTTAAAGGCAAATAGAACTTTGCTTGATTGTGAAGCTCTTCGTGGCTGAGCAGTCAATGTATGTATATATATATATATATATATATATATATATATATATATATATATATATACATGATAGAAATTGTTAAGAGGATTTGATAATTATAATTAAGTAAATCATTGAGTCTGAAAGAAACCTTAACAAAATTTCTGCATTCTGTTGAGGTTTCTTTCAGACTCAATGAATTACTTAATTATATATATATATATATATATATATATATATATATATATATATATACCAATGTATATATGTACACATATTTGTACCAATATATATATATATATATAAATATATATTAAAACTGTCAGTTAAATAACATTTTTCTTGGCCCAAACCCAAAAACAAAATGTCAAAGATGGAAGTGATTTTCTAAATTATCACCTTTTTCAAATTTTGGTATGAAAATAACAGAGATGTCCTGATTTTTTCTCTGGTATTTATAGTTGTTGCAGTTGGTCTAATTTTTAATATTTAACAACTATTTTTGTGGCCATATTTTTTAAGATTTACAAACTAGGCCTGAAAATTCTCTTTCTTAAATTTTGTTGATCTAAGAAAAACTTAATATATTATTTGATCTGATACAATTTGTAATGATAATAATAATTTTTCTCACAATGATAACCAATCATTAATCTAATGTGATCTCTTTAAAGGAATTAAAAATCTTCCCTATTTTTGTATGTGAATAAGTCAGGTTATAAGTCACACTTTTTTCTCTACCTAAAGAAATTGACTCATAAAGAGTTGAGGCATCTTTTGTTTTCTTTCATATATTACAATATTATTAATAAAAAAAGATTTTTCCTACTCTCTTCATTGTATGTTTTGTACAAGTTTATTATTTGCTATATATTTCAAGAATATAGCAGAAAATTATCAACCAAGTGTTCCAAAAAATAGGATTCAAGAAAACCTGATCTGGAATTGAGAAGAAAGTAGTGATGATATACCTTCCCTGAATCTATCATAAAAATTTAGGATATGGAATTAGTAAATGCCAATCACTTCAAATACCTTAGTGTATGGATCAGTTATAAGAAATTTAGTATAGGCGAAAAGGAAATTGAACATAGAATAGTCTGTGTCAGAAGTAGTTTCACTCAAAACCACAGACTGCTACAAAACATTAACCTGAAAACTCGAGTCCTTTTTTCTTTTTTTTTTTTACAGTAAGGTTCACTCTGTACAAGGACTAGGGGCCACTCAAGGTAGAGGATTACATTAAGGGGTAGTTTATCTGGATAGGAGGGGAAGATAACAGTTAACTTTAGACTTGAATAGGTTAAGATTGTAGTGATTGTGAAAATATCATCTTGGGAGTCTGTTCCACAGATCAGTGGTTTGCAGGAAGATGTTTGAATGCAACTTCTCGTCAGTGGAATATAGAGGGATTGTGGGTGGTTAAACCTGGTGGAACCAGAGAATGTAGTTCATCCAAGCACTTTCCATGGGAGTAGTAGATAGAGCAGTGAGAGACTCGCCACATCCCACCTGTGAAAAAGAGGTTGGAGGGTGGAAAATAATTCTTCTCCAACAAGAACTCGGGAATGTTTCTGAATATTAAGATTGGAAAGTGAGGACTGGGCAGCTCCCACCCAAACAGGTCAACAATTCTCCATTTTGGGCCTGATCTGGCTCTTATAAAGGTAGAGGATAGCATGAGTATCCAGGTACTTACTGGAGTGGTACAGGGAGCCGATCATTTTACATGCATCTTTCTTAAATAGCCTCGTCAGAGAGCATACAGCAGAAATGCTGTGATAATTAGCAAAGATGAGGACAATAGTCTGAATATACATAGTGTAAATGTAATGGAATGTCCCACACTCCCTACTGCATATGTGGACTGACTATATCAGTAGATATATATAGTAAGCACAGAATATACCTGGCAGACTTGCTTCAGGAATTACTTGGAGATTCGTCTCCAGCTGTGCTGGTCAAACTCTCTGCCTGAAGGCAGAGAGAAACCCAGACGAAGCTATGCCATCTGGGGTGGTAGACAGCTACCCGATCACATGTATACTTTTTTTGGCCATGCTTACAGGCTCGGTTTTAACCCCACATTAAAAACAGCCTTGTGTCACATCCTGCCATGCATGGGTGAAAGGGGGTTAAGGTAAATATCCTTGCTTCGGGAATTACTAGCTTGCCAAATGATTCCCTGTCTTTCAGTAGTGTATTCTCTTTTACAATAAACCTCTCTTTCTTTCATCTATGC
>OZ038485.1:51361783-51376783 GCA_964036315.1 Acanthosepion esculentum
ATATATATATATATATATATATATATGTGTGTGCATGTATATATATATATATATATATATATATATATATATATATATATATAAATGTGTGTGCATGTATATATATTTATATATATATATGTGTGCATGTATATATATATATATATATGTGTGTGTGCATGTATATATATATATATATATATATATATATATATATGTGTGTGTGTGCATGTATGTATATATATATATATATATATATATATATATTATGCGTGCATGTATATATATATATATATATATATATATATTATGCGTGCATGTATATATATATATATATATATATATATATATATATATATATATATATTAGCAATAATTAGTTTTAAAAGCCAAAATGAAAAGTGAAATAAAGGGCAATAGGCATATAAACAAATAATTATTTTGCGATCTAAGCACTAATTAAAAATAAATAAGAAAATGAAATAAAAATAAAATAAACTTTAAAAAATTATTAATAAATACATAAATAAACGAACAAATATTAAATATACACACCTACATGTGTGTGCATGCATATACACATAAATATATTTAAAGACATTTATGATATGTTTAACGTTCTTTTTATAGATACAAGTATTTAAAAAAAAAATGTTAAATATATCATAAATGTCTTTAAATAAATTGTCGGACATTGTCCAATTCAAAAATATATAAATATATAAATACACACACAACCACAAACAAACAAACCTACCCCCATAATTAATACCTCAATATATAAGAAGGCAAAAACAAATAAATTACTAACCATTAAATAAAAATGAAACATTAGATAAACGGTAACATATGATATAAGCAAATATTTAATTTAATACATATACACTATTTGAAAATTACATATATGTGTGTGGGTACAGTGTGCATGTTGGTGTGTGCAGCATGTGTGCAGATGCATGCGTGGGTGTACGGGAGTATATAATCTATATATATATTCAAACAGCAAAGAAAACATTCTATAAAACCAACCAACCATAATTAATACCCTAAAAATAGAGAAAAAAAGCACTAGACACAAACGTAAATGTGCCTGTGTACATGCATTTATATGTGTATATATGTGCCTGTGTGTATACCTATATACAAAATTCTCAATGTCTTTTAGGCATGTCTGTTTTCTATTTTGGTTCAAAAGTAAGTTAGGATAACAATGGTTAAAATGCTTGAGCTCAAGTCAGCTTTGCACTGAGTTGGAACGACCAAATTACTTACTTCATGAGTAGAGCTGCTGAAACACATCCAACTTATGTCACTGGAAAGTGGAAAAGAATTCAGTCATCAGTGGACTGGAGAAACTAACATTCCCCAGTGGGAAGGTAATTACTAAGTAGTTCACATCTTGAAGCAGGAAATGTTTGCTTTTTTTATAGGCTTCAACAATGCCACCTACTGACATGAAAACAAGTGTAGCAATCATATTTTTGGTTCTTTTACTCTTAGTAACATGGGAAAATATACAGGCATCCCTCAACTGATGCGCATTCCTTTATGTGTTTTCGATTTTTATATACCAAAATTCGATTAGTGCATACATAATACTTGAGTAATGCAGTAAAGCATTCTTCAGTTTAAGCATAGTAATTGAAAATTGATTTTTTTATAGTTACCAATGTACACATTAGCTGCACCGAGGAATTTCTATACTTCTTTTTTTTATTATTATTCATTATGATTGTTTTATTTACCGATTTTATTTCACTCTCCCACAAGAGTAACTCTCTGCCATTGAATAGGCATTGTTGCCATATTTGATCTGATACCTCTGCTATATATCTTGAGATACTCAGCAAAACCTAAAGAAAAGTCTATAATGCTGTTGGCATCGATCTGTCATCTCAACTTCAGTCACTTTCCCCACTGCTATGATGTGGCGATCATGTGTCTTTTCTATAAATATTTTCATGGCAGTTTTCTGATGAGCTTTCATCCGTGGTAACTTGACTGCATGAAATTAAGTATACTATTAGATTGGTAAGTAGGTCCCACCGTTTTACTATTGAAATAGCTACATATAACCGTAATACTATTCTAATAGTTTCTCAGCTGTGGAACTCTCTCCCAGTTTCTTGCTTCCCTGGTCATCTACAATCATCAAAAATTTAAATTCAACATCAATTGCAATATATCTTCCTGAAACTGTTCTTTTATTGTTTTTTTCTCTTCATTAGTGTCTTCTCATTTACTTTCATGCTCAGTAACCCCTTATGTCTTAGTGGTATTATCACCTTACTTGGGGCTAAACGCTAAAAAAAAAAATCAGTGCTGCTTTAGCAGGTGTCCAGTGTATCCTACCACCACATTTGTATCCTACATTATCTAATGTAAGGGGAAAAACAAAAAAAAAAGAAAGAAGGATGCCATTTATTGTTGCATTATAAAATTTAAATTAAAAAAAATTATAAAATAAGAAATTTAAGTAAAAAAAAAATCATAAAACAAGATATCTTTAAATAGAAATATTCTGAATGCCTTTTAACATATTGAAAAAAAAAGTCGGGACAATGCTTTAAAAATGTAGAATACAAATGTAGTGGTAGGACACACACTAAAGCAGAAACTGAATGGTAGGACACACACTAAAGTGGCACCAAAAAAGCATTACTTTAAAAAAAGAATAAAATAAATATTTTCTTATTAATTTCACTGTTTCATCTTGGAATTATTTTTATGCACCTAATTAATTTAAATAAATTATATTTTTGAAGACTGATTTACGTAGACTAAAAAAATCATTATCATTTTATGATTTTTTTCTTAATTGCTTACATGCGCAAATGAGGTTGAACACAGTCACTTTAGCAAGGGAATACGAATTGATTAATCTAAGGGAGATAACTCTCATCTCATTTTTCCACAAAAAGTCGTAATCCAATTTTTCACATCGTGAAACTTTTTTTTATCATTTCACTCCAAGTAAGGCAATAAAGTTACTAAGACGCAAGAGGTTTACTGAGAGTGAAAAATATAGGAAAAAAAACATTATTAATGAGAGAGAACAATAAAAGAACATGAATTAAGAAGACAAGATAATGATTGACATTGTATTATTTTTTAGGATCATACGCAATTGACTGGAAAGCAAGAAGCTGGAAGAGGGTTCCACAAGAGTTCCACTACATTCCCCTGGTCTCTCACCAACTGACTATCACTTTCTCAAGCATCTTGGTAAATTTTTTAAGCCAAACGACATTCTATTGCAAAGAAGCTGCAGAAAATGAACACAAAGATTTCTTAGTATCCAAACCTTTTTAGAGTTTTATTGTAAAGGCATAAATAACATTGTAACTCGATGGCAGAAAATGTATAGATGTTCCAAGTTCCTATTTTAACTGATTTAAACACTGTTTAAATACATTAATTCAATGATAAAATGTGATTCTAAAATCGGACATCATTTTCTGAACAAACTAATTGTTCCTTCATATTTTCTCAATCCAGCAGTAGTCATTAATCTCACGTATCATATTCAATATCTACTTGCTGCTCTATGAAGGCAAGATGTGACACAAGGTCAGTTTAATGATGTTGGGATTCTGAGTGCGTGCACCCGGGCCAGGCCCCAAAATACCCTAGCTGTTCTGGCATCTGTGTTACTCCTGATCCCCACTCTTTAGTGCAATGAGGGAGGTAGTGCCATGAGTAACTGTTCGCCAGGACTGAGCACCCCTCAGTTTTTTTGATTGTGCTATTTATGAAGACAAAACCACGACTGAGAGATGATAAATGAGATACAATAAACCCAATCTCACATGTCTGTCGCATAAGACTCACGTATCATATGTTTTTAGAAAAAGAGCACCATGACACAATTCACGCTGCCTGAAATTTGGAAGTGGCATGCTGTACTGCTTGACATTTGTGCTGAAAGTTCCAAGACAAACATTTCAGATTGTTTGGATGTCAATTCCTTTGTTTGTGTTGTTCACTGAAGACATTTTCAAGGGGACTGTATATATACAAGGTGCGATGGGTAAATTGCAGCCATTTTATATTTTTAATTTCATGTATGCACATTGTTTTTGATTTTGTTGAATGCACAGTATAGTAGGGTCAGTTGGGCACTGTCTGTGAGAAAAAGAATACTTATAATGCAATTCATTGCACCAGAAATTTGGAAATGGCATGCTGTACTGCCTGGTATTCACACGAGAAGCTCCAATATGAACACTTCAGAGTGCTTTGGTGTTAATCTGAGGACAGTGCAGTGAATTCGGAAAATGTGTTGGATGAATCTAATGGTGATTACAAAGGTATTTGGAGTGATCACTAGTTTGCTGGTGATGTTATGCCTCCATTCATCTTCCCACAGAACCTCAGACTCATCATGGAGGTCTACATCAAGTGCTTTGAAGAGGTAGTGCTGCTTTGGGTAAAGAGGGTGGCTGCTGGAAGACCCTATGTCTGACAACAGAACTCTGCACTATGCCATACAAGCAGGAGTACCCAGTCATGGCTGTGAAACAATTTATGTGACCACATCTGGCCACCTAAATCCCCAGACTGTAACCCCTTGATTATTATGTGTGTGTAACACCAAAGATGAACAAGGCAAGGATTATGGTAGCATTCACCAACTTAAACAAGGAGACTGTCCAGAAGAGAAGCAGGAGATTCTGAAATCATCTGAAGCCAATGGTGATTTTATTGAATGAATTTATTCTTTAGTATTTCAAGATATTTTTGTGTAACTTTGGTAAATATATCTGTTAAAATGAGATGTCAATGCTATTTTCATTTTTGTATTATTTAAAAGACAATTTATCCCTCCCACACTATACATATATATATATATATATATATATATATATATATATATATATATATATATGCTGGACTCTCCTATTGTGAATGATAAATGAGAGTCATCAGTGGACGGTGCCTTTCATTTTACACTTATACATGCTAGCAGGTGCTATTATGGAGAAAATCAAGTAAAGGAAAGACATATTTCATTTGTGTTTTCTTAAGTGTGATACTAGCCCTGACTTATATATATAGAGAGATAGATAGATAGATAGATAGATAGATAGAATTAATACAAATATAAAATTTGTCACTTAGCTGATTGATGTTATACTCAAGACCATGCCTCCAGTGTTTTGTAGATCAACTTTTGTGTAATTGTTAAGTCCACTAATCAGGAGGTATCAGCAATTGTCTGCTGATTTTCTCATTTTTGTTATTTTTATATTAAGTTAAAAAAATTATTCTAGAGATTTCTAAAGTTTTCCAAAGTATAGGTGCATTCTATTTTTTATTTATTTCTTGTTTAAATAATTGATATATATATATATATATATATATATATATATATATATATATATATATATGTATGTATGTATGTATGTATGTGTGTATATATATATATATATATATGTATATATGTATATATATATATATATATATGTATGTATGTGTATGTATATATATATATATATATATATATATATGTATGTATGTATGTATGTATGATGTATGTGTATATATATATATATATATATATATGTATGTATGATGTATGTATGTATGTGTATATATATATATATATATATATATATATGAAGAAATATAGTTTTAAGATGTGCTATATTTATGGTATAAAGTACTCAATATTAGATAAATATAAATATAAAAGTGAACATTGAAGTCAACACTCAGAGGCGACGGGCTGTTTCATGCTAGACGCAATCATCATGCGGCCTGATGATTGCGTCTGGCATAATTCCGCCTGTCATCTCTGAGTGCTGACTTCAATGTTCACTTTTATATTTATATATATATATATATATATATATATATATATATATATATATATATATACTGATAAATATTTTCATTTTTCAACAATGCATAACATTTAATTATTACATATGAAGAGCAGATCTTCTAATAAACATTTTTCATGTGATCATAGATTTCATGTAGCACATTTTATACCAGTGTCAAAAATTCAATAACAGCACAATATTTTTTAATTTTCATTGGTCAACAGTAATTGGTTGTATTTTATTTATTGCTTCTGAAATGAAAATAACAAGAAAATACCAAGAGTAATGAAAATGCTCAAAACTTGTTAAAACAACATATATAAGTGTTATAAATGTGCATATGGTAACACAAAAGAATAAACAAAACAAGTACCACTGGTGAGGTGAAAGGAAAAGAAGACAAAAATTTTTAATATAAAATTCTTTGTATTGCCTATACAGAGGATGTGATTGGAATGTCTCAATGTGAGCAAGGAAAGCAACTTTGAGGAAGGGTAGATTTGCTAAGGTCTGGATTTGACGTGTTTCTTGGGTTGGTTGACCAAAATCATTATAGGATATTTACATTATTTACATTATCTGAACTTTTATCCTCATCTTCATTGCTATATTCACAATGTTTCACACATTGCACACTCCAGCCTTCTTCAGGTGATTGGGATTTTGAATGTGGAACTAAAACAATCTACTCTGGTGGACGAAATAAAGGATTCAGTTCAAAATTCCAGTCACCTGAAGAAGGCTGGAGTGTACAACAGCTGAAAAATTGTGAATATGGCAATGAAGGTGAAGATAACAGTACGAATGTAAATGATGTAAATAATCATAATACCTCATCTCAGAGATGAAGACAGATATTATAGGATATATTTTGGCTGTCTATCCTTTTATGGAGTTCTTCATTAGATAACTAACAAACCAGTAAATATAATAGGTCTTTTGAAGGCAGCTCTTGTGGAAGATTTCTTCATGTACTTCTGCAGTTGTAATGATATTTATAAAATAAAAATACGGTGTTGTAAGTATTTTATTTGAGTGGTGTAGAGTGGGTGGGGCCAGGGAGGATTGGCTCAAATGTTAAATTTTCAGGGGTGCAAAAATTTCATTAGAGTGAGATAATACATACAAAACTAGAATTTATAACAGCTCCTGGCTAAGGAGAAGGCACAAATGTTTAAATTGCCTCAGGTACTCAGAATCCACTTTATACCACTGTTTATAAGTTTGGCAAAATACCCACTCTCTGTGTCTGTGTGTGTGGAAGAGAGAGAGAGAGAGAGAGAGAGAGAGAGAGATTTACATGTGCTGAAGTTAAATGCTGAACATGTGATCAATAGGAAGATACACCTGAAAAATGTTGTTTAACAATGTGGACTTGGATAATCAGTAAAAATTTACAAATACCGAAAATGAAATATTGCAAAAGTTGGTTTAAATATATACAGTGTTATTTGGATGAAAATTAATTGACCACTGAAAAAAGACAAAAAAAAAATGTATTCCTTATTGCTCCAAAATGAAATTCAGATGAACTCCTTGTTGAATCGACAAGAATGTTTTCTCTTTTCTGATTGGCTAGAAAAGATATGCTCTGTTGCTGATTAGTTAGAAATCACAGCTGATGAAATTTAATTTTTGTCAGTTGCAATCCTTTTTTTTTTTCATAGGACATATATATCAAATTCTAAATAGTGCAATACTGTCAAATACATCCTTGTATATTTGGGTTTTATATGCAAAAATTGTAATGGCTGAATAAATATGATGTTGAAGAGATTTTCATGCATAAACTTTTTTCACAGTTGTATTTACCTTGTTAAAGTACTTCTCAAGATATCTAAGTGTGTTTGTTGTCAAGAGCCTCAATGTGTGAGTGATGGTAGTCAGAATGTCAGTTGTGGACTGAGCCAATCAAAACACATACTGCTCATCACTGAAGAGCTTATTCTTTTCTAGATGCTCGACAACCTTCTTATTGATTAGGACCTAAAAAAAATTACTTATGAGACTGTATTGGGAAGAGGAAGATCTCTTTTTTTCCAATTGTATTTATCTCTACAGAGCTTATTAACAAAACAAATAGGTCACAATTTTACTTACATACCATTGTAGTTTATGGATTGTAGTAAAGAAAATTAAAATTAAAAGTTTTTGATATTCAATTTGTATGGATGTGCTTGTAACATAATAATTGGTAAGTGTGATCAGCATGCAAAGTTCAAATTTCAGCAGACACTGTTGCATTTGTTTTTGCACAAATACACTTGGAATGTTATAAATCCATTTCTTCTTCCCCTGGCTAGGGGTGCAGGGCTGGCTGGGCTATCTGGCTTTGGCTGGTAAATCTGTATTGAAAATTGGTGGGGTATAAGGCTAGCAACTTCACCCATTAAAAACCTACTTGCTACTGAAACTGCAGCAGCAACACGTGTCATGATGAAAATGAGACCCGATATTCCCCTGGGAATTAACAGTGTTAACATAGAGCATTGTTGTAATATAAGCAAAGAGTGTGTTGAGATTGTGGGGAAACACCTAAGCAATTGCTCTCCCAGCATAAGTCAGCTCTTCAGTGATGAGCAGTATGTGTTTTGATTGGCCCAGTCCACTACTGACATTCTGACTACCATCACTCACACATTAAGGCTCTTGACGACAAACACACTTAGAGGACCATAGCATAAGATATCTTGAGAAGTACTTTAACAAGGTAAATACAACTGGGAAAATAGTTTATGCATGAAAATCTCTTCAACATCATATTTATGGGGATAATATGCAGAGAAGAGAAAGAGACATAAGGTAACAAAAATAACACTGCCTTAGAAACCATAGCAACTTGAGGAACAAAAAATACCCATGGGACTGACTTCACAAGACTCTGTGTCTTGCCAGCTGCTGGTTTTGCTCCTGCTTTTATTGGCATGAGGCATCTTACAAAGGCCCAGATCTTGATCAGTTGCAGAGAGGCTTGTACCTGGACATGCCAAACTATCCCGCTGCTATTGGGAAATCCTAGATGTAACTGGTGTTGACAAACATGTCTGCATATGATCCAAGTCCTCTTTTGTGTCTGTACTGATGCATGTTTGCATCCATTAAATTTAAGGAAGTAATAAATTGAAAATTGATTATATTAAAACTTTAAAGAGCCCATAAATAATAGGAAATAAATTAGAATAAAAATTGAAATATTTAATTACAAAAGATTTAATGAAAGTCATAATTTTAAACCTGATAAAATCTTTTAATTGAAGACTTCTGTCATAAGAATCAATCCTGACTTGGCATCTCTACTTCAGTCATTTTCTCACTAATGTCACATGGCTTCCCTCTGTCTTTTCTACAAATATTTTAATGGCAATTATTCTGGTGATCTTTTCCTTGGTGCCTCAACTGCATGAATTTAAACATTCTACTAAATTGCCAACTAAACAAATGCAATTGTATGTTCTATTGTAATAGTTTCTTTTCTCATGCTTCTCACCCGAGGAACTACCTTCCAATTTTTTGCTTCCCTGCCACCTACAATATCCAACAGGTTAAATGCAATGCTAATTGCCATCTTCTGTCTTCCTATTCTTTTATTCTCCTTTTTCCTCACTAAAGTTTTTTCATTCTCTTCCACACCCAGTTACTCCCTTACGTCTTAGTGGCTGACAACCACATAACATTGAAACACTGATTCCCTTACGCTCACTAAAGTTAAGCAACATCAAGCTTGGTCAGTACCTAGATGCGTGGCTGCTTGTGAATATCAGGTGCTGTAAGCTTGGCTGTATGGTCGGTGTAATGGAAAATGGCTTGGAATTGTTAATCGGAGAGCTGAGTTCCAATTCTCATTGGGTTCATTATATTCACTTATACACAAATATGCTTAGGAAAGTTATGAATCCACTTCTTCTCCCTGCAGTTATGGGTTAATTAGTAAGACATGTATCACTAAACCATTATTATCTCAAAAAAAAATTCTTACAATCCAAAAATATTTTCTGGCTTTAAATAAACTGCAAAGAGTTCATAAGCCATAAAAAAAACGAATCAATCAATATTGTGTCTTTGTGGCTTTATCACCTTCCTTAGGGTGAAATGATTGAAAAAAATAAAAAATTTAAATATTTTTTATTTTTAATTGTTTCACTCCAAGCAAGGCAATGAAACCACGAGAATGCAAGGGGTTGCAAGGAGCAAAAGTAAAAGAGAATGAGAAGACTGAAAATGGAGAGGATTGAAAAAAGGACGAAAAAAGGAACAGGATTCAAGAAGACAGAAAATGGCAATTGACATTGCATTTAAATTTTTGATGATTGTAGTTATCAGAGAAGCAAGAAATCGGAAAGGAGTTTTACAGGTCGGAAGTGAGAGAAAAGAAAATGTCAGAGTAGTAGTGGCGGTTGCATTTAGCTAGTTCAACAGTAAAACGGTGAAACCTAGTTGCCAATCTAGTAGCAGGCTTATATTCATGTAGATGGGGCACCAGGGAAAAAAGCTCATCAGATCAGTAGCCATTAGAATATTTGTAGAAAAGATAGAGGGAAGCCAATCACGGTGAGAAAGTGATTGAAGTTTAGATGCTGAATCAGGATAAATACAAAGGCTTTAATGAAAGCCATAATTTAAAAAATATAAATTAGTAACCGTATTTTTCAAGATAAAATTCTTTTTTCAGTTTCATTTAAAGACACTTGTCAGAAAAAAGTAAATTTAAGATAAAAATCATTCAAGAAATAGTTTTGATAGCTCAAAAATCTGAAGACAAGATTTATTAAATTCACAGTTCAACAAGAGTTATCTACCTTACAGTTAACGTCCAGTTATGATGATTCCGAGCTCTGCCAGTTTCATTGCATCTTACCGAAATTATTATCACTTAGCTTCTTCAAGTTGATATTTGTAAAAAAGGAAATAAACTGGATAATTAGAACAAAAATAAGTAGTCTTTACCAAAATTTCTTTGTCAGTATATACACACAATAATTTGAATATACATAAATTTCAGTTAGTGTATGTCTAGACCCAGGATTCTCAAAGTGAGCAATACTGCTCACCTGGGCAGGATGGAAAGATTCAGTAGCATGATGAGAAAAAAGTAATCTGTCAGTTAAAAAAAAATGTGTGATAATGATATAGCAGGATTAGCATTAGAACCAATTAAGAATTTTTCTATTTTTTTTTTTTTTTTTTTTTTTACAAAATCTGATGAAATTTAAATCATTTACCCTTGAAGAACGTACATGCTTTACAAAGATTAATATTAACATAAGAGTTATACACGAACACATTTTTTTAATCGGTATCACCCCATGCAAGGCAGTAAAGCCACTAAGACACAAGGAGTTACAGGGTGTGGAAGAATTAGGAATAGAAACATTAATAATGAGCAGAAAGATAAAAGAGTAATCAGGAGAGCAGAAGATAGTGATTGACGTTGCATTTAAATTTTCGCAGATTAAAGTTGGTTGGAAAGGATGAAGCCAGAAGTGAGTTGCATAAGTGAGAAGTGTGAGAAAAGAAACTGTTTGCATATAACTTACCTAGCCAACTCAACTGTAAATTGATGAGATCTTGACACCAGTCTAGTACAGCACTTAAATTCAAAAAGTCTAGGCACCATAATGAAGAGCTAATCCGAACAATTACCATGAAAGTATTTATAGAAAAGACACAGGGAGACAACTTTATGGTGACTGAATCTGAGCCACCAGATCAGGACCAGTAATATTGCTGATTCTTCTTTGGATTTTATCAAGGAGTTCAAGGTAAATGTAATGAACCCAACTTGAATTGGAACTTTGATCTCTGATTTCTCATTCCGATCCATTACCCATTACATCACTGGCACTTCCTAGCTTACAGCATTTGGTATTTCTAAATAGTCACCCATCTAGTTACTGACCAGGCTTAGCTTCAGTGATCGTATGAGAACCAGAGTTTCAACATGATATGACCATAAGTCTTTTCATATAAGGAAACAGATGTTTGATTCTGCTTTCTATGTTTTGTGTCTATTCAAGATGTAGGCAATCATGGCCCTCCACAACTTCTTAGCCTTTATTGCTCTTTGTAAGATTTGTTTTTTCACCATTCCTCTCACTCCATTCTGCCAACCATTTACACCAACTCGTTTGTGTAAATGGTTGCTGTTTCCCTCTGTTCCTCTTACCTTTGATATGTCCTGCGAGTGGTAAATACTCCAAGCCCTCTTTCCTCATTATGTATCCTAGAAATTTCAATTGTCTCTTTCTGATTCTAAAGTATCCTTTTTGTATTCACTTCCTTGTTATTCACATGTTTAGTCCATGGTATTCTCAGCATGCTTCTGTAGAACTATTTCTGAATGTGTGTATTTGAATATTTTAAACCATCATTGTTTGGATATATTTATGGGATTTTCTGTGGATAGCTTACAACAGATGTAAGACCACATTCAGGAATAAATAAATTGGGCTTGTATTTTGAAACATTTATTCCAAACCATAAAGATATTTTATTTAAGTAACTCATGAATCAGTGCATCTAAAGACCTGTCTATATTTCTGTGATGAACTATTGTAACTATCTACATTATTTAAATTATTTGGACTGTTGTCCTCATCTTTATTGCCATATTCATGGTGTTTTGGTCATTGTATTCTCCAGCCTTCTTTTGGTGATATTTCTTGGAATTTCAACAAAGAAAATACAAAAATTAAGTAATCAGTGCATATGCTAGGCTACAAAAATATCCTAAGCTGGCCAAGCATAGAATACAATATGGGAACCAGTAATACAGAGAGCTAGAGAAAAAACAACAAAAAAAACCTGTTATATCAGCTTTGGTAAAAGATGGCTGCTGAGACATTAACTTTATAAGTTCCCAAAATTCACTCGCCAATGTCTCCAAGGACACAAGCATTAGTTGATTGATCCAAAAGTGACTCGACCCAAAGAGTTGTGTGTTAATACCTGGCCACAACAGAGGGAACAAAAACTATCAAGGGGAAACATGAGATATCCAAAGGTGTGGCATGTGAAATTAGAACAATCTACCTCCATGGACTAAATAAAGTGTTTGGGTCTAAATTCCAAGAAATATCATCTGAAGAAGTCTGGAGTGTACAACAGTCGAAACGTCATGAACATGGGAATAAAAATGAGGACAACAGTCTGAATGATGTAAATAGTGACAATACATCAAAAGAAAATTGAAGATGATAACATTTCAAACACCAAATGCTATGATGAAATAAAGAATAAAAATAAAGTTTTCAAGAATTTCAAACTTGTTCACTCCCACCAGGCTTTTCTAATTTAGTGTGTGGCTAGACAGCAGGATTAAAAACCTGTCAAAGGGTGAATAAATCTGTTCATGAGATCAAGAGTCATCTAAGCACAGGTATGAGGATGTAGAAATATCTGGATTGGTGTCCACTGTGTCCCTTAGGCTTTGTTAAGATAATCAACTAGCAGGAGGAAAACTCTGATGTAACACTTTCTTCACTTTAATAATTCCAGGCACAGGCATTATTTAATATTGTAAGTCACACCTGAGTTTAGCAATATCTTGTGAGTATGGCCATCAAAAAGATTGTACTTTACCAAAAGAGAAAAGCAAATGACAAGGGTATTTCTGGAAGATAATGCTTTTAAGGCAAGCAGTCATTGTAATTATAATGTTTACTAACAGGAGATGGACTATTATTAATAACAAATAGAGTTAAATGTTTAACTTATTTGTTTTTAGTCTGGCTTTTATGAGATGTAACCATTGCAAAACTCAGGCTACAAACAGATAAACTGAACATTTAATTTTAGTTTTTACCAAATATATATATATATATATATATATATATATATATATATATATATATATATATATATGCGAATGTCACTGTGTCATACTTTTTCAACTTTACTCTGAGAGGCCGTAGGCGAATATATCATACCATTTTGGAATCAGGCCGACTCTGTGAGCAAATTAAAAACATTTCAGGCCAGATCCAAATCAACAATCCTGAAATTTTGGATTCCCAAGTTTTCATTACTGCGATTGTTTTCAGTGATTTTTTTACATGATTTTTCGTGACAAAATTTTTGTACAATAACAGTTTTTATAACTTGGATATAAATTTGGGAATAATCAAAATAAATCGTGAAATCCAGTGAATGTCACCCATGAAGTAAAAATAATTGTTTGTATGGAAATTAAGGACCTACGTACATCAAATTGTCTTTAAATCAAGTGGCAGTAGAAGAATTTTCGTTAAACTTTTAAAAGTTAAGTTTAAATATTGATGCAATACTTAAATGCAGTGATCAATTTTGAGTTCTTTAAGTTATTGTTGCCTATCGCATCTACTTCTTCCTACCAATGATGATGAATGCCCAATCAATAGCCCTCCACAAGACCTAGGTTAAATGACACCTAAGAGGGCAGCTTTTAAGCTAGTACCTATATATATATATATATATATATATATATATATATATAGCTGGGAGAATATGATATATAAATTTTGATATATCAGAACAATGTTAGGGAAAATGTATGTATTGTAACCTAGGGAAGGTTACCGAATAGAATAATCACATGAAGGTTGGTAATGAATGATAATACTTAAGACACAAACAACACATATAAGATTTGCCAACAGTGCTAGAAGTGAGTCAAGTGAATTCCACAATGAATCTTTAACTGCAGACCACAAAGCAACACATACAGTATTCACTACTGTATTTATGGGAATGGGGGCATACCCATTATTGTCTGTAGGTATGCTACAACAGTATGACAAAGTGGAAATATTTTGTGTGACGCATTTTGTCCTCTAGGACATCATTTTGCTAAAATGATGTTTCTGTTGATGGGAAGATGTATATGTGCTAGGAAGGAGATGGGAAGGAATATAAAAACACACGTGTCATAATTATGCATCAAAAGGAACCACTGACAGTACTGGAATGGTGAAACATTACTTGAGTTCAAGTCTTTAAAGTCCTTAAGGATGAAATGCATCACACAAAACTTTGTCATACATTTGCCTAATATATAGATATTGTTAAGAAAGGTGAAATACTATATGAACCGGGACGCAAATTTACTGAAAATGTTTTAAAAATTAATGCACTTTCTACAGATTCTTAACTTAATAAATTATTTTCCATTTTAATTAAAACTGAATTCTTTTAGTCGACATTATAGACAGACACATTA
>OZ038485.1:51381783-51391783 GCA_964036315.1 Acanthosepion esculentum
TTATCCAGATAATATATATATACATATATATGTGTGTTATAAATAGTAAATTACTCTTTTTTAACTAATTTAAATTCCGGACAGTAAATGTAGTCAATAGTGTTTAATTCAAACATAGCATTTACTCAAATAAGTTGTCTCCATAAAAATAACGTACAAACAGAAAATATATTAAAATATTTGTCAGATTTATCCATTTCATCTAATATGTTGTCATTGTTTACATTAGGTTACATTTCAGAGCAGAAATGAATTATTGAGAGATTGTTGAAGATGCGTGTTTGTAAGCAGTAATTTGGACTTTGCTAACCGGAAAGTTCTCAGTGGCTCAATGGTTAACAGCACATCAGGCTATACAACAGTTTCCTTATGAGATACAGGTTCAAAAAGCCTATCTTCTTTGAAATTTCTTGAACATTCAGGCCAGTAAATGTAATTAATACTGTTTAATTAAAACATAACATTTACTCAAAGAAGTTGTATCCATAAAAATAACATATAAACAGAAAGTATATATATATATATATATATATGTTCTTATTCACCGATTGAGCACTATGGAGAAAAGGGAATTTTTAATGGCTGCTGCTGCTTTAATGCATCGCTCTTCGGAAGAATTGAGTGCTATGGTATCCGGTATGCCGTTCATATATTTTGTATATAATGCATTAAAGCATTCCCTTTCTCTGCCATGCGCTGATAACCTAGGGGTAAGAGTCTCTGACTAATGTCAAATCAGTCAAGTTTCGATCCTGGCTTGAAGCAATCAGATGTCTAGCCACACAGTCTGTCTGTGGATGACTATATATGGGGGAGGGGGGGGTATATATGTATATTTATTAATGTAAGTATGTATGTATTTACATATGAATGTATGTATCAATATTTATTCATACATAATCAAATTTTGAGTGTTTAAAGCTTTGTACTGTTTATACATTCTCTACAATAAATATTGCTGCATTATTTTATTATGGAATGAAACTTCAATAACTAAAATGTTTTTATGTAACATTCACAAATGAAAGTTGTTTTATGAATGAAAAATAACAGTAGAATATATTCAGTAAACTTCAAAATTGTATTAGCTTTTGTGGAAAAATTAACACTCTAAATGTTTACTTAATTTTCGGTAATTAATCTTAAACTACTCAACCACCATAATCAAGGGAGACAATTTTCGGTTATTAATGAATTGCTTCCCTTGATTTTATTTTTTTTTCATTCAATTAATTAGCTAATACTTTTTTTCTTTTTAATAAATTCACCACAAACACGATAATACCACTAAAAAGAAAGGGGCTACTAGTAGTGAAAGCGAATTAAAAGACTTTAGTAGGAACCGGAATCCCAATCCTAAACAGGAAACAAGGGATAAACCTCTACTCGTCTTCAAAAGACTCGGGAGTATGTAAACCTGACGATAGGTGAACCTACTCATATTGATAAAAATAAATAGTAAATAAAATTTCACAGTTTAGGCGAAAACGTTAGAAATACAGAGTTGGGGTTGACTTTGGAAGGAACTAGAAACCCAATTCTAAATAGGAAACAAGGGACAAACTTATTTTTTTAATAATTGTGGGGATCTACACACACACAAAAATACTTATGCATTTCATCTCTTTGCTTCACGTTTTCACTTCAAATTTCCTTTGCTAAAACACATGTCATCTAATTTTTTAAGATAAAATTTCTTACCTGAAAAATAAAGTTGTTCCAGAATTATGATCTGATAAATGATATATACAATTTTATACATCCTCTACATAAAAATACAGGTAAAAAATACCTATTCACAATAATTTGAATATATAGTTTATGATGTTTCAACTGAGTGAGAAACAACTATCAGATATAAAACAATCACTCTCCATCATCATCAAATGAATTGTATTTCTCACTTGTGGAACTCTCTTCTGGCCTCTTGCCTTCCAGGCAATTTTGAATTTTCAAAATGTCAATCTCCATCTTTTGTCTTTGTAATTCTTGTTCTTTTATTGTTCTTGCTCCTTAATAGTACTTTTTTCTCATATTCTCTAACACTCAGTAGCCCCTTTCATCTTAGTGGTTTTCTTGCCTTGCTTGGAGTGTATTAGAGCAAGACTGTCTGTGTCAACCAAAATGACAGCCTTCTCAAGAATAGCTTTTTAAAACAACTTAGTTTCATGAGCAATCAATAGAAATTATAAAAATTTACATTCATTTGGTCTAAGGCACATCAGATCTAATGACGGTTTCCCCTGGAGGATGCAGGTTCGAATCCTGCCAGAGGGCGCATATTTTTCTAACAAGATTTCTTAAATATTCAAGATGGTAGATGTAAATGAAAAAATATACTGTTTAATAAATAAATAAAAACAGAACATCTACTCAAATATGAATATCTATTAAAAATCTAAAATGATGCAACCACTCGAATCCAAGGATGCCAGTCTAGTAAGGTGGCTAGCTAATCCCCATTGCAGACCTCTGCTCAGGCACATTTGCATTTGTTCAACACCCACAGAGCCCACCTGTGGTTTATACTGCAACTATGCTGAGTGGACCTTAGTCACAGTTTCTGGGAGAGAGTGCAATATCTAGTGTGATCAAAAGTCTGAACAAAGCCAGCACACTCAAACCTTCAGTCACAATGACTTGTGACTTTGTGCTAGCACAACCAACAATGGCTCCCAAGGGTTCTGTCTAACTTTCACTCACAAGGCTTGGGTCAATCTGTGGGGTATGGTTTTCAGATACTTTCCAAAGGTGCTGCATGCTGGGGTCGCCTCCTCTAATCAAATAACATCAAGAAGTTACCTTCCTGAAAAATGAGATTTGAACCCGGATCTCATGGTCAGAAAGTGAACGTTCTATCCACTCAGCCACATGCCCATCCATTAATTATGTTTAAACAAATAAATTAAAAATTAATTTGGTAAACATTTCTTGATTATTAAAGAACCACCTCCCTTAATAAAATTGATATTTATTTATAAAGATCATAAATGATTTGTTAGAAATAAGTAATTATATGTTTTTCAGGTGAATTGATAGACACACAATTCTGTAAAGTTTTCTTTCATTTTTTAAAATTTGATACATAAGTATTAAGGAAAATAAATCTTGAATGTTCATTTTTATTTTGATTAGGTAACTTTTAATGCTGGGGCCTTACAAAAATAAACAAACTAACAGATATTGTTCTAAAAGCCATAAGAGGATGTAATATTGAAATAGCAAGTGAAGCAATAATCATTATTAATCAAAACACTAGGAAACTAAAAATAGATTCTTGCAGTAATACCATCAATACATTTTTATAAAAAAAATTACCAACAATACAGTTTTGTAGTGAAATTACCAGCAATACTTCAAAAATAAAAATAAAATAAAAATGACCATTACATTTTTATAATAAAATTGAAGACATGGCATACATTGTCAAAAACAAAAAAAAACTATGATTAATCTTTTTTTGTAAGGAAAAACAAGTTTACACTCCTTGTTTGATTTTTTTTTAATATTATTTAGTTTTAAAAAACATGCAGCTAAGTAATTAAAATTTAATCATAAAATAATGTCATTCTCTTGAATTAATTACAAATTTTGAATTTTCATATTTTGCTTTCAGCATTAAATATCCCATACAGGTTGATATGCTGCTAAACAAAAACAACCAACCAAAGAGTTAAGAGCAGAAAACACCATTGTTAGTCCTTGTAATATTTTCCAATGATTCCCTCGTTAATTTGGTTGCTTTTGTCTTTTAGTAATGTTTCTGATCTGAAAATAAAAAGGAAATGAAATCATTTCAAGATTACATATTAGTTAATATTTTGGGAGAAAAAATGATTGCTAGACAAGATTTTATCAAAAGTTATTTGTCCCTTAAGATTCCATGAGTATATAAGAAATAAACCCAATTTCCAACACAAACACATACCCACATAAATACCATATTAAAACATGCCCAAATTTTATTTCTACCCAATAACAGACAATATTTACAAACATGCCAAAAAGATTCCACAATACTACACACATTATTTAAATCAAAGTGTCTATTGATTAGAAATTAAGATTACTATGTGAAATATTTGACCAATCAGAGAAATCTAAATCCCCATTTTTATCAGGCCTACTTTCCAAAGAAATTTCTTATAGAAACCCACAGATTTTTCAACTTTCAGTGAGTAGAGATGAAACTGTCGCCAAACTAAAGAAAAGAAATGGCTCCATAGATTTTCTTTTCTATGACTTCAAATGAGTTAACTGCAACAACAGCTTGGACAGTTAGTGAATCTTCACTGACAATCATGTGTTGGCAACTTCAAACAAATCATCCAACAATAACAGAGATGGTCAGTGAATCTTCACTGATGATAAAAGTCTTTTTTCCACCATAGGTTTTTTCTGTGGATCAATGATTTAAAAGTCTTTTCTAAACTACAGATTTTTCTATGGCCCAACTATCCAAAGACTTTAACTCAACTAAAGACTATTTTTAATACTTTTTCAATTCATGTACATGTGTTTTTAAATAGAAATTATTTATTTAACAGGCTTACCGATGTTTTCTTTATTTTTATTTTATTATTGTTTGCAATTTTAAAGCTCGGATGTTTAATATAAAAAACCTGGATGACTGAATTTACTACAAGTACACTTGACATCAACTGAACTTATTTCCCTGAGGAAAATATAATTATATAATTAGAAGGATGGCTTGAACACTGAGATTGCTTAATGGAAATTACAAGCATAAAAGAGTGAAAGAAAATAAAAATTAAATGATCTGGTAGAAAATTTATTCAAGCAGACAAGAAAGCATTGTGCAACCATAGCAAAAGGATTTTAAAAAATTAAAAATTATAGTATATATATATATATATATATATATATATATATATATATATATATATATATATATATATATGATGATGGACTCTTCCGTCAAATTCGACGTATGAGGTTCCAACGACAACAAACTAATTATCTGCATGCCTATGACAGGCATGACTTTTGAGACCGGCTCGAGGGAGAAGAAGGGAATTCATACCTTTACCAAAGGCATTAGTACATAAGTGAATGTAATGGATTCGACTGGAATTCCAACTCGGCTCTCCAATTCCTCAATCCAAGCCACTATCCATTATTCCATAATGCCTCCTAATATATATATATATATATATATATATATATACTCTCTTTACGATTGGAATTAAGAAACCTTTAGTAAATGACCATTTTCACCTATGAATTTTAATTTTAAAATTGGCAGGATTTTTCAAACTGTTTATGGTATCAGTTATATATACATATATATATATATATATATTTTAAGACAACTGATGAATGTTATAAAATGTCAAGGAATTCTGAACATGTTTATACATTCTTTTTATAGATACAAATATTTAAGTATAATAAACAGGATTAAACAACATTTACTGGCCTGAATGTCCGAGAAATTTTCATAGAAAATATTTGTCCTCTGACAGGAATCAAACCTGTATCTTATACGGAACCGTCATATAGCCTTATAATTGTCCGGTAAATATTGTTTAATACTGTTTATTATAAACAGAGCATTTACTTAAATATTTGTATCTATAAAAAGAATGTATAAACATAAAAATGTCTTAAAATAATTGTCAGACTTTGTCCATTTCATATTGGGTGACGTCATTTGTTTACATTTGGATACGCTTTGAGCAGATATGAATGTACGTAAGAGATTCATGGAAGATTGAAGTTTAAAGGCAGTAAATTCGACCTTGCTAACCGAACGCTCCTCTGTGGCCAAATCGATTAAAGGCGCGTCAGTTGCCTGACGATTGCACTAGCATGAAACAGACTGTCGCCTCTAAGTGTTGACTTCTATGTTCACTTTTATATTTACACACACTCTATCTCTGATATTGAGCACTTTATCCCATAAATATAGCACACTTTAAGACTATATTTCTTTATATATATATATATATATATATATATATATATATATATATATATTATGTTATGACAGTAGCTGTGATTAGTAGTGGTTAGGACCCCATGTTGTGGCCATGGTAACCCAAGTTTGAATCCTGGTCATGGCAATATGAGGATGGATTTGTTCTAGTTTTTGGAGGCATTGTGGTATAATGGATAACAGCTTGGATTGAGGAATCGGAGAGCCGAGTTTGAATCCATTACATTCACTTACGTGCTAACACCCTTGGGAAAGGTATGAATCCCCTTCTTCTCCTCCCAGCTATGGGTAAATAGCAAGACTGACCGGATTCTATAGCCTTGGATGGTTACTGGTCTACTGCAGAAAGAAATGGTAACCTACTGTGTGAAAATAAATCTGCCTCGTCAGTCATATATTGAAAGATACATGATCACCTCAGCATTTATCACGCATGGCACAAAACTGATTGACATATATATATATATATATATATATATATATATATATATGTATATATATATATCAGATTGACTGATATATATATATATATATATATATATATATATATCAGATTGACTGATATATATATAGATATATATATATATATATATATATATATATTCAGAGAAATTAAAGGCACATCTTATTTATTAAAGACCCTTAAAAAACTCATTAGACAAAAATGAAACTGCTTAAAAATAGAGAGGCCTCTTAAAACATATACATCCATTAAATATTATTAAAGTAAATATTAAATATTATTAAAGTAATAAGAAATAATGACAAATTATTAATAAAAATTCATTAATTCCTTTGAATTTACTTTATGCTTTGGATATGAAAATAAAGTTAACACACATGAGATTAAAAAGATTGTAATGAGAGATGTGCTTTCCTTCATCTACACATTGTCTATATCAATAAACACTCCAATAGTGTGTACTCTTCCCCTATAAGTATAGCAAATTTTTAAAAAATATATATGTGTGTGCATGTGTGTGTGTGTAATTTATTTTCAGATCGAGATTATCTGTAAAGTAACAAAACAAATAAAAAAACAAGAGGAAAAACTATTCTTAGCCAACACATTTCGTTCTCTGATGGCCTTTATCAAGGCAAATGTAGCATTTATCTTGTTGCAAGTGTTCATATACAAGAGCAAGGATGTCATTGCTTTATCAAAGCTTTTAAATTTGAGAACATTCATGAATATTCATCACTATTTTTCCATATTGTCATCACCATTGGTGATATAGTTTTGAGATACTCTTCATTTCATAAGTTGACAACAGTGCAAGGCCAACCAGAATGTGGCTTGTTATACACAGTGCTGTTCCCACTGCTGGGACTCGTTATTCACTACCTAACTGACCTTTCAACCAGCTAATGTATATTCACGAATGTTCTCAAATTTTAAAGCCTTGATAAACCAATGACATTCTTGCTCTTGTATATAAACACTTGCAACAAAAATAAATCCTACAATCTTACATTTGCCTTGATAAAGTCCCTCAGAGGATGGAATGCATTGGCTAAGAATAGTTTTACTCTTTTTTATTCATATATATATATATATATATATATATATATATATATACACATATTTATACACACACACACACACACACACATAAGGAACGATCTAATACAAAATTAAACAGAAACTACAACAGATAAACTACAATAAATCAAGTAATTGATGAACAGAGCAAGTTTTTAACTACAAAACACTATTTTTCCATATTGTCATCATCATTGACAATACAATTTTGAGGCACTCTTCATTTCTTACGTTGACAACAGTGCAAGATCAATCAGAATGTGGCTTGTTATACACAGTGCTGTTCCCACTGTTGAAACTCGTTACCCACTACCTAGCTGTACTCACATCCTATTTTTGGTCTCCATAATTATACAGCAATGAATATCAATGGGTGCAATTTTTTTCCCTGTGGGAAGGAATTCAATGACACACCTTTGCGTTAGTGCACAATTTCCTGTTAGATGCCATTTTGCCAGACTGCCACTCAGCTGTGATCTGTAAGAAGGCAAGAAAAATTGTGGGTTATTAACAGAACAGTCCCACTTCTGCTGCTATTCTATTAGCATCACATGTTTATTTTTCTACATAGTTGAAATAGTCATAAATATTTGCTAAACTTAGCTTAGTCAGGCACAAGGCTAAAATAAGGGAGCAATCAGTCAAGATAATATTCATTACACTAGAAATGTTCTACAAAACTAGCTTCTTAACCATCACTTCACTGGAAGTACATACCTCAACTAATACTGTTATAAAAATAAAAATACGAAAGATCATGTATTTCCATTCAAACATGAAATATTATCCAAACAGAAATTGAAAGAATGAGCAAAAATTAGATTATTATTTATGATTACTTACCTTATATATATATATATATATATATATATATGTATATACAGTGTAACCCGGATATAAGAGACCCTGATATAAGAGAAACCCGGATATAAGATAGATTTTATCTGGTCCCAAATTAGAGCCTGTGTTAATAAAACAAAATAGACCAAACTCGGATATAAGAGAAACCCGGATATATAAGAGACTTATTCTCCGGTCCCGACAACTCTCTTATAACCGGGTTACACTGTATATATATATATATATATATATACATACACAGTGTATGTCAAAATTTTATACAATTAATAAAAATTACAACCATTATAAAACAAACAGTTAATCTCCAGTGGCTCTCAGAAAGCAGAAATCAATTAGGAACTTATTTACCATTCACAGATGTTTGAAAAAGAATTAGTGATGAAAGGTGACTGACTATTTTGGCGGTAAGTTTTTCAATCTTCCATTTTATGCCAGGAATATAAAAAGGTTTTAATGTAATTATAGCAAAAGGTTTTCCTCAAAATGTTATTATTTTTATATTGCACATTTCAGTATTTTATAGTAAGAACAATTACAATAATTATACAACTAATGGTTGAAAAGTCATAAAATCTTTTGCCAAAGTCTTTTGTGTTTGTGAAATATCCAGAATTCTTAGCTTGCAGCATGAGATAGAATTGGGTTTATGCTTGACAATGTAAAAATTATGTTTTTTTACACCATTCCACTTTATTTATTCAATCATCTAAAATATTAATGTGAAGGAATGTAAGGATAAAAAAATGAAAGCTGATCACTAACCTAAGAATAATTTATTCAAAGAAATGACTTTTTAAAAATATTCATAGCAAGCTGCATGCAGGAGGAAAGATGTAATATTATTTACTGATGTAAGTTCTATTTTCTGTAATGACTTGAAACAGCCTACTGTCAACAGAATTTGAGAATTTATTCAGGGTAATGGCTTCAAAATCATGTAAACTTATGTCCCAAAATTTATTTTTGGTTACAAATTACTTTCTATCCTCATAAACACACTTCTTGCCAATGCTCAAAATGTTCTTGATTGGGATAAGAGTCCAGGTCTGGTTTAAAATGTCAGTAGTTCCTCTAAGGAAGTAAAATTAAAGTATATTTATTGCACATGAGTACAAATAGGGCACAATGCCAATAATGGGGAAAAGGGGAGGCTGGTTTTCATCTGTCTTATACTAAAACTGTTTAAAATATGCTGTAGAACTTATGTTGCATTGGAACAGTAGCAGTGAAGCAATATCACCAAAATAGTTGTCATTTGTTAACTGTTTCTTAGAATGGTGTTATTGGACAGGATTTCACATGTCAGTGTTGCCAAAAATTTTGACAAAATTACATTCAAATAAATGCAGGCAATAAGAAGATATTTGTAAATAAATGTGACTTGCATAATATATTGGAAAACATTGTAGATTCATTATAGCAGCTTTACCATTGGAAACATATTGCACATAGTTCAGAATATGTATTGTTAGCAATAAGAATTAGATTAAAGAACAAATAAGGAAAAAGATTGAAACAGACAAAAAAAAGTATAATGAAAACTTATTTTTCCAAAGCATGACTAAGAAAAAAAGACGAAAGATCTTGAAACCAAGAAGATAAATAATTCTTTACATTATTTAACCCTTTGCATGACA